>CM076847.1:147570986-147823486 GCA_039519185.1 Astragalus membranaceus | reverse complement strand
CATCAGTGTAATCACAATCTTCATATTCAATAAAATAACACTGTGAGGATCCTTGGCTACCATCCCAAGCCTTCACAGTTTTGATAACTAGTTAGCAGGAGGCTAACATAGTCTCATTCATCAAATATGGCGTGTGCCTATTACAAAGTCGGAAGAATGAAGATAGATGACAAATGCAATACTTCAACAACAAAAACAAAAAGAAATGGGAGATTTGTACGACAATCATCAAAGGGGAAGGACCGGAGGTGAGGGAGTGAGGGGATTTGTTTGCATGGGTGGTGGTGGAGGATTTTTAAACCAACAATGGTGAAATTCTAAAGACACAGCAAAGAGAGAAGATGATGTTGTTGAAACGGCTTGACGATGTTAATAGTTCCGTTCAGTAATAATTGATTTGAGACAAACATTACACATGTTGGATTTTCATAGCCGAACAGTAAGACCAGTACCTAAGGTACTGGATTTAAGTTTTGTCCAAAAAACAAAACTAACTATTTGTATTTAACTAAACCACTAATGAGTCAACCTCAAATAAAACAAAAACTATTAACAAGTCAACCTCAGATGCTTGCAGATCTTCAAAACAAATGAAAAAGGGGCATTCCGAGAATCGAACTCGGGACCTCTCGCACCCAAAGCGAGAATCATACCACTAGACCAAATGCCCTGTTTTAAATATTCTGTTGTTGGCTATTAAGTTAAAGATAGGAGAGTATCAGATCTCCTAAGAGAATAACATAATAAGTCAACCTTGCCAGCTTCCAGATCTACAAAAATCTAAAAAGCAAGAAAAAAAAAACTAACCCTTATTTGTATTTAACAAAACTACTAACGAGTCAACCTCAAACAAAAAATTAAACTATTAACAAGTGAACCTCGGATAGGATGCTTGGAGAGCTTCAAAACAAATAAAAAAGGGGCATTCCGAGAATCGAACTCGGGACCTCTCGCTCCCAAAGCGAGAATCATACCACTAGACCAAATGTTTTGAATATTCTGTTGTTTATTGTTAAGTTAAAGACAGGAGACTATCACACTCCTATGAGATTTTCTACCCAAGACCAGCCTATGCTACAGTCTTAATGCATCCAAATAGTTGATAACTCCTAATTTCCAAACCTCAAGGCTTTGCAAAACCCTCATTGCCTATTGAGGATGACATGATCAGTTACATCCCTGCTTTTATTAGTACCTACCCTAGTGTCAATTTCATTTATCGCTGCATCAGGTTTACAACTGTTCCCAATATTGCATAATGAAGGGGAGGGAAAAAAGTCCACAAATTATTCCAATAAATTGATTCAAAAATATCATAGATTTCTCACAAAGCACGGCACTGTGAATTTTAGCCTTCAACAACAAACTGAGATACATTCAGTATTCGATAATCTAGCATGCATCTTGTTTCCCAAATCCCGATTGTTTTAAGGGCATACGTACTTTCCATTTCCCAAATAAACATGTCAAGTAACCCCACAATGTACCAGAAATTTCCAATTAGTGTAAACTATAAACAGGTCGAAGAAACATTTTCACAAACAGTTAAAGGGCATTCATGGTAAAGCTACCATATATTCGATAAAAACTAGTTTCTTTGAATAAAATACGTTGGTAGATTCAAATTGGTTGTCAACGCATATTTTTAATGCAGGGTTGTATATTGAGGTTAGGAGAGGCTTGCATGCAAGGAAGAAGAAGAGCACAAATGGGCTAGGATAAATAAAAATTACAGCGGGTGGGCGAAAATGTTTCAGATAAAAGAATATTGAAAGGGAATGGAGAATATGGACCTGGTGCTAGTTGAAAGTGCCAATATTGTTGAAGGAGCAGCTTCTGCAAGTGCCTTTCTCAGTTCAACAGCGACGGAGGAAGCTAGACTCGACGAGGTTGCAAAGATGTGTTATGAGAAAAGTAAGTATGTTCACTTTTGTTTTTTTTTTCTCGAGACCGGTATCACGGCCGAACGCAGTCATCGGAGGCACCTCGAAGTCATCGGAGGCACCTCGAATGTGGGACAGCCAGATATTTAAAATTGTTTCATACTCAATGCGAAGATCAAACCCTCGACACTTGGTTAAGGGAGGATGAGCCCCAACCGCTCAACCACACCCCTGGGTTTTATTTTTTTATGGATCATTACCGAGTGTCCCAACGCTTTCAACGAAAGACTAATACTTGTTTCATTATATCCTTTAAAATAGGTTTAAATATATTTTTAGTCCCGACAAATATAGCGATTTTTTAAAAAAGTCACAGCAAAATTCTTTTTTTAAAAAAGTCCCTGTAAAATGCTTATTAAATTTTTTATTTATTTAAATGCTTATTTAAAAAAGTCTGTGCTTCTGTTAGTGTATGATATAATATCTTATGTGGCATGTCAAATAAGCATTTAAAAAAATAAAAAATAAAAAAAATTTACACATCAAAAATTTGTTTGCCACATAGGATTTTTTGTAACAGAACATTAACAGAATGGCCTATTTAAAAAAAGTTTATTTTACAGGGACTTTTTTAAAAAAAAAATTTGTAGGGACTAAAATTAAAAAATGCTATATTTGCATGGACTAAAAACATATTTAAACCTTTAAAATATTAATTAATTACTTTTTAAATATTTTTTGTCTTCTTTTGTAAAAAAGGCTGATTTTGTAAAAAATAATTAGAAAATGAAAAAAATCAATATTTTGGGTACAGCGAAAAACTATTTACTATTATGAGTAACATAAGGGGGATTTTACCCAAGAGCACTTGGATGAGATGGTAGGAATTTCTTCCAACTTAACCAAGGTCCTAGATTCTAATATCCAGCTAAATCTCTTGAGGAATTTTTTTAAATATCCAAATAAAAGAAATTACAGAATTATTAATAATTAAAATACTACACTTTTATTTTAATTATTAAAATACTACACTTTTATTTTAATTATTAAAATACTACACTTTAATAATTAAAATACTACACTTTTATTTTTAAGCGGAAAATCACATCTTGAAAGTACGATTCCTCCCAGTAATTTTTTTTTGATGCAGTAGGAAAATTGCACTATAATTGTACCATCTCTCTACTTTGTTTTTTTTCTTTCTAATTTTAAGATTATTTAATGTGTTTTTGATACTTTAGGTTTTGAGAAAAAATTGAAGTGTTTAAGTACGCCAAGTTTAATGCTTAATAAGGTATTTAGGCTAAACAAATTAGATTTCTCACATGTGTACCAACCAAGCTGCCGAAAACCTCATCATTCCTTGAAGCGACTGATTGTCGGCGATTTTGTTCATGATGGTACTGGCCAAAGTCAAAGGATTCTCCAAGCGCGAAATTGAAAGAATGCCTATGAGGTTCAAAGTTATCCGTATGCGAAGGGGAACCAGACAATGATGTTGGTGTGTACGTAAAAGAATGTCATTGAGGTTCACGGTCATCTCCTTGAACCATTTCATCAACTAGTTGGTTAGATTGGGGTTGTGCCATACGACGTCCACATTGTCGTTGTGGAGGAGGTTGGGTAGAAATTTGTTGTTGTGTTGATGGAGGTTGTTGGACAAACATTTTGCAGGTCAGCCAACTATAAATCAACAGATATGCATGGTTTTGAATTATTGTAAAACCAAACCATATACTCATGTGAGGGCTTTACTTCACCCTCAAACTATTCTCCATTTAACACGACCCTTTCTCATGCCCTCCGTGTCTTACTCACTTCAGTGGGCTCTTTAGACCAACACTGGTGAGAGTTTCTCTCTAATATCTATGTTGTGGTAGTACTCCATATCCCTAGGTGCTTCTAATATACCTTGTCATAGCCCAAATTGGAGTCTTGCACTATTTATAGGGGTGTTCACGGGTGGGGTGGGGTTAGGTTAATTTTGGCCAAACTCATTACCTAACCCAATTAAATTTGATTGGCTGGGGTTGGTTTAAAAACCTGCGTTTTTTCTCTCAAACTCAAACCAACCCAACCCAATGATGAGCGGGTAAGTCTGGGTCAGGTCATCACCCGTAGATTTAAAAAATAATATATATATATATATATATATATATTGTAATACCCCAATTTTGTCCGCCTAATTGAAAAAATTGTATTTTTGTGAATGCCCAATTTTAACAGGTATTTTTCTTGTTTTCAAAAGAGTACAAAAATATGTATCTCGTACAATTTTTATTCTCGTTTGTTGCGTGTATCATTTTTAGTAGTGTGAGCGTTGCGCATGCGCGCTGGCGTCTCATCGTTTACGCGTATTTGTTTCGTTACCGATTATTGTTATCCATGTATTTTTATTAGTTTATCAATCATTATTTTTATACAAAAAATCAGATTTCAAAAATTACTTTTTATTTTTATAAACAGTTTTTCTTTTAATTTGGTACAAATAAATAAGTCAACTTTTGCTACACATATAGACAAAAAAAAATTAAAAGCAAAATAGTACATTTTTTTTAAAATAAAAAAAACAAAAAATACAAAATAAGAGAGCAACTCAGCATGCGCTGGTTGCTGTTGTTTATTGTTGCTGGTTCCTTCTTTTCAAGAATGGGGTTCAAACTTATTTTAACTTGTCTCTTTGCTTTTCCTACTTTGAGCAAAAAACCATTAGTCTTCTCTTGCTTTGATTCAGAGACAGTTTTGTACCTTTGTCTCCTATGGTTTTTGCTCCTCTACATCAACATCACACCTACACCATACAAGTTTCACTATAAGTATATTAGGAAGAGCAACAGTAAAGGGGGGGGGGGGGAGAAAAACAAACAGAGGAGGATCGATTGGGAGGAAATTATGGAGGAGAAAAGCTAAAGAAAAAAGCTAGAGTAGGAATAAAAGAAGTGTAGGGAATGAAAATGAGGAACCCATTATTCAACTTCCTGGTACACATATCAAGTTCATACACACAATTTATCAAACACCAAAAATGCAATCACCCACAACCAGCAACAATCATCAGCCTAAAATCCAACACCGCACCTCGAACCACCGTGAGCACCACCCACCTCTGCCAGTCGCTCCGTCGCTCACCCTCATCACCACTTTAATCATCACCATCTCCATCTCCGGCCAAAGTCACCATCGTCGCAGCCGTGACCTCCGGCGAGCATCACCACCACCGCAACCTCCCTCTCCCTTCACGCACCACACACCAAGCCAACAACGTCTCAGTGCCGTTAGAAACGAAAAAAACCAAAAACAGAGAATCGAAAACCAAGAGAAAGTCTGAGAAGGGAAAGAACAAACTTGAAATGTGAAGACCATGACGCCGTCGTCCCCTCGCCGTCGCCACCAAGCACGACGACGTCAGCCCAGGGAAAACCCCATCACCGTCGCGTCGCTTCTTCGTTCGTACCGGTCAACCCCCATCGCAGATCTGCAACTCGCCGTTGTCACTGTGTCTGCAGTTGCGAGCCCAGCCGTCGCACTCCATCGACCCCTCCGTACGCGCGCCTGACTCAGTTTCAACCATGGTGCTCTCTTTCTCTCTTAAACCTTTCAATGCTGCGGCCGTAGCAGCACCCTCCCACTCCTCTAACTTATTCTGTTTGCGTGTTATTAGCTTTTAGAACCCCAACCACTTTTATCACTTCTGTCTTCAGTTTTCCATTTCTTTCAAAACTAATCATTCTTTATTCTTTTGTCAAAAAATGATTCTTTATTCTTTTTTTTAGTTAATAGTAATAACAATCAGCGACCCATTAAGCCTTTTTTTTACTTTATTATTTGATGCTTCTACTTTATTAAATCAATAATTAGGATTACTATTAAGTATTAACACCTATTTTCCAAAAAAACTAAAAAAATGGGTTTGACCGAGATGTACATTTTGTCAATCCCGGTTTAAGAGACTTTAGCTTTACGACTTTGATCTTAAACCCCTTTCAAAAATAAATGGGTTTTTGGTTATGTATTTGGATAGCGTGTTGTGAATAAATAGAGTTTTTATATGTTTGCTTATGGTCTCAAGTTGATGATAGGCAATATGACTCTCACTTGTGCCTAGTGCACCTTACTTAAAGTGATGAGGTTTGATCTATATGATTCAACCCTTTTAGTTCATATGTTGTTTAAGTTGATGATTGGCAAGAGGATTCACACTTGTGCACATTAATTTAAGTGTTGAGGATTGACCAAAGTGATTCAACATTCTTTGATACTTTGGTTGCTAAATAATTTGCTTACTTATGCTTGCCAATGATCATGATTGAGACAACTCTTTTGCTTGAGCTTACCGTTTCATTGTCTACTCTCATATAGAATATCATCAATGCTTAGACGACTCCCTTTCCTTCCTTACATCTTCCACTAGATGTGCATTTAGATTCCCTTGCGTTTTGTAGAAATATTTGAGTATGGTTCTCGCCTAACATCTTCCACTAGATGTGCATTTAGGTTCAATCTTGCCTACTCTTGTATTTTGCTTAATGCCCAATTCAAGTTCCTTCCTTGCCTATCTATGCGTTGTGATCTAATATGTGTAGTTTAGACTTGATTTCTCCTTGCGAATTCAAATATTGTTACTTAATGATTTGATTCCACTGATTGTGTTATGCTTGAATCCACCAATTCTTTCTTGCATTCATTGTTTTCGTTTCTAAACAACCTGGCATAAAAATGGTTACTAGTGGCAATCCATCACAACCTTTGTTGGTTTGATTGTCATGAAAGTCTCAATTTCAAAAGAATTTTCGCAAGCATAAAGCAAGGTACTAGTGATAATCCATCACAACCTTTGTTGGTTTGATTATCATGAACGCGTCCAATTTCAAAAAGCATTTTTCTAAGTATCAAAGAATCAAAACAAGTTATTAGCGGTGATCCATCATAACCTTTGTTACTTTGATCACCATGAAAGCTTGCATTTACAAAAGGCATTTTCAAAAAGAGTTACTAGTAATGATCCGTCATAACCTTTGTTAGTTTGATCATTATGAACGCTCTTTATTTTCTAAAACCTCATCAAAAAGATTTTCATTTTTAAGGCTCGTTAGAACTACGTCGTTTTGATTCCCATTTGGGATACGTAGGAGCGAGCCACGTCCTCGTCAAGCACAACAAACCAAAATTAATTCGATTGCGAAAGCCTTTTTTGATCATCTAAAATAAAAACCGATTATCATTAATGATCACTCGCGCCGTTGCCGTTTGGTTGTTAATGATAATTTCATTTTCAAAAGAGTTAGTAGCGCGGCCACTCTAAACCGTTGTTGTTTGGTCGTCGCGAACACTCGAATCAAAAGCAAAACCGATTATCGTTAATGATCACTCGCGCCTTTGCCGTTTGGTTATTAATGATAATTTCATTTTCAAAAGAGTTAGTAGCGCGGCCACTCTAAACCGTTGTTGTTTGGTCATCGCGAATCCTCACTCCTACTGCGAAAACTCATCTAAACAGACTAAAAAACAAAAACCTTTTTAGGACAACCAAGAACTACGTAGCTTTGAATTCTCCATCGCACCAGGAGATACGTAGGAGCGAGAGGCCAACTCTCGTCAAGCGCCAAAAATAAAAATTTTCATTAAGTCTTCTCACTCCCTTTTTAATAAAGAGGCAAAATAAAAGCATTTTCAAATCAACACTTCAAACCACACATTTAATTAAAGGTTCCCTTTCGGTAGAAAGGAGGTACGGGGTGCTAATACCTTCCCCATGCCTAACCGACCCCCGAACCCATATCTCTAGTTTTCGAAAGACCATCTGCCTTGTCTAAAAGACCTTTTTTCAATGTTTTGGTCTTAAAATTAAAATATTGGTGGCGGCTCCAAACTTTTTCCACGTTGTCAAACGAAAAGTCCCAAACCGGATTTTTCGGGTGCAACAGCTGGCGACTCCGCTGGGGAGACTTTTTTTTTTAAAAAAAAAAAAAAAGACGAGGGTCAAGCCTAGTTAACTTTGATGTGTGGTTTTAAAATTAATTGAGTTGAAAGCTTTGTTTTACTTCTTTTCTATTTGTTCACAATGCCATGTTCATGCATTCCTCAATTCCCGTGTCCCCTATTCTCTGCTCCCTTTCTTAAGGTAAAAACATGCATTTCCTCCCATTCTATTATGATCCCTTCTTCTCCGCTCCCTTTCTTGAGGTAAGCAGTGCATATGACTGTTGCTGAAACCTAGGTTGGATTATTAGTATTGTGATATTGAACCCTAGGGTAGACGACATGTTATTACCTGCTATTATTTGGACTGTTCTGGGTTTTCCTTTGCAGGTGAGGTATATGTGGGTAGTTTTAGGCGGTATGCCCTGGCTGCACACACTCACACCTTATGCTTACTATGCTTTGAGAGGGGCCTAAAACCCAAGGTCTGACAAAACTTAGGAGAGTGGAAACGAGTAATGACTGGAAATTGGACTGTTGTCCTTCCGACTCTCACGAAAGTTTCAGCCAGAGTATGCTCTTTCATGATGCCTCACACCAGATGGCGTTCCATCGTTGTGGGTGCTATTGTGAAAGAGAATTAGCTCTGGTAACCTGGTGAGGAAGTGACTAGAACCCGCATGGGAGGAACATTTGAGTTGTCATAGAACTTAGGTCCCCACCTTCGTAGGACACACGGGGCATACCAAATTGTGTGTTGCATTGTAATATAGACATGTTTTCAAAAAAGAGTAGGAGGTTTTTCAAATAAAAAGTAGAGAAAGAGCTGCCGTTGTAGCCTTTCTTCTATCGGCCCGTACGAGGCAGTATGTGGTCCACTTCATTTTCAAAAAAAGGAGAGAAAGAGTTGCCGTTGTAGCCTTTCTCTTACTTGGGCCATATGAAACCACGTACGGCCCGCATTTTTCAACAAAAAAAAACTTGCATCCAACAGAAGCTTTTACAGTTCATGCATGCATCCTTGCATTTCATCAAAGTTGGTTTACCGAGAATCCCAAAGTGACAAAGAATCTTGTCATAGGCACGATGTGGAATCAAAAGTGAAACAGCGTATACTCCGAGGTGTGAGTTTGTTTAAGTCTGAATGCATGGAATGTGCTTTGTTTCGCTTATTGATTCTAACCTTGTTGTGTTTCAAAGAAAAAATAATCAAAATCCACCGTTAAACCTATGGCAAGACATAGTACACCGTGATTCCCGGCACCAAGACAAACATGAAATCATACATATTGCATTGCACTTGAATTCAAACAAGTATTAGTGCATACCGTCTTTTATCAAAAAAAAAACCAAAAATCAAGAAAAATCAAAAATTATTATTTTCCACAAGTTTTTTTAGAAAACATACTACATGCATTTTTTCTTTGCATTACAAAAAATAATCAAATAAACATCTCATTTCGCATGCATTTTCATAAGAATCATATCTTTCCACGCACTAAAAATAATTGTTAGTATCAGGCACTCCATTTCATAGTTTAAAAATAAAACGAAAAGCAATCATCATCCGCACTTTGCATCATGGCATCATGCATTACATAAAACAAAATTCTGAAAAAAAAAACAATTATCATCCCTATGGTATTTCATTCGCTCATAATCATGAAAAATCATCAAGTGATGCAATTTACGTTATCCTCATTCAAAATGCACATTCGTTCATTCATTCACCCACTCATTCCGTCGTCCGTCCATATCACATCATCGCATTAATACTTTTCTGTGTCGCAAATCAAAAATAAGCATTAACGTCTCATCTCGCATGCATCTTCATTCAATATCTCCCATGCATTAGGAAAGTAATTGCAAACATCACGCATTTCATTTCATTGCATAAGAAAAATGAAAACCAGAAGCATCTATTATCCATATCGCATTTCATTCATCCTTGATTATGCAAAAACTATCATCAAATAATGCGGACATCGCGTCAATGTGGCGCTCATGCATCATTTCATTAACCTCATCACTTTGTTCGAATACATCATTTCTCCCTGCATGCATCCTTTCGAAACAAAGAAAAATTTCTCATGTGATGGCTTGATGGATAGAAGTGCACCTTTGAACGACGAAGGGTAATGTCTCAAATTTGTTTGTCGACTACAAATTTGAGATGTTACTTTACGATGTCAGAGCACTTTGACCCAGTCGCACGCATTTTAATTTCAAGTAGGAAATTAAATTGAGTCAACTAATTGTCAAAACGTCTCAGTACATTGTGTGAAGTATTGAGTCAGGATCCACTCAATGTTTCAGGCAAGTTACTCAGGGTAACGACAATCAGTTGCCTCATATCACCATTCTTGCATCTCTCATCATTCAAAAAAGGGGCATTGGCATTTCGCATCTTGTCTCGCCTCTAAAAAAAATCAAAAATCATTTGGAAAAAATGGGGGGGCATCATTCTTGCATCATTCGCATTGGTATTCCATATTTTGTCTTGCAACAAAATAATTTAGAATAAGCCACACTTTTCGAGTAGTCGTTCTCCACGCGTTTGCATCATACTTGCATATCATAATTTGTTCATTCATTCATTGCATAAAATAAAAGTTGTGATGAGAAGCGAGACGTTCTTGCAAAACAATCATCCTTTTTTTGAAAAAGTTTGTCCTTACTTGGTTGCAAACTCAAGGTGTTCCAAGGCACTCAGTTTTGCAAATTAATAGCTCATTTGCATGTCTTTCAAAAGCACTGCATCCCATCCGTTCCATGACAAAAAAAAACTGAAGCAGCTCATCAATTCATTGTTCTAACTAATGTTGACTCTCTGTGAAGCATTCCTATAGTGAACGTGCATGACACATGCAGTTTCTCTTGTTTGAGTCAGTCAGTTTCCTTCCTTGTCATCATCATCATCCCAGTCTAACCCCGCCCCGTCCATCCATAAGGCGCATATTCTCTCCCATCAGTGCATACTTGACTTTTTGGTTCATTCTCACTAACACTCTAAGTCCTCCATGCTGGGGCAATTCTGTGATCACTAACTTTCTTTATCGGCATTATATTCCTTTAGTGCAAGTCTTTCCAAAAAAAAAAGAGAAAAGAAGAGATAAATGAGAAGAACAAGCTCGCTAGGTTGAAAACCCGCAAAGGGCAGCCTAGGCAAAAAGGAGCGCCCGGTGGATTGAAAACTCGCAAAGAGCGGTCCAGGTAAAAATTAGGGCATAAAAAAATGCAAAGAAAAGAGCAAACACATATAGATAGATAAATTGTTGTCAAGTTTTATGAAAAAATAAGCAATCGGAATTTGAAATGAAGTTTGGCCATCCAGAAGTTCCCTTTCCTACCCACCTTAACCCAAGAAAAACCAAAATCCAAAAATCACCCTAGACAAGGATCACCTCAAATATCCAAAAAAAGTGCATCACTTTCTATCAGCTCACCCGTGTCAAAGAAGGAAAAGAATCATAAAACAAAAAAAGAGAGAGAAAATCAAAAAAGGGATTCAAAAATGAAAATCCCAAAACAAAAGAAAATACAAAAGAAATGTAAGTGGTGAGCTGGTACATGTTACCACAAAACACAAGAGATCCTTGTCTCAATAACCTTCAAACACTTCATCATTCCCATACACCCCTCCTTCCATAAACCGCAAACACTTCCCTTTGACCTCGGTAACCCGCCCTCCACAAACCCTTAGCCAAGAATAAAATTTCCAAACACCTCATCAAGCCAATTAACCATCATAAATCATCGATCGTCAGCCAACGCCGAATGAAAATCATCCTACCATTAGCCCCCAAGCTCTTCATTAAGCCCCATCATCCCTCCTCCACAAAACACCACAATCCCAAAAAGTCCATTCCGATCAATGACCGAATGCTGTTGTTTTCTCAAATTTTAAATCTTAGGACCACTAAGTTTATCTGTCTACAATGTGTTTGCTCAAAAGAAAAAACAAACGATCAGAAAAGAAAAAGCTGATCAAGGAAAAACAAACCCTTAGGAAAAAGAGATGAGGGAACAAAAATAAACAGTCGAAAAAAAAGAAAGCTGACGGAAAAAGGAAGACTTGCACTTCAAACGCATTCAAGTTGCATTAAAACAAGGTTTAGTGATCACCAAGTGAGGCTTCTTTCATACTAAAAGTCAAAACTTTCATTGCATTTGAGTTTTTCTTAAAAAGAATCAAAGATGTGTACTAGGGGACATTTCCTTCACCTCTCACTCCACTCAACCATGGGGAGATTTTGTTCGTCGTCTATCCCGTTCACATACCACCCTCCGTATATAACCGTCACCATAACTCTATCACCTTTTCACAACCTCACTCAAAGAAATCGTTTGAAATTTCATTCCAAAATGGGGCAAGTGCATTCCCATTCTTCACCTCATTCATTCCCATAAGAACCTCACCGGGGCAATCTCTCAACTCACTATCCTAAATAAGGCCTCGTCATTCTAATTGGGGCAACTTTGTTTCGTCCTGACTGGGGCAACACCAAACTCTGTGGGTTGAAACAAAACCCTTTTCATTCCACCTTTCATCCCAAGAGCCGAAGTGTTCCCAATTCATCATCTCCTACACCCCTAGTCATTATCACCACCAGGCAAAGGCAAGCTTATTCACTCATCAAAAGCCCGAACCGGGGCAGTCTTGCATCCCTTGGTCCCTCATGAGCGTCGGTAATAATCATGTTTGTCATCCCTTCAATTGTCATACATATCCTAAACCAATCCCAAGTTAACAGACTCACTCATTCACATTTGCGCTCCTATGCATGCTTACTAAGCAATGCATCAAAGAGAGAGAACACACGTTAGTCATGCGATATCTAAGATTCAGTCGTCATTGGAAGGGAGAGAAAACAAGTGAGCTTGTTTGTAAATAAAAACCTTGAGAACACCGGAGTTTGAATCAAATTCAATTTTTCAACAAAAATGGTCAATAATCATCCCACTTTTGCATCCAAAGTCTCGCGTCTCATCATTATGAAAGTATTCACAAAAAAAGTATTTGAATACCCCAAAAAATTTTGTCATATCATGCATCAAAATACTGCATTTGCATCCTCACATAGCAAAAAGACAAATAGGAAAAATTCTTTAACCAGCTATCTCAGCACATGAGGGGGTCGCCTAAAGTTGGCCGCTTGTAGGGCTTTAGTGCTCGCCTTAATCCTCAGGGATTAGGTTGTTATCTTGTAGGGCTTTGGTGCTCACCTTAATCCTTGGGGACTAGGATGTTACCTTGTAGGCACTTGAAGTGTTGATCCTTAACCAAAATAAAAAGGAAGAAAATCAAAAATAGCATCTCATAGCATCCATCATTCCATTGAAATCATCACATCACATACACTTTGCATAACATACATTCACACTCCATTTACATAGATATCTGCATTCCATAGAAAAAAAAAGAGCAAATAAGGAACGAGAGAAGAAAATCACAGAAGATGGAACATAAAAGAACACAACATCTTCATATCATTCATCATTCTCATATCATCCATACCAGTCATCACTCCATGGCATCAAACAGTACATTACGCCTTCAAACTCGCATCTCAGAAGAGCGAAAGAATAACAAAAGGAAAAGAAGAGAAAAATCAAACAGAAAAGGCATCCCACCAAAGTCAATCATTGCATTCATGTGCACCCCAAACATCCAAGTGCACACATTTCATGCACCATCCAAGAGAAAAGTTACTTCGGACCAGAGAGTCCCAAAAATCTCATTTTTAGAAAATCACCACAACACAGAGTTAGTAAACTCCATCAAACACAGAGTTAGTAAACTCCATCAACACAGAGTTAGTGAACTCCTTCCACAGATCACAACATCGTGTACGAGCGCGCGATGGATCCATCAGACTTCGTTAAGTCCTTCGGATTAGTTGTGTCGGCCTAAGGCATAGCGTAAATCCATTGATCAAATCAGTTCCGGACCTGATGTTGATCGGCCGCTCGAAAAGGCCACCCCAGAGCTCGGACTCGACAAGAGTCCGTTAGAAGGTTTTAGGCAACCTCCGAATTCCCAATTTACCGCTTTTCCCAATTTGCCGCTTTTCCCAATTTACTGTTTTCCCGTTAATGCGACAAGTGTTAACCCCCTTCCTCAAAAGAAAAATAACGAAAAGAAAGTTTGAACTTTTCTGAAGCGGACAAAATTAGTATTATTTCTATATCTTCATTTCCATTTCACCAACAAATATGAAAAGGCCAATTCATATTTCTTGGCGAAATATGAAATAAAGAGGGGCAGCTGTAATACCCCAATTTTGTCCGCCTAATTGAAAAAATTGTATTTTTGTGAATGCCCAATTTTAACAGGTATTTTTCTTGTTTTCAAAAGAGTACAAAAATATGTATCTCGTACAATTTTTATTCTCGTTTGTTGCGTGTATCATTTTTAGTAGTGTGAGCGTTGCGCATGCGCGCTGGCGTCTCATCGTTTACGCGTATTTGTTTCGTTACCGATTATTGTTATCCATGTATTTTTATTAGTTTATCAATCATTATTTTTATACAAAAAATCAGATTTCAAAAATTACTTTTTATTTTTATAAACAGTTTTTCTTTTAATTTGGTACAAATAAATAAGTCAACTTTTGCTACACATATAGACAAAAAAAAATTAAAAGCAAAATAGTACATTTTTTTTAAAATAAAAAAAACAAAAAATACAAAATAAGAGAGCAACTCAGCATGCGCTGGTTGCTGTTGTTTATTGTTGCTGGTTCCTTCTTTTCAAGAATGGGGTTCAAACTTATTTTAACTTGTCTCTTTGCTTTTCCTACTTTGAGCAAAAAACCATTAGTCTTCTCTTGCTTTGATTCAGAGACAGTTTTGTACCTTTGTCTCCTATGGTTTTTGCTCCTCTACATCAACATCACACCTACACCATACAAGTTTCACTATAAGTATATTAGGAAGAGCAACAGTAAAGGGGGGGGGGGGAGAAAAACAAACAGAGGAGGATCGATTGGGAGGAAATTATGGAGGAGAAAAGCTAAAGAAAAAAGCTAGAGTAGGAATAAAAGAAGTGTAGGGAATGAAAATGAGGAACCCATTATTCAACTTCCTGGTACACATATCAAGTTCATACACACAATTTATCAAACACCAAAAATGCAATCACCCACAACCAGCAACAATCATCAGCCTAAAATCCAACACCGCACCTCGAACCACCGTGAGCACCACCCACCTCTGCCAGTCGCTCCGTCGCTCACCCTCATCACCACTTTAATCATCACCATCTCCATCTCCGGCCAAAGTCACCATCGTCGCAGCCGTGACCTCCGGCGAGCATCACCACCACCGCAACCTCCCTCTCCCTTCACGCACCACACACCAAGCCAACAACGTCTCAGTGCCGTTAGAAACGAAAAAAACCAAAAACAGAGAATCGAAAACCAAGAGAAAGTCTGAGAAGGGAAAGAACAAACTTGAAATGTGAAGACCATGACGCCGTCGTCCCCTCGCCGTCGCCACCAAGCACGACGACGTCAGCCCAGGGAAAACCCCATCACCGTCGCGTCGCTTCTTCGTTCGTACCGGTCAACCCCCATCGCAGATCTGCAACTCGCCGTTGTCACTGTGTCTGCAGTTGCGAGCCCAGCCGTCGCACTCCATCGACCCCTCCGTACGCGCGCCTGACTCAGTTTCAACCATGGTGCTCTCTTTCTCTCTTAAACCTTTCAATGCTGCGGCCGTAGCAGCACCCTCCCACTCCTCTAACTTATTCTGTTTGCGTGTTATTAGCTTTTAGAACCCCAACCACTTTTATCACTTCTGTCTTCAGTTTTCCATTTCTTTCAAAACTAATCATTCTTTATTCTTTTGTCAAAAAATGATTCTTTATTCTTTTTTTTAGTTAATAGTAATAACAATCAGCGACCCATTAAGCCTTTTTTTTACTTTATTATTTGATGCTTCTACTTTATTAAATCAATAATTAGGATTACTATTAAGTATTAACACCTATTTTCCAAAAAAACTAAAAAAATGGGTTTGACCGAGATGTACATTTTGTCAATCCCGGTTTTAAGAGACTTTAGCTTTACGACTTTGATCTTAAACCCCTTTCAAAAATAAATGGGTTTTTGGTTATGTATTTGGATAGCGTGTTGTGAATAAATAGAGTTTTTATATGTTTGCTTATGGTCTCAAGTTGATGATAGGCAATATGACTCTCACTTGTGCCTAGTGCACCTTACTTAAAGTGATGAGGTTTGATCTATATGATTCAACCCTTTTAGTTCATATGTTGTTTAAGTTGATGATTGGCAAGAGGATTCACACTTGTGCACATTAATTTAAGTGTTGAGGATTGACCAAAGTGATTCAACATTCTTTGATACTTTGGTTGCTAAATAATTTGCTTACTTATGCTTGCCAATGATCATGATTGAGACAACTCTTTTGCTTGAGCTTACCGTTTCATTGTCTACTCTCATATAGAATATCATCAATGCTTAGACGACTCCCTTTCCTTCCTTACATCTTCCACTAGATGTGCATTTAGATTCCCTTGCGTTTTGTAGAAATATTTGAGTATGGTTCTCGCCTAACATCTTCCACTAGATGTGCATTTAGGTTCAATCTTGCCTACTCTTGTATTTTGCTTAATGCCCAATTCAAGTTCCTTCCTTGCCTATCTATGCGTTGTGATCTAATATGTGTAGTTTAGACTTGATTTCTCCTTGCGAATTCAAATATTGTTGCTTAATGATTTGATTCCACTGATTGTGTTATGCTTGAATCCACCAATTCTTTCTTGCATTCATTGTTTTCGTTTCTAAACAACCTGGCATAAAAATGGTTACTAGTGGCAATCCATCACAACCTTTGTTGGTTTGATTGTCATGAAAGTCTCAATTTCAAAAGAATTTTCGCAAGCATAAAGCAAGGTACTAGTGATAATCCATCACAACCTTTGTTGGTTTGATTATCATGAACGCGTCCAATTTCAAAAAGCATTTTTCTAAGTATCAAAGAATCAAAACAAGTTATTAGCGGTGATCCATCATAACCTTTGTTACTTTGATCACCATGAAAGCTTGCATTTACAAAAGGCATTTTCAAAAAGAGTTACTAGTAATGATCCGTCATAACCTTTGTTAGTTTGATCATTATGAACGCTCTTTATTTTCTAAAACCTCATCAAAAAGATTTTCATTTTTAAGGCTCGTTAGAACTACGTCGTTTTGATTCCCATTTGGGATACGTAGGAGCGAGCCACGTCCTCGTCAAGCACAACAAACCAAAATTAATTCGATTGCGAAAGCCTTTTTTGATCATCTAAAATAAAAACCGATTATCATTAATGATCACTCGCGCCGTTGCCGTTTGGTTGTTAATGATAATTTCATTTTCAAAAGAGTTAGTAGCGCGGCCACTCTAAACCGTTGTTGTTTGGTCGTCGCGAACACTCGAATCAAAAGCAAAACCGATTATCGTTAATGATCACTCGCGCCTTTGCCGTTTGGTTATTAATGATAATTTCATTTTCAAAAGAGTTAGTAGCGCGGCCACTCTAAACCGTTGTTGTTTGGTCATCGCGAATCCTCACTCCTACTGCGAAAACTCATCTAAACAGACTAAAAAACAAAAACCTTTTTAGGACAACCAAGAACTACGTAGCTTTGAATTCTCCATCGCACCAGGAGATACGTAGGAGCGAGAGGCCAACTCTCGTCAAGCGCCAAAAATAAAAATTTTCATTAAGTCTTCTCACTCCCTTTTTAATAAAGAGGCAAAATAAAAGCATTTTCAAATCAACACTTCAAACCACACATTTAATTAAAGGTTCCCTTTCGGTAGAAAGGAGGTACGGGGTGCTAATACCTTCCCCATGCCTAACCGACCCCCGAACCCATATCTCTAGTTTTCGAAAGACCATCTGCCTTGTCTAAAAGACCTTTTTTCAATGTTTTGGTCTTAAAATTAAAATATTGGTGGCGGCTCCAAACTTTTTCCACGTTGTCAAACGAAAAGTCCCAAACCGGATTTTTCGGGCGCAACATATATATATATATATATATATATATATATATATATATATATATATATATATATATATATATATATCACTATAAAAAAAAGCTTGTTAGCGAGGGAATTTTAGGTCCCTCGCTAATTAGCGACGGATTTTCAAGTCCCTCGCTAATTTCTGATAGTTTTCAAATGATAGGACTTTGTGCAGGTGTTTAGCGACAGAATTGTCAGTCCCTCGCTAATTCCCTCGCTAATTTCTGACCGTTTTCAGATGATAGGACTTCGTGCAGGTGTTTAGCGACGGAATTGTCAGTCCCTCGCTAATTCCCTCGCTAAATTTTTGACTTTTCAGCTTATTTATCCTCTCACACACACTCTTCTCTCCTACTCTCCTCACACTCTTCTCTCTTCTTCTCTCCTCGCACTCTTCTTCTGTCTTCACTCTTCACTCTTCCACCACCACACCACCACCTCCTCTCACACTCTTCTTCTCTCTTCACTCTTCCACCACCACACCAACACCACCACCTCCTCACACTCTTCTCTCACTCTATCTTCTCTCTCTACCCTAATACCCTTCATCACCACCACTTGTTTCTCTCTCTCTCTCTTTCTCCTTCTCCCTTACTATTCTCCTTCTCTCTCTACCATAATACCCTTCACCACCACCACCACCACCACCACCACCACAACGACACCACCACATAGCTCATTTCTCTCTCTCTCTCTCTCTCTCTCTCTCTCTCTCTCTCTCTCTCTCTCTCTCTCTCTACCCTAATACCCTTCCCCACCACCACCACCACCACACCATAATAATAATAATAACTATATAAAAAATTAGGCTGATATAAAAAAAACGTGGCTGTCAGACTTAGCGACGGAATATTCCCTCGCTAATTAGCGATGGTTCAAATTCCCTCGCTAATTCCCACTAGCGAGGAGCAATTTAGCGTGGGACTGATTCCGTTGCTAATTCTCTCGCTAATGGGAATTAGCGACGGATTTGGGGCATTTAGCGGCAATTTTTTGTAGTGTATATATATAATTAAATGACATTCTATTGTAAAACATTCTAAATGACATTCTATATCATAAAAATTTTAACACTTAGACTAAATTATACAATTTAAAATTGAATCACTTGAACCAAATTGAAACATTTATAAATAAATACATAAAAGTCTTAAAATGCATTAAATAAAATAAATAAATCATAATTTCTTTTGAATTAGTCAAGTTCGCAGGTTTGAGCTCATAAACTCGTTATCCAAACCAAACCACCATTTAACATGTTGGTTCAAGTTCGACCTGAACTTGAATGGGTTGGAATGGGTCACCGTGTCAACCAGGACTCATGAACACCCCTAGATGTCTTTTTGATGGCATTAAATTAATGAAAAGTAAAACAAAACGGTACATGCATACCATTTGTCACTAACGATGGGCACGTGTTGGAAGTGAGTCTAGTAGATGTAGGTATAAATAACCTTCAAATAAACTTGAAAAATAATATTTGTTGATGTTTGTAAAAAATAATTTTAAAAGGGAAAAGATAATTTTAAAATTAAGTTAATGAGCGATTATTTACATCATGAGCTGACATGTGATCACTATCCAACAATGTGGCATGGACTGACTATTGGCGAACTTTAGTCTACCACCACTTCACCTGTGAAAATACATTATTTCATTGTTAAACCATCATTCATGTAGTTATACTTATCGCTTTTAAAATTGAAATTCAAATGGAGCTCCACGGATGGTGCAATGCAATGAATGACATGCGTAAGTAATCATATGCCCAACACTGTAGGAGTTGTGTGAATCCACCCATAGAGACCCTATGGGGGTTTTGAATTTTTGATGCACAACACGTACACTTCTTTGTATAGTGTGAGCAAACAAGCTAATCCCCAATTGTATTTACCCACACTGTCGAAATTCCTCAACAGCTCCAACCACATGAGATGATCAACTCAGTTGTTGGATTTGTTGGTCATCAAGAAGCCATGAATCAATTGTAGTATGTACGCTCTATAATGTGCTTTTCTTTCGAAAGATGGCAAGTCTTCGGCCAGATTGGAGAATCTCTCACGTAGTCATTTCATATTAACAAACTGAACCATTGTTTGATCTTTAGGTGGGGAGAAACCTAATAACTCATTAAAAATGTGATGATTTGAGTGAAAGAATACAAGTGTTTGGTTTTTATATATAGAAAGGAAATGAGCGGACTAGAAAGTGTTGAATGAGTGAGAACAAGAATAATGAAAGGAATGACCAAAACGAGTCTGACTTATGCTACTAAGCTAGTAGTTTAGTAATAGTTACTAAATGATTATAGTAGTAATTTACTAAATTAAATAAATTAATAAATGTTCCTTTTTTTAGGGATTATTAAAACAAAAGCATTTATTTACTACTTGATTTTCTCTTCCGCTATCTTCTCTCTCACAATTCCACTATCTTCTCTCTCACAATTTTATCTGTCACGTTATTTTCATCTGTTATTTTTCTTCTTCTTTTTCTTTTTCTTCTTCTTCTTCTTCTTCTTCTTATTCTTCTTCTTTTTCTTCATGTTACATATATCTTTCTTTATTTTTCACGCAAAAGAAGCCTAAAAAACGCACTCACGCCAAAAAATAAGACGCCCACGGGTGTTTAAAAAAGGACTTCGTTGATCCACGCCATTGAAGCACGCCATTGATCATGTCTCGTTATGATGTTGATGAACATGGGGCTAAAATCAGTTTTTCATCGTTATGATGTTGATTAACGGACTAACCGAAGTTATGTTATATCCTGGCTAGAAACCCACTAACCAAAGTTATGTTATTCTCTGGCTAGAATTGGACTAACCAAAGATATGTTATTCCCTGCCTAGAATTCCTCTAACCGAAGTTATGTTATCTTTTGGTTAGAATTGTACTAACCGAAGTTATGTTATTTCCTGGCTAGAATTTCACTAACCGAAGTTATGTTATTCACTGGTTAATGTCTACTAACAAATGTTCCGTACTTATGTGGTCTTTTTTTGTTTTTGTTGTTGCAGTACAGGGTTGTCAGCATCAGCATGAAAATCAAACCGACATGATTGTCTTAGATGCACAAAGTATTATTGATTGTTTTTTATTTTATTTGAATAATTTATTTGCATTGTGAGATGTACATGGTTTTGTGAGAGATACTCATATGTAAGGTGGCTATATTTTTTGGTTAGTACAATTCTAACTAAAGGATAACATAACTTCGGTTAGAGGAATTCTAGACAGGGAATAACATATCTTTGGTTAGTCCAATTCTAGCCAGGGAATAACATAACTTTGGTTAGTGGGTTTCTAACCAGGATATAACATAACTTCGGTTAGTCCAATTCTAGCCATGAAATAGCATAACTTCGGTTACTATAGTTCTAGCCAGGGAAAAACATAACTTCGGTTAGTCCTATTGTAGCCGGGGAATAAGATAACTTCGGTTAGTACGATCTAACCAAATAAAAATATGACTTACGCACAAGTAACGATGAAAAACTGATTTTAGTCCCATGTTCATCAACATCATAACGAGACATATCAATGGCGTGCTTCAATGGCGTGGATCAACGGAGTCCGTTTTTTAAACACCCGTGGGCGTCTTATTTTTTGCCGTGAGTGCGTATTTTAGGCTTCTTTTGCGTGGAAAAAATAAAGAAAGATATATGTAACATGAAGAAAAAGAAGAAGAAGAATAAGAAGAAGAAGAAGAAAAAGAAGAAGAAGAAAAAAGAGTAAAGGCCCAAATTCGTCCTTGACAATTTTCACGCGGGACGAATTCGTCCTTGACAATTTTTTCGAGACACATTGGTCCCTGACAATTCCAAAACAGGACACGTTAGTCCCTCCATCCATTTAGACGTTAGCAGCACATCCAATGTCTACTACGTGGCACGTTAAGTGCCACATGTCACGTTAAATGCCACGCAAGTATTTATTTTGGGACAAATAAGTCCCTGACGTTACAAATTTGAAAATGGGACAAATCAGTCCTTACACTTTTTTGGGAAAAATCAGTCCCTGGAGTGGTATCTGGTATTCAAAACCAGAAAACCATTTTAGTGTTGTTTCCCACAGAGAGAGAGAGAGAGAGAGAGAGAGAGAGAGAGAGAGAGAGAGAGAGAGAGAGAGAGAGAGAGAGAGCGCAGGGACTGATTTCAATATCTGCTTCTGATCTCAATATCTGCTTCTTCTTCTTCGCCTTCTTCCATGATGGCTTCTGATCTCAATATCTGCTTCTTCTTCTTCTAGAACAAAAACAATACACAGAATAAAATAAACGAAACCCACGAGATTTAGGAAAGTTGATTTTAATCTGGGTTTTTGGGGATTAGGAAACCCACGAGAATCAAAGAGTACTGGTTTCTCAAATTTGTTTGCCAATCGAAGAGTGCCAGTTTCTCAGATCTCACGAGAATTGAAGATCTGGTTTCCCAAATTTGTTTGTGAATCCAGAGTACTGGGTTTTGTTTTTTGTTTAAATGGTTTCTCAGATCTGTTTTTTGTTTAATCTGTTTGCGAAGATCTAGTGAACCCAAGAGGAAGAAAAGCGAGATCGTATATGTAACAATAAGCTTAGTGTTGAAGATGAGAATGAACAAGGATGAGGAAAATGGTTTCATGTATCTATATAAAGATGTTCTTCATTTTAATTTGTGTTTCTTTCTTTTAATTTCTAGGTTGATTTTGTTTCGATCTTTTAATTTAAGATGTTCTTCGTGTATCTGTATAGAGATGTTAATCATGTATATCTGAGTTTCATGTATCTGTAAGAGATGTTCTTCAATGGCGAAAAATGGTTTCTGGTTTCAAAAACCACAGTTTTGATGTTGAAAACCACTTCAGGGACTAGTTTGTCACAAAAAAGAGTAAGGACTGATTTGTCCCCTTTTCAAATTTGTAACGCCAGGGACTTATTTGTCCCAAAATAAATACTTGCGTGGCATTTCACGTGACATGTGGCACTTAACGTGCCACGTAGTAGACTTTGGATGTGCTGGTAACGTCTAAATGGATGGAGGGACTAACGTGTCCTGTTTTGGAATTGTCAGGAACCAATGTGTCCCGAAAAAATTGTTAGGGATGAATTCGTCTGGTGTGAAAATTGTCAAGGACGGATTTGGGCCTTTACTCAAGAAAAAAAATAACAGATGAAAATAACGTGACAGATAAAATTGTGAGAGTGTGAGAGAGAAGATAGTGGAAGAGAAAATCAAGGAGTAAATAAATGCTTTTGTTTTAATAATCCCTAAAAAAAGGAACATTTATTAATTTATTTAATTTAATTAAAACCACAAAAAATGGATGTGACACAATTACCCCTATTAAAAACTAGCCATTAGATTGAATTTCATTGAAATTTTGTCAATCCAATGACTAGTAACGATTTAGTAACTATTACTAAGCAAATGGCTTAGTATCATAAGCCATAGCCGACCAGAACCTGATGAGTAAGTGAGTGACCCACCCACACTTTATTACTTATTGTATTGAAATAGTTACTCACTGATTAGTTTTATTCTTTGATATTCTTTATTGTGTTAAAAAAAATATCACTCATTTGTTTAGTTTAAACGGCTAAGATGCATAGTTTGTTAGATTAACTATTTAATTAATCTATTGTGGATTCACATATTTAATTATATAAGAATTATTATCAATATATATTATGGTCAATTCTTATTAAGCACTAATTAATTAATGAGTATGTGTTGGCCTTTTAATTTTGAATGAACTGTGATGAGTTGGATCATTCAGTTAAGTCCAATGAGAGATCACTGCCCTCAACTGTTTAGATATTTAATCGATGCCCATTAGACGGTGAATCCTAATGTTGAAACCTAGACGGCAATGAGGGTAGTTCAATCTCATACGCTTCTCCTTCAACGATCAATCCTTCAACAACATCTCAGGTACACGATTCTTATTCTATATTACCTAAATAATATGCTATAATTTGTGTCTACAATGATCTTGTTAGATTTTAAACCCCTCATAGTTTACATCCGATCGTTGTAAATTATGTTGTAAGATATTTTTTTTAATTTATATACACAGTAATTCTATACATATTTTACATTATCTACCAACTACATATTGACACATCATTAAAAAGAAATTGGTCGGTTGGTAACCAACTACTCTATTTGGTTGTGGTTGTAAAAATCTATACACAATATGTGTATATAAATTAAACTCTTTGAATACATAATTGTGTTTTAAGATTTGATGGGGGGGGGGGGGAGAATCATGGACAGTAGGAAGCAATTTACACACAAATCATGGCTTTAATCCCGAGTTTATTTTCCAATAGATTTTGGCCCAAAGAGACTATAACGAAACCCCTTGTAAATATTTGGGTTGGAGTACCCCTTATACTCTTGTTAATGAATCTTTTGCTTATGAAAAAACTCACCGTATATATTATCAAAAGTCAAAACCAGGGGCATTCCACCCAAAGCAAGAATCATACCACTAGATAAGTGCCCTGTTTTACAAAGAAAGGCTAAGATTATTCCTAGTTATTCAAATGGATGATGCCTGGCACATGGTCTGCAGTTGTAAATTAGTGTATTGTAATTGGATTGCATGCAAATGACCAAATGTTTTTATCTGGATACAAATTTGTTAGTATGTATGCCAACAGCAAGCTAATGGGACCACTGGAAACCATCCCTGAAGCTATCATGTTTTCCAAGGTAGTAAGGTATCTAAGGGAGGTAAGTTAAATATCATTTTTTGATTTTTTTATATATAATAAAGACAAAACAAACTATGACTCTTAACAGTCTTCTTTGAATTGTCAAAAAAAACAGTCTTTTTTGACTATTTTTTTTGGAAACAAATGTAAATCAGAATTCATCACAAAGCATTCACATGCAGCCTCAGATGCAAATTGTTGTTTGACTACTACACCGGTTAGATCTGTTTAAAATATAAAACTGAAGATAAAAAAAAGGGGCATTCGGAGAATCGAACTCCGGACCTCTCGCACCCAAAGCGAGAATCATACCACTAGACCAAATGCCCTGTTGTGAATTCTTTATTGTTTCGATTTATTAGAACCCGAAACATAATTTTAGGATGAACTTTATACCTCTTATTTTCGCCACACGTATACACATTAGAAATTTAAAATGAAAATGAGTAATCCATCCTACATTCACATTATTATAATAAAAAAAACTATTCAGAGGAGAAATTTATAACGTTAGGACTACTTGGGAGTTAGGACGTAATTTCTGGCTACTCGTTTACCCACCATGCCTTTGTCAACATACAGAAAAGAAAGGAAAATGTCAAAAACTAGAAAGAAGGAAAAAAAAAACCGCCAGGCAGCCACTGACTTAGGAAAAAAGCTGCAAGCAGGGGAATGAATAAATGATATCAAGTGAATTAATTTAGATCTGTCAAAATGGATGGATCGGATGGATATGGATTTAGATTAAAATGGATGGATATGAGAAATCCAATCAACGCTTTTGTATCCATCAAAATTTTTCAAATAAATCCAATCTAATTCATCCATTGATAAAAAAAAACCATCAAATCCATCCATTAACAAGATTTTTATGGATGGAAGATTTTTATCGATGGATATCCATCCATCCATTAAAAATAATTTAATAATTTTAAAAATTATAATTTTAAAAATAAATGATTTATTATTTATGAAAACCACTATGAGCCACCTCCCACCGCCGACTGCCACCGACCACCTCCCTCAACCTTCGGCCGCTGCCCTCCACCACCGGCCGCCGGACTTTTTTCCTTTTTTTTCCGCTTTTTTTCGCTAGAATTTTTATCCCTGCTTTTAGTACTACATTCTGTAAAAAAAATAAAACAGTCATGCAAAGGTCTCTTATACCACATTTTTTAAAGAAAAACGCGAATTACGATTGAAGCAAAGAAGCCATCCAGTTAAAGTGCATCAACAAAACCGATAAAATAGCAAAGTCACAAACAAATTTTGTATTGGTAGGTGGTCAATAGAGACTACTCTCAGCATGATACATGGTATCCTATTCTATACATACATACACCATTGAATTTACAATTTGTGATATCAATTTTGATTTGGACTCTTCTTGAGATATAAGATGGCCAAGGTCTGATGAGTTCAATAAAGTCTTCAAATCTTCCAACTTTGCCTGCATGGATATTTAATATAGGAAATTCATTAGCTATCAACTCAAATTGACTACACATACAGCCTAGCTATTCCAGCCGGCCATAAATCAAGGTCAAAGAAATAATATACCATAGGAATCAGAGAGGTTCAAAGGAAAACTAGAAGCCATAAACGTTCAGAATCAAAAAATAGCTTAATCAAAAAATACAGAGATACATAGAGATACATACAGAGAGGTATGCGACGGAAGAGGAATCAACGTTCAGAATCTGAGGCTCCTCGGAGGTGTGCGACGAAAGAGGAATCAACGTTCAGAATCTGAGACGCTTGTGACAGTGGCAGCATGGCAAATTGATTGCGATGTCACTCTCTACGAATCAGCGTTCAGAATCTGAGGAAGCACGACGAGAGAATAGGGGAAGCACATCGTGGTGGAGACTTGGAGTGAGAAATATCTGAGGAAGTCGATTGTAGAGAGAGAGGTGGGTTCACGACTTGGAGTGAGAGAGATTGAAATTAGGGTTCAGAACTTCAAATCTGTTTTAATATTAGGGATTTTACAAAAAAAAAATTGTTTCACTGTTTATGAAAATAATTTTTACAATAATCCAATGGATTTTCATTTTATAGATATTGTAGTCCATTGGATTTAAAAAAAATTAGTGGATGGATCACATCCATCCATAAAATAAGTGGATGGATCCAATCCAATCCATTAATAATTTTTTTTTTGTAGTGGATGGATTGGATGGATTGAATATCCGATTGACAAATGGATCCTTTTGACACCCCTAAGTGAATTATATATCTTGAAATTCTAAAACATTGGTTTTTCATAATTTCATGTAAAAGAAGTGAAACAATTATCTTTTATTTATAGTACTACTACTAGAGCTGTCAATGGGCAAGGCTCGGGCCGGGCCGGGCCATCGGGCCAAACGCCATATGCGGGTCGGGTCGGGACGGCCCAATATTTTGATGGTCTACAAAATTTACGGCCTGGGCCCGACCAACACCAGCCCATGGGCCACAAATCATTGACTTTTTAGAATTTTGACTATAAAAAAATAGTTTTAATGTCTCGTTAAGATACGGAGCTGATATAATATATGACTTCCACGGTGTAGTTTACAATTTCTCTGTACTTTGGTTTTTGCTAACTTTAATTAACTTTTTTCCTTTATTTCATTGGACATCACAGGTACAAACGGAGAAATATTAGAGATTTACACAAAATTGCTCAATTTTCTTAAAAAAATTGCTCCTTGTTTTTTAACCTTTGTATTAGAGATTTTCACAGACGGAGGAATATTAGAGATTTACACAAAATTTCTTTACTTTTTTATTATTTTTTTACTTAAAAAATTGCTCCATTTTCTTGTTGGACCATATTTGAAAATTAAAAAATTAAAACAAAAAAGTAACGGGCCGGCCCGAAGCCCATGGGACGACCGGCCCGACCCAATAATATCATCGGGCCAATTGGGCCGGACCAAAAAAGATACCGTTGATTTTGGGCCACTAATTTTAGAGCCCAGGTCCAACAAAAAAATCGGGTCACTGGGCCGGCCCAGTGGGCCGGGCCCAAATTGACAGCTCTGACTACTACTTAGGCATGTATGGGATTACTTTAAATTCGGACAATATGATTGTTTTTGGATAGCCTACTCATCAGTCATCAGTGATGCATCTATATATCTATGTATATAAATTCTATCTTTCGGGTTATCCGCAATTCACTGCTGTCCTCATTTCTGTCTTTGAGTTTTTCATCTCCTTCTCTGATTTCTTTTGTTTCTTTTCCTCATTCTCATTTTTTTCATAGGAGGGAGAAAGAGATGGAGAGGGAAAGGGAGAGAAGATAAGAGAAAGAATTTGACAAAGGAAATTAATTCACCTTGTGGAAGAGTGCAACTTTTCACCCTCCCTTTCTTTCTCTGTTGTTCTTGCAATTGGGTGGTTAATTTGTGCATTTAGGAAGAAGTTATGGCCAATTTTGCAGGAACAACACAAAAGTGCATGGCTTGTGAAAAAACGGTGTACCTAGTTGATAAGCTAGCCGCAGATGGTCGTATCTATCATAAGGCCTGCTTCCGATGCCACCATTGCCGGAGTACCCTTAAGGTATATTATATATACTATACCTATATATAATGATTGCACATTTGATTATACATTACACAATTTCCCTTCCCTTTTGATCACTATTGAATTTTCTTTAAATATGATCAAATGAATTAACCATTAGCAATTATGAAACCATTTCTGTAGGGTGAAACATTATGAAACCATCTCTGTAGGAATAAACCAACAATTTTATACATGCGTTTAATAGATATAAGATTTTTTAAAAGGCCTGCGATCGCAATATGGACTTAGTTTTTTGATGTCTACTACTTGATTTTATGTATATCGACATACAATTGTGACATATATAAAACCTTCATATACATACAGAATATACATAGTGTATGCATGCATTACTAAACTCAGCAATTTTGTATCGCAGCTCAGCAACTATTGTTCTTTTGAGGGGGTACTCTATTGCAGACCTCACTATGACCAACTTTACAAGCGGACTGGCAGCCTTGATAAAAGCTTCGAAGGTAAACTCGATTTTAAAAACTAAAATATTTTTATAAAGGGAAATCAATCATGCACTAACTTCTTTGTTTTTGCTTCTTCCCATTCTCATCATGATCACAGGAACGCCCAAAGTTCAGAGACGAGAAAGACCGACCACTGAAAATGAGGTGATATTTCTATAGTTTTTTCTTGCCAATGCCATATATATCATATTAGCTACTCCTATGTATTTAGGTAAGCTTTTGTGATATTGAATTAACTTGATTTCGCACAGAACGCCAAGGTACTAGCAAACGTATTTTTGGGCACCAGAGACAAATGCATGAGTTGCAAAAAGACAGTGTATCCCACTGAGAGGGTAACTAATAGCACTTTCAGCTATTGCTTTACACAGCCTCCTTCTAATCATCATCATCATCATCATCATCATCATCATCATCATCATCATCATCATCATCATCATCATCATCATCAATTAATACTATTGTTTATATATTCTATTAAAGGTTTCCGTTAATGGGACTCCCTATCACAAGGGCTGCTTCAAATGTACCTACGGAGGTTGTACTATAAGCTCATCAAACATTGTTATACACGAAGGAAAGCTTTACTGCAAACATCATCACATTCAACTTTTCAAAGAGAAAGGGAACTACAGTCAGCTTGAGAATGATGCTTCTACCATGGAAATTGCTGCTTAATGTCTAATGTAAAAAACAAAGTTGGTGTTGGTATAGTATTTTATGATGGGTAATTCAATTTTCGTTTGTGCTTTTGAAATAAATTTGTTGATGAAACAAGTACTGATGCTCTTTTGTATCGATCAACAAATAAAGGCATCAAAAGAAACACCACCAGGAAAACAAAAAGAGACCAATCATGTAAATGAGGCAGTTAAATGTTTGGATGCAGTAGTTCATAACTCCATTTTCACAAAAGTAAACAACCAACAAGTAATAGAAACAGAAATTAACAAAGAACAATATTCAATGTGTGTTGGAAATCAGAATACACTTGTAATGATCAAAATCCAGAGCAAAGTAATGTGTTCTCAGAAGCACGCATCCAAGAGGCAGCAGCAGCAGAGGGCAGCCAAACTGCAACAAATTAGATTACATCAGTGTGTAGAATACAATGTATTGATGGTGGAATACAGATCAACCTATATAAATAGTCTAAATCTCCTGAAATTTTGATTTTGAACCCCCTGAAAATTTTAAATTGCACTAATAGACCAAGTTTTGCACCCATTTGATACTGACCTTAAAAAATTTGACACCCCTGACCGTAGCGTGTTTTTATATAGCCGAATAAACTACGTGGATGGATGCAAAAATTTGTTTGTAGTTTTGCATGAATCTGCGTTTGAGGCGTTGTTTCTAAAGAAATAGTGTTATAAAGTTAATTTTTATAAAAATATAAATAAATTGTTGAATGAAAAAATAGTGTTGGGCCTGTTGGCACAAACTATATGTTAATAAAAGAAGATTTATTTTATGCGTCTGAGAAAACCCTTTCCACAAGGTACCGTTCGGAAGAGCAGCCCATCACTTCTATTAGATGGCAAGACGTCATTGACATGGTGAGGTGTTTGTTTGTGACACCCCACCACTTGACTTATCTTTTAAGCTTTGAAGATATACACTAAAAAACTAAAATAAAAATAATTTTGAGCCTATTTATTTTATTGAAATTAAAAAGTATGTTAACTTTGTTTAATGTTAGCACTTTGTAATACCCGCCCGCCGTATGGGCCCACTGAAAAAACTAACGTGCGCGAGTGGTGAAGGGTAAAAAAGAGACAAGAAACCGCTGGCGCACCACCGGTGGCAACCACGATCTACTTTCAATTCCTAGATCGCCACAACCACTTTCATTTCACCAATTCAGTTTTCAGTTTTCGTTTCAATTTAATTTTGCATGCAGGAGAGAGAGAGGAGTTAATTAATTACCAGCCTTCAAGGCAACTAGGGCCGGTTGAATTTTGATGCTGTTGAGGGGGAGGCTGACCGTACTGTGGGGCATAGGGCGGTGGATATCCCTGTGCTGGATACGCCGGCGGAGGGTAACCTTGTGGCGGATATCCCTGCGGTGGGTATGCGTCCTTTCCATACGATTCCGGCGCCGGATAACCTATTATTCCATTCAAATCACACCAAAGTAAATAACGATCTCAATCACATCATAAAATAAGCAGATCCAAGAAATTCCCAACCCGGCGAAATAAACATGCAACAGTTTAAATGTAATGTCTAAGGTGATCATCAAGACATTAATTAACCAAAAAACAAGCCAAACAAATAAAGAAAGGTATACCTTGCGGCGGAGGAACGCCGACGGGCGGTTGTTGTTGGTTGTAGTAACTCATCGGAAGGAAGGAAGCGTGGGTGAAAGAGAGAGAGGGGTTGGAAGTCGGTGTAGCAGTGTTCTGTTTTGCGTGACTGATGAATTTATATATAAGGGTGCGTTTCTTGACGGCTAGCTTATTATTAGATTTTATGGGGAAGGTTGTGGGAGTGGGTTTTCTTTCTTCTCTCTCCTACTTCGTGAGAGAGAGGGGAGGTTGTAACTTGTAACTGACGTCAGTTTTTTCATAAATGATTTTCTCTTCTTTTTTTCCTTATTTTAATTTTAATATTATTATTCGAGGATTATTCGTTCCAAATGGCAAATAGTATCTGTATCTTCCTTATCGTCACACGTCATAAATTGTTGCTTCCGGCGGTACTCGGATCGTCACTTTTTTTTATTTATTTAATTTTCAGCATATACCGTGTGAAATACGCGTAAGTAACTTCTAGGGTAGAAAAGGTAATTTGCAATTGGGAAACATCAATTTTTTTTTTCTATAAGCATCGGGAAACATCAATGTTTGAAGGGTAAGAATTGCTTATACCGTAAGTTTTTTTTGTCGAGACTAGGTATCCACCGCCGAACGCAGTAATTAATCCTTCGTTGGATTTGAGGCATCTCGAAGAGTGGGATAGCTGGCCCAAAGATTTAAAGCTGCTCCATACCCAATGCGAGGATCGAACCCTCGACACTTAGATGAGAGTAATTTATAATTAGTTAAAGATAAGATAATTACACAAGTTATTTATATATAAATTATAAAATTACTTTTATTAACAATGTCCAAAAAAAATACCATACTCCCACTTTGGTTAAAAAAACCTATTTCCAAAATCTTATTGGAAAATTTGGAATAACTATACTTCCACTTAAAACTTGGATGAGAGTAAGTTAGCAATAATGAACACCTTATTTAGATTATAAATTCAACTATTTCTTTTAAAAAAGTTATTTAAAAGAGTAGATATACAACCAATATGATGTGGCACAAGTGATAGATACTCGGGTCCCTTAACCATTTGGTCTTGGATTCGATCCCTGACCGGGGCATATGGAAAAACATTTGTTGGGAGAGGTCAACCCCTTAAATGGATCTCAGATACCTCGAAAGATTAGTCTCCACAGTCGCATACGCACGAGTAATGACGTGCTATTACACAAGAATCAAATGGGTGTTCTCCACTTCCCTCCTCCATGACTCGAACCCACGACCCTTTGAGTGTAAGTGAAGCGTCTTACCAATTAAGTTGTGCTTCAATGCCAAATTATCTATAACTCTTTTTTTGACAACAAATTTATCTATAGATATACTAATTAAGACCGGGGTGATTATTATCTCCTTTATCTCTAAACAACACACAAATTCTTTTATTTAAAATTAGATTTCTTATAGCAATAAATATGCAAAGAGTATTTGGATGAGATAGTTTGTGTCTCTTCTGGCTTAACTAAGGTCTTGGATTTAAATTCAGCTTTTGAAATGCAGTTGCGCGTTGAGGATATCCGATTTATACAAAAAAAATAAATATGCCAAAATATAAGCACAAACGTGCCCATCTTTTTGATAGTACTATTAAGAGAATACCCTTTAATAATTGCGACTTTTTATCAAAAAAAAATAACAGTGACTTTTTTTGTATCCACTTTTTCTTTTCGATTTTTACCTCTCATAATTGCCAATTTTGTATAGGCTTTTAAATAAATTTTCAGACTTTCTCCAACTTTCCAAAAGGCTAGCTCATGACAGACACGGGCGAGACTCGCGCCTAACATTTTACACATAGGCCGCACTGAGACCTTTCAAAGCTTAACTCAGCGTGCCTACATTGCACAACTTAATGGATAATATCTATACACGCATGTGGGGTCAAGTATGGTTTTCATATACAACCACCAAAAACTATTTGGTTCCTTGTAAATAATTACTCAAATCGTACGAGATATTTTTTGCCCACAAAAATCAATTTAATTTACCATTTAGGCTATATTTGGCAAAAAAGAGCGAAGGAGATAAGTTAGCTTATAGCGGATGAGCGTAAAGTTAATAGCGGATAAGCTAACGAATTGAATTTCAAGTGTTTAGTAAAATTAGCAGTTGAAGTAGCTTATAAATATAAAATTATATAAATGGACATTTGTAATTAATGCTAAAAAATGAGATATATTCTTTTAATGGAGGATAAATGGGAAAAAAATGAAACGCTATAAGCTATAAGCTCAATGAAAAAACACTATAAACTAGTCATGTCAAACAGTATAGGCTAGTGAAAAAACACTATAAACTAGTCATGTCAAACACCTAAAATGAGTTTATCCGCTATATACTATTGGATTGGCTTTGCCAAACATAGCCTTAACATCCCACTAAAGTTGCTACTCGAGTATACCAGTATTTGTCAATGAGCCGTTTCTATACTGGCCATTTTTCATCCTTCCAAGAAGGTACTATAGACAGTATCGTCTCTCTATGATGATAACATATGCAAATAGACAATAGTGTACCACAGACTCTAGCAACCTCACAACAAACTCATTTCAAGAATTCAAGTAGACAACTTCAATCGAAGCCCAAGGCAAGTACACTTTAATACTTTATATAAGTGATATGAGAGGTGAACAACTATAAAAACACGAAGTATAACCAACAGAAGACTAAACTACAATTCAAGTAAGATCATCCTCCTCAAGTTCTTTGGCTTTCAGTTTTTCCTTCACCCTTAGAAGAAGTGTCGTCTTCCAAGAGTCCTGCATAAAAAACATGTAAGAAGACAATGTTGATGAATTACTCAGAGTATAACTATTTATGGAACCCAAAACAAGAATGATTTAATAAGGAGTTTAAGTCAATAACAGTTCACAACTCTATTGAGAGAGTTATACATACAAAACATTGATATTTTTTCATTGATTTCCGTCACATATAGAAGTGTAGAATTTGATGAAATGTCTTAGGGATGACGAATGTTTCACAATCACTAAATACTTCATATGTAATATGATAAATAGTGGAGAGAAATAGAGTCTTGAAGTAGTCAGTGGCGGACCCAGCTTATAACCAGGGGGTTCAGTTGAACCCCCTGGAATTTTTTTTTGCTCTAAACACCCTATATAAATAGCCTAAATCTCCTGAAATTTTAATTTTGACCCCCCTGAAAATTTTAAATTGTACTAGTAGACCAAGTTTTGCACCCATTTGACACCGGCCTTAAAAAATTTGACACCCCTGACCCCGGGGTCCTGGGTCCGCCACTGGAAGTAGTGCAAGAAAACACTGTCCTCCTGCTATAGCTATCTCTCTTGCTAAACTTTAAAAGTTCAATATATAGATGTAAATAAACTTTAGGGGAAAATTAGAAACAGGTGCAATTAGCGAAAACATGTTGAAGTTGCCGTGAAATTGGGCAATTCAATTATGTTTATTCTGCTATATGAATAGACATAAAGAATTGTTCAACAATTTGGAGCTTACCAGAGGAGTCATGCTATCAAAATCCTTGATAACTTCAGTAAACTTTTCAACATCTTCTTCGTCGATAGCAGCAGCAACATCCTTAAATGTCATAATAAAATACCAAACATCAATGTGAACTTAATAATACAAAAGGCGGTTATTGAAAAGTCCTCATACCTTGATCTAATTTACTATCAAAATTTAATAATAAAATTCCACAACTAGCAACATACCGCCAAAAGTCTATATTCACGCGTTCCTGAAAATGTTGGATCCAATTCCTACAAAAAAAAATACACATTTAAAGAATTTAGATACTGGAGATATTAATTCCCATTCTTGAGATGTAAATTCTTGAACGATATGAGACCTGATATCTCTCTAATGCATTGTTAATAGCAACAACATCCCCTTTACAAAGTTGGCAAATTCCTGCATTAAGAAGGTGTCCTTTAACTCCATACTTTAGCAGGTTATTGTTGAGAGACTGGCGAGCTATATCTTCATAAATTTCAATTGATTTCTGATACCTGGAGAATTATCAAAGAAATTGAAACATTCGATATTCAATTTACTATATAGATAAGGCTATGTTAAAGTTCCTTTTATAATAACTTCTTATTATTCTAGCAGTTCATTAGCTAAGTCACAAAGATCATACACATCAACTAATGAATACGTTTGTCAAAAAAAAAAACTAATGAATACGGGCTAATGCAGCAACGAACAAATATTAGTTAACAGGATATATATATTAAATGCCAGATTTCTGCTAAGATATGTATCAAACTGGTAAATGCTTAAACCTGAGAGAAGTTGGGTGAGGGGAAACGAAAATGAGTAAACCATAATAGCAAGTGATACAACGGGAAGACAACTACTAAACGAAGAAATTTAGTAAGCAACCAACGACAGAAGAAAACCATGTAATTAAAGCATTATTATCAAGGCCTTCTCAGAGCTGAAAAAGATAACATAAGCAGAAAATAGAAAATCTTACTGTTCTAGCAGAGCAGAAAATTGAGCAACTTTTTGCTTGCACTGGTTTGCAGATGTTGTTACTTCTTCACTTTCATAAAAATCAGCTGATTTTTCAAAGTAAACAAGGGACTGCTCCATATTCTGTTGAGACTCATACAATTCAGCAATTTCCTGTGTAAACAAAATTATATCCCAGTTATGACATGTTTATGGCGATTCCTCTAAGAGTTCCTAAAAAAGGATAATCAAGAAGACCACCATACCTAACGGAATATGCATTCTAAGAAATTGAATGTGAATTATCACACAATATGAAGAAAAAAAATACTGAAGTTGTAGTGATTTATACCTTCAAATATCTAGCAGCCATAGAAATTCTTCCAATTTCACAAAAAATATTTACAGCATTGTCTAAGCAAGATACCGCCTCTGCATTAAAAGAAAGAATAAGAAGCTTAATATAGAAATGTTATTGTTTTCATCACAAATCCAAGTGACTGGCATGCTATTGCTAACAAATCTTTGTTGGATTTCACTTCAAAAGTGGGGAGCAAACAACCACCATAAAAAATGTATACGGATTTCAATATAATTATGCACATACTACTTATTTTCAGGATAATGCTTGTGAATACCCGAAAAACAATCTGTACTTTTTGCTTGAATGCTTTATTTGCAAAGGACATTTCCTTTTCTCTCTCAGCTTGATTTCTGCTTTTTTTCTCTTCTTACACATTTGAGCAATTCATCTGAATCATCTCGTATTTTAGCACAACTCCAATTTAATATTTGATTAAAACTATATAAAGATATGAACCCCAACTAAGAGCTTGATGCATTGAATATGTGAGGAAGCCAGATATCTAATTTGGTAAAGACGGAAAGCTCAAACAACAAAAGTGAAAAAGATATTTAATATAATCTGTGCTAAAGTAATCAATATTAAGAGTTCACAGTATCCATCATACATCTGTCAGTTATGTGCATGGAGGATGACCAATTCCAATAATATTGATTTGGTTTTATTTTATCTTCTAAGATAAACACATCAAGGTTCTATGTACATAGGATTTCAACATAGTATGAAATTGAGACAGGTTAGGCATGTTGGTAAATAGGGATAAAAAATATTATCTTCGTTAGTAACCAGAAAACAATCAATTTGTTTGTAACCACGCACCAACATACATGGATAGATACATACCATTTATATTGGTTTTTTTATAGCAATGTGAAGCATCAACATAAGCTTGGGCAGCTTCATGCTTGCTTTCCAACTAGAATCAGAAGACAACAAGGATTATTGCAAAGTTAAGAAAGACAAAAACAAAATTAAGTCCAAAAAACTTCAACTTGGTCACCTTCAAATGGCAATTTGCCAACTTGATGTAAGCGGATCCTGCTTTGTCCCCTGAAATAGCATCACCACCACAACCAAACAGCAACTATTTCAGGCCTCATTTTTTAGTTAACTTAAAACATTAAACACTAAAAAGCACATGAGACAAACCATACACAACACAAAAAGATAAAATAGGAGTATTTTACAAATACAAACACAAATACAATAAAACCAGAAAGGTTAAAGTTAAATACAACAAAATAATTTAAAGTCAATCTAAATCAAACAATATCATTTATTTAAGAATTTTCATAAAAATTGATACAATAATTCTACAAATAAAAATTATATCTGACATTATTATGTACCCCACACACAGATATGCAACCTCATCAAACAACATGTTGCGATTGAATCACAGTTACAAAAGATGCAATGAATTAAAGAAAAGAAGCTGAGGTTACAAGATTTAGCGAGCTTGTAGGAATTGGCAGATTTATCGAAGAGATCAGCAGCGTCCTCATGTTTGGAGCCAAACAATCCCCAACCGGTCAGCTTCTTCTCTGCCTTATTCTCGAAATCCTCTGCTCTCGCCAACTGATCTCCCATGCTTTCAACAAATCGAAATAATCGATCAATTCAATTCAATTCAATTCAATTCCCTCTCGTTTTCATTCAAACTAGAATGGACGGAACGGTTGCCAAACTAGAATAGATAGAATTCACGACCAAACTGGAAGAACAGAAAAGACAGGGCGCAATGGAATATAACGGAAATTGGTATATTTTTCACGTTGAATGAAGAATTCTCAATTTTCGCTTTTCGTAATGTGCTTTCAATGGGCTCCGCTTTTTTGGCTCTTTCGGTTATTTCAGAGATTCAATTAAATAATTTTCCACGTCAAAAAAAATAAAGACTCAATGTAGGTGACATCGTACGTGCCTCAAGAGGCAGGACAGCTAGTCTAGAGTTTTAACCCTCCTACGTACTCGATATAGGGATCAAACCCCCAATTATTGGGAGGTTCAGCCCCAACCGCTGAATCCAACTGTCTGTGTTAATAATAAATATACTATTATGTATAGGATTTAATTTATATACAATTATTGATAAAAGGATTTACTACAACGTCACTCAAATAGTTCATGATTTGCTTCTTGCTGGTGACATAGTTCATGATTTGCTTCTTTTTGGTAATACTCATCACGAAGTTTACTTCTTTTTTTCTTTTTATTTCTGGTTTTTTTTTCTCTTTTTTTCCTTGGTAGTTTTAAGCTTCAGAATTACTGTGTTCGTTTGGAGTGTGATTTCCTCTACATATGTTTTTGATTATGGAGCCTATTACTAGTTTCATTGGTGTTTTAATAAATTTGTTGTTTTATAAAAGTGGTTTAATAAATTTGTTGATTAATTTGTTTTGTTATATCTAGTTCGAGTTCTTTTTGCGGAGCTTCAAGTTCTTTCTTGATCCAGTTCACATCTAGTTCGAGTTCGTTGTTGCTTCCCCTTAATTTTCAGGTACTTTTCTTGTTCTCTTGTCCTTTTATTGTGGTTATTGTTTATACACTTGAGCAGTTGTGGTTATTGCTTATACTTGAGCAGTTCACATATGTATTCATAATTGGTGTATTTGAAATTGATGGATTGTTTGAGTTATAGTTCACATATGTATTCATATTAGCAAAGACCTTATCCAAGGTCGAATGTCTTGGTTTGAAAAAATTGTAACTTGTGTGTTTTTCACCTTTAATATGTTTAAGTTCTCTTATCAGGAATTTATAATAAATTTCGGTCTAATATGGATAGAAAGTGGATGTCTGTCAATCGTCTATCGAAAGAATATGCCGATGGAGTGGAATATTTTGTGAACTTTACTGTTCGACGTTTAGGAACTTCTAGTAAGTTCAAGTGTCCTTGTTTAAGTTGTTGTTACGCCAATCGAGTTACTGCAGTTGAGTTGGAAAGACATTTAAAGGCCAACGGAATCGATCAAAGTTATACTTGTTGGACAATGCACGGTAAGGAAAGAGGTGAACCTTCAAATATGGATAATAGTAATCAGAGATGTGATCCGGTTGATTATCCTGAAACACATACATTTGATGGCCACCAATTTGAAGAGGCGACAAAGGCGGTTGAAGACGATCTTAATGACTGTCCTCAAATGTTTGAGAAGTTGATAATCGACGCGGAGACACCGTTGTATGCGGGATGTACTGAATTCACAAAGTTATTGACTGTGATAAAGTTGTATAACTTGAAAACTTGCCACGGATGGACGGATAAGAGCTTTACGGAATTACTCGCACTATTGAAAGATATGTTGCCGGAAGACAATGTGCTCCCTTCTCGGACGTATGATGCAGAACAAATGTTAGGCACCATTGGTTTGAACTATGAGAAGATACATGCTTGTCCAAATGATTGCATTTTATTTCGGAATGAACATGCATTGTTAAAGTCGTGCCCTAAATGTAATGCATCGCGGTATAAGAAGAAAGAATCTGCTCCAGAAAAGGTATTGTGGTATTTTCCCATAATTCCTCGATTTAGGTGTATGTATCGTAGTTCAGAAGATGCAAAACAATTGACTTGGCATGATGATGAAAGGATTAAAGATGGCATGCTACGACACCCGGCGGATTCTCCGCAATGGAAAAAATTGATATTGAGTATCCTGATTTTGGGCATGGCCCAAGAAACCTACGTCTTGCATTGTCTGCCGATGGATTTAACCCGCACGGTATTCAGAGTAGCTCCCACAGTACATGGCTTGTGATTTTGGCGATTTATAACTTACCTCCTTGGCTTTGCATGAAACGCAAGTATATGATGTTGTCTTTGTTAATTTCTGGCCCCAAACAACCAGGAAATGATATTGACGTATACTTAGATCCTTTAATAGAAAACTTGAAGCAAATGTGGGAGATTGGGGTAGAGGTGTATGATGGATTCAGAGAAGAAAGTTTCATTTTGAAGGCTATGATTTTTGGCATACTGGAAGTCATTACACGTAAGTTATTTCATTGATGTGATGCATGTTGAAAAAAAATGTATTCGAAAGTGTCATTGGTACCTTACTCAATATGACAGGGAAGACAAAAGATACCATCAACACAAGGTTGGATTTGGTTAGTATGGGGTTGAGACCCGAATTGGGTCCGATAAAAAAGGGTACACATATCTACCTCCGGCAGCTCATACTCTATCTAGAAAGGAGAAAACTGTCTTTTGTAAGTTTCTTCATGGAGTTAAGGTTCCATAGGGGTACTCTTCCAACATTACGAACCTTGTATCGATGAAAGACCTCAAGTTAAAGTCTCTAAAGTCTCATGATTGTCATGTTCTCATGCAGAATTTGCTACCCATTGGTATACGATCCATTATGCCTAACAAAGTGCGTCAGGTCATAACTAAACTTTATTTCTTCTTTAAGGCGATTTGTAGTAGCGTGATTGACCCTGAAAAGTTGCCAGCTCTGCAAAGATCAATTACTTTCACTTTATGTGAGCTTGAGATGTTTTTTTCGCCTTCTTTCTCTGACATAATGATTCATTTAACAGTTCATCTGGTTAGAGAGGCCCAATTGTGTGGCCCATGTTACATGAGATGGATGTACCCGTTTGAGCGATACATAAAGATATTAAAAGGATATGTTAAAAACCGATCACGGCCCAATGGCTGCATTGCTGAGCACTACATAGTTGAAGAAGCTATTGAGTTCTCCACCGGCTATCTATCTAGTGTTGAATATTCTGTTGGGCTGCCAAGGGTGCGTCACACAGGAAGCGTTGGTAAAGGGATGACAGGAAGGAAAATAGTGATGGTATCTAGGAAAGAACTAGAGCAAGCACACTTATATGTTCTGCACAATGATAGTCAGGTTGATTCATATGTTGTCAAACACATGGAGATTCTTAGGAGTGATCACCCAACTAAGAGTCAAGTCTGGTTAAAAAAAGAACACAATCGGAGTTTCATACTGTGGCTAAAAGAGCACATTGATATTGAATTTGTTTCGAATCCTACCTCGATTTTAGAAAGATTGAGATGGTTAGCAAAAGGTACAAATATACATGTTTTCTCTTACACTAGATATCTACAAAACGGGTACACGTTCTATACAAAATCCCATGATGATCAGAGTAAAATGCAAAATAGTGGTGTGACTCTTGTAGCTGAATCTATGCATACATCAAGTGCCAAAGACAGAAATCCCATTTACGCGAATATGTCATACTTTGGTGTCATTGAACACATATGGGAGTTGGATTACAATATGTTTTGGGAGCCTGTGTTCCAATGTAATTGGGTTAACAATAATAATGGTGTACAGATGGATGACTCAGGTTTCATGCGGGTGAATTTCAACAAGTTAGGGTATAAAGATGAACCTTTTATTTTAGCCTCGCAAGCCCAACAAGTGTTTTATGTCACTGATCCAGTTGATATCAATTGGTGCATTGTCTCGGTCTATGTATGGAAAGCCATATCCATAATGGGTGGACAAAATGATTCCATTGCCGAGAGGTATGCCGAAGTGACTTTGCATAACCTCAGCGATCATCAGGGGATCAATCGGCTGAGGAACAATCGATCTACTCTCAACCACCATCGACTTGGAATTATTTGCAACAAGAGCTGGAGTTTGACCGTATTGTATTGTTGGCATTGCTGCCTGTTGAAGCGACATTTGGCATGTTTGCTTCGAAATATTTTGTATCTTCACGCGAAGATGAGGAATTCCAGGTTTGTACAATTACTTATCATACATATACCTATATTTGACAATCATAAAGTATTAATGTAAAATGATTTGTCTTTATAGAGATTAAGCAATGAAAATCGCGAGAGAGCAGCAAATCCTGAATACCCTTATAGAGCCGGTGTTAAGGGTTATCACGAGATTGAAGAACAATTGGTAGGCACATTATCTTTTATTTTATCTTTCATTTATTAAATTATTTTTCTGATTTATTTACTAATAAATGGTAAATTTTAATAGCTGCGGGAGGACGGAAAAGATCCTACTCAGGAATTTATTGACCGACATGTTTTGTGGTTAGAAGGCCGACAAAACAAAGATGGTGTCATTGACAACCCAAAAACGAGAGAGGTGTCTCAAAAAATTGTAAGTATGATAAAATTAATTTTTTTTATAATGTTTATATTACTTATAATGTCTAATAATTTTTGTGAATCGGGAATCCATATCACAATCAGTATCACAAGAGAAATTACTGATTGTGATGATCCGAATGACATCCTTGGTCGTGCATTGGCAATTGAAGAGTATTCAGGTCGTCTACGGGGTTTGAGATTTGGCATTTCTCCAACCACTTTTTGGGGTTCAAAGAGGCAAAAGAAACAAGAGACGCAAGAAAGTAGAGAAAGAAAATGGTTGGAAGCCATGGTATTGATGCTACGGGAAGAACTTAATGAATTAAAAGATAAATGGGGTCCAAGGACTGATGATGTACCATCTCCTAACCCAAATAGCTTCAGGGATAGTTGCAATATTGCGTCCAATGAGGTAATTATTGTTGGACCGTCTTTTTATTTTTTACATTTTACATTTGTAGATATTAATATTTGGTTATTTGGTTATTATTTAATTTAGGGTAACAATAACAATTGTGAATTATATACATCAAACCCGCTTACGTTGGTCGCAAAGGGCTTTGTTTGTAACAATGAGAACTCCACCTTGCACAATCTACCCATGCCTCCAAATCACGTGAGAGTTAGAGTTGAGTATGTTGTTGTGGAAGATGCATTATTGCCGGTACCAATTGACACTGCACAGATGACTTTGTTGACTGTGAATGATGCACTTGGCACCTTTGTAGCATGGCCAGCAAATCTTATCAATGTATGGAGCAATTAATATATTTGTTAATAATTCATTGGCTTATTGTCATATATTAATAACTAATTATATTTCTATTATAGGTAAACAAAGCAAGATCTCGGATTTCTGGGCATGTTGGCAAATCCCAACCCTCCCCTTCTATTGGTCGCAAGAAGCTAGCGAGAATGAGATTCAATCCCAACCCCCCTTCTATTGCTAGCAAGAAATCAGTGTCTCGGCAAGTAGATAAAGGGAAGGAGGTTCAATCCCAACCCCCCCTTCTAAGGAATTTATCAGTTATCTAAAGATTCATGCCTCAACAATGACGGGTGCAGATTTGATAACTACATTGGTTGATCCAGACATCTTGGGAGATATCCACCAAATCTGCCTTTGAAATGTGGAACTGCAAGAGGTATATGATCACAAGTGGGCATCTGGGGCTACTATTAATATATACATCAGGTATTATTATTATTATTATTATTATTATTATTATTATTATTATTATTATTATCATCATCATTATTATTATTACTATTATTGTTATTATTTGTTAAATTATTTGTATACATTTTAACTATAGGTATTTGTACCATGAGATTATGATCCCCATGGAACGAACACATAGATTTATCTTCTTGTGCCCCGAACGTACTTTTCTACGCAACGTCCGCTTTGATAAAGACATGTCAAAAGCCATGGTTAAAGACTTGAAGAAAGCGATTAAAGAAAACAACGAAGCGGTAAAAGCCTATATCGATAGACGCTTGGCTTTGGCACGTGAAAGAAGTTGTGATAGCTTGTTTTTGGCACCCATCAACTTAGGGTAAGAAATTTAATCTATATAACGTGTTTTTGAAATATCTGTTATTTATTTGGTTATTCAAATTTTTTGTAGGGCACATTGGATATTGTTGGTACTTGATCCTAAAAGAAATAGAATTTTCTATTTGGATTCGTGTCATGGTCATTATACCAACCACCTCAAGGTGAAAGGAGTATTTGAAAGGTATATATTTAGTTACATCACATATTTCATCATTTAAATTATGTATGTATTTCGATTAATTAATACATTTATATGTATGATGTTTAAGTTGTATGATGACTTATTGGGGATCGAATGAGAGGAGGGCTAGAGATGAGAATGTCAACAATAAAACAAAATGGATAGTAATAACGATAAGTTTATAATCAATATTCTTATCCATGTAAATATTGTTCGCATTTTAATAATTAATTGTTATTTTGATTTCTAGTGTCCCAGACAACCAAACAATGATGATTGCGGGTATTACGTTATGAAGTTTATGAAGGACATAATCACTCACAATCAAATGGAAATTCCAGAAAATGTATGTAATTTATATTGTTTGTTTTTTGACAAGTAATTCCATATCTAGCATTTAACACTTAATTCTAAGTTTATTTTATTTTATTTTTGCTTATTTTTGCAGTATTTTCCTGGAAATGAGGTTGGAGCTGCATTTTTTGATGATCAACTGACTGAGATCAAGGGAGAGTGGTGTCATCATGTTGCCTGTTTGATTAATAAAAATCGAAATTCATCTAAATTTGGTTAGCTGGTTTTTTGTTCCCCACAATGGATGTCATGTCATTTTTACTGTCTATGTTAACATTCAGAATTTGGTTAATGATTTATGTAATTTTTGTTGGTACTTTGTTGATATGTATATATATGTGTGTGTGTGTGTGTGTGTGTGTGTGTGTGTGTATTAGATGGATTTATAAGTTTGTTAGTTGGAATTTGATTTGTAATTGGTTAGTTCATTTGAAATTTGGTTCATATTGGTTGTTAAGTTGATATTGGTTGTTGTTGTTGATGAAAATGAGAGTAGGGATGTGCTGCTAAATATTGGATTTACCATAAACAGGAAAAAATATTTTAAAAAGAAAACATAGAATCAAGGGCGCTTGCAGTTAGAAGCGCCCATGTTGGTCTTACCCCCACTTGACAATCAGGGGCGCTCCCAGTAAAAATTAAGCGCTTCTGTTGGTCAGACCAACATGGGCGCTTCTAACTACAAGCGCCCCTAATTGTCAAAGTGCGCTAAGACGACCAACATGGGCGCTTGTTACTGCGAGCGCCCCTGATTGTCAGAGGCACTAAGACCAACAGGGGCGCTTTTTTTAGCGCTTCTGTTTCCTAATAATTAGAGGCGTTTGTTGTGCGCTCCTATAAAAAGGTTGGCAACAGGAACGCCAGATTTAGGGGCACCCGAAAGCGCCCCCAATAGATTAAAAAAAGGGCCCCTAATGACTTTTCCGTTGTAGTGTATATACCAATTATATTAATTACATTTTTTTATAATTGACAATATATATATTATATATCTATATACAAACAAGGAGAAAGGAAAGCTAGCACCTAGCAAAAAGAACCTTCCTAGCACCGGCTAGCAAGAGCTAAAGAATCCCATGAGGAGGCTTCTTAAAAACAGACCAAGAATTAACTAGTACCAACAGCTCCTAGCTTGGCCAAATGATCTTCACATGCATTCCCCTCTCTGAAGGTGTGAAGGAGATGGACTCGCCAAACCAAATCATTAGTGGTGTGGTGCTATTTGTTAACGGTCTTTGCCACCAAGTGAAAAGCCTTTTTAGAATCTGAGTAGCAAATCATATCACGACATCTAAGCTCCCAAGCCAGCCAGCTAAGACCATGGTAGAGCGCCAGGAGTTTTGCATGGAGATTGTTGGAAATGCCAATACTGCTTGCATAGCCCTGAATCCTAACATCATTTGAGTTTCTCATGATACCACCAAATCTCGAGGCTCAAGGATCGCCCAACCTAATCCCAAAAACATTAAGAACCACCTCATTAACCCTAGCAGGATGTCAAGAGATCCAACAAGTTGAGGAGGGGGTAGGCCCAGCCTGCATGAAGGTATAGAAGAAAATGATCGCTTAATTGAGGGTGATAGTTTCAAATTATGATGGGGCACATTTTCCAGAGCTAAGCAAAGTTGGTTTCTAGCCTTCCCAAGCCATTGGATAGTTGCTAAAAGTATTCAACTTTTTGCAGGAAAAACTGTGCTGACGCTTTTTGCAGCCGTGTTGAGGCAGTCAAATAAAAAAGAAACAGCAGCGCTTTTCCCAACCAGCAGCAATTTTTGCAGAAACAACAGTGCTTTTTACTTTTTCCACAGCAGCGCTCTTTACGGAAACAACATCGTTTTTTGTCAGCTTTTTGTCAGATTTAGTTTTTTTAACTATTCTTTTTACTTCTGTTTTTTTTAAACTGTTTTAAATCTTTTTTTAAAACAGTTTTTTTAACAGCTTTTTAAAAAAAAAACATTTTTTTTTAAACTTTTTTCATAATTTTTATCCCCAATTTTAATTGTCAAAAACATAAAATCTTTTTTTTCCGTTTCTTAGTAAAAAAAATTATTCTCTATTTTTATTATCTAATCAAACTACTAAAATTAATCATTTCTTTTGACAATGGAAAAATTGCTCTTTTTAACTACTAACCAATGTCAAAAAAAGACGTACATTTAACAAAAGTTTAAAACTAATTTTTTTTCCAAACAAATAATTTATTAAATTAATATTATACTCAACAATTAAATAACCACGTATAGTATTATAACCACGTATAGTACCGACTTTTTTTAAAGTTTTTCTAACACAACTATTTTAAAAAAAATTAATTTTTTATTTATTTTTATAATTTACTCAAACTACTAAAATTACTCAATTTAACAACTACTAATTGTCAAAAAACTCATACCTTTAACAAATTTTTCAATTTTTTTTCCAAAAAACTAATTAACCACTAAAATCAATCAATTATTTCTTAAAAATTAAAATCAATCAATTTTTAAGAAAATTTATTATTTGCTATAATCTCTCTATTAAAACTACTAAACTTAATCAATTTTTTCATAAAAAATAAAATCAATCAATTTAACCACTACAAAAAATTACCAAATAACTAAAAATGAGTAAAATGCCAACGGGAGTGGCAACGAGAGCGCCAACGGGAGTGGCAACGAGAGCGGGAGTGCTAACGGGACTGCAAACATGAGTGCCAACGAGAGTGGCAACGAGAGCGCCAACGGGAGCGACAACGGAAACAGGAGTGGGAACGAGAGAGGCAGTGAGAGCGTCAACAGAGTGCCAACGTGGGTGCATATTTTAAAAATAATTATTTTCCTTTTTCTTCATTTTTGCTCCATCTATAATTTATTATCCGATCGATTTAACCACTAAGAATCGTAAACAAACAACTTTAGCCACTACCAAATATTACAAAATAACTTACTTATAGTGAAACGAATATGATTTAATTAATATTAAATCATATAGAAAAATATGAGTTAACATGTGGCAACGGGAGCGACAACGAGAGACTGGCAATGAGAGCTGCAACTGGAGAGGCAACTGTAACACCCCAATATTTCTAACGTGTAGATACATTGAAATGCACAGCTTAGCAATAATCAGAGGACACAATCCCTGCTTAGATATTGAACGTACAAACCTTTTCCGACAATAAAACATAATATCTCGGAGTCATCTGTCTTAAATTCCATAAAGGTTCACTGTTTTCACGACTCAAAAGGAATACAGACCCAATTGTTCAATACCATAAATAGTGAAATAAAAGGGGTTCATACAACTCATATCAAGTATAAGTTACATAACCAAAACAGAGACAATAAAAGAAGAACGATCGAAAAACATCAAGACTACGAGTCTCTTGCATCTCCGTAAGCGCGTCACCTACTCGTGTCACCTTGTCTTTCGCTTCCCTTGTTTCTCTGTAAAAACCACAATAATGATAGGGTGAGATAACATACCTCAGTGAGTTCTACCGTGCCCCCTCACTATCACTCGGTTCATTTATAAAACCATTGCAACATAGTTAAGTTTATAAACTACTTGCTCAAATATACACTTAGTCATTTACCGACCGTGCAACAGCCACAATCCCGGTATCTAATACGCTAATTATTTGTTTCTAAACCTTGTAAGTTACTATACAATTACAAGCTTAATAATCGAAACACCGACCGTGCAACAGCCACATTCTCGGCGAATCGTGTTCTTAACTTAGCAAACCATCGACCGTGCAACAACCACAATCTCGATGAACCCACGTTAGACCATTCCATAACGTTGTCCGGGCCTAGGGTGAGGGCTCATGACCTTACTTACGATTATAAGTAAGATATATTATCCGATCAAATTCCAACCTCAAAACAGATAATATATCCAGCAAATCCAGTCGAAACATTCAATCAACAAATCAATAGAACACACATATATTTTTATAAAAACCGTAACACGTTATTTTCCGAAAAATGACTTTCGACTCGATAAATTATTTCGCAACCAAATAGCTTTCCAGAACAGATTATTCAGACATTTGAAATCAACGAAATAAAATCTCTAACGTGAGTAAAACTCACCGATTTGACGAATCCCTCGATAAATCGCTTCCTCACTCGAACTATCGATCAAAGCCGCTCGAACAATCCCCGCTAGAGTTCAAACCGCTACTACGTGAAGTCACAACTCAGCCCAATTCGAACCAAGAAACAGCTTCCACTCCACAATGTAGGTTCTGAATCCCCCTATCCTTAGCTCCTACTGAACATGCAAGGCAGCCTAGAGCTCAAAACTCCATTTCTTCTCACTTGGAGCTTCTATGGTCGAACTTGGCAAAGAGGAAAGGAAGAGGAGTTAGCTTCAGAATTTAGTATCAATAGGAAGGAAAACGAAAATGGAAGAAGCTGAGCTAGTGGGAACTCACATGCATGAAGGTTAGATGATGATGATGACTCTTTCTCCTCACTCCCCTTCGCCCCACTCTCTCTTTCTCTCCCTCTTTTTTTTCTCAAGTTTTTTGTTTTGTTGAAAGCGATAAAATGGCTCAGCAGGGAATGAAAGGAATGGAGGTTTAATAAGTTTTAAATGGGCTGAGGGTTTTAATTGGTTGGAAAAGATCAAAATGCCCTTGGCTCATTAATTCATGGTTTTGGTGTTAAAACCCGTTTTAATCCTACGATTTTCCCACTCGGCATAGCTTTCTCGACTACCCCACATTCGAGTCGCGGCTAATTATCTCGTTCAATTGATTAACTCATTCATGATTTCCGTAAATCGAATATTTAAAAATTAGGGATGTTACACCAACGGGAGTGGCAATGAGAGAGGTAACGAGAGCGCCAACGGGAGTGCAAACGGGGGGGCCAATGAGGATGCAAACGGGAGGGTCATCAGGGATGCATATTTTACCTCTAATGTACAAATACATTATTATGGATCAATGTAATTTTGATTGTCAATCTCCTTTAATTTCTTCGGCTCAATATAATTTTCATTTGTATGTTATATGACATAATACCTACCTCTTTCCACTTTGAAATTCAATCATACATTTTGGACATTGTTCACAACTTATGATTATCTTAGAAATTACTATTATGACTTTATGGCAATACACCGACCATATAGTATCACCCGTGCGTATGCACGGGTAAAAAGCTAGTTAAATATAAAATTTAGTTTTCTAATAACTCATTTTACTCCGGAAGAACAAATTACAATTTCCATGGACAATAAAATGGAAGGAAAGGATCATTTAGAAAATACAAATAATTTTATGAGAATATTAAGAAAATTATATAAAATTAAGAAACATTCTTTTCTTTTGAGGAAACAAATATTCTTAACTAGCATAAATTTAATTCCTTTGTGAGCATTTTAATAGTTCTTAACTTTTTCTTCCTGAAGATTCAATTTGAACTTAATAAAAGCTAGTGAGACACCATCTCTCAGATTCGAAACTGCAATGTAATCGCACGATAGCATGGACTATGTGTATAATGTTGATTTGTCATTTTATCTAAGCTAGGAAAAAAAAACTGTCGAACACTCAAAATAAATATGCATATATAGGTATATACAGTCCTCTTTTTTCTTCTTCGGTTTTTCGGTTACAACTTATAAATTCATGCACAGATGCACCGAGTCCTGAGTTTGAATTCAGTCTTGGATGAGATGGTAGGGGTTACTTTCAGTTTAACCAAAGTCATGAGTTCGAATTCACCCTGAGATATGCAGCGGTGTTAAATCTCTTGAGAGAGAGTTTTGCCGCACATTGTGGTCCTACCCGGCTCGAGAGGTTAGTCTTTACAGTTGGGCGTAAAAAATACCTGATTTATACAAAAAAGATGCACCGAGTTATCGCACACCATTCTAACTTTTCTACTCAACCATTTATTAATTTCAAGTTTCCAACTCTTTTTTGTTTTTTTCCCTTTTCTGTGCTGCTGGTCCCATCTATATCTTCTTTCTTTTTATGTTATATAGAGTACAAAAGAAGAGGAATCTTTGGACTCAATAAATTTCAACTGATCGACTTCTATGACTATATTTATGTGTTTAAGTGGTTTTGGTGTTTAAATGATTCTTGCTTAAGAGCGATGGTAATTGCTATCCGTCGTCGGGTTTTGATGGGTTGATTTAGTATGTTTTTTATTGGTAAGTAAGCCTATGTCATATCATTAATTAGCAAAACCCAGAGTGTGATGTTCAGCGGTTGGGGCTGATTCTCCTTTAACTAAGGGTTGGAGGTTCGATCCCCACTTTGGGTACAGAGTAGTGTTAAAACTCTGGGCCAGCTATCCTGCCCCTCGAGGCACCTACAATTCAGCGAGGAGATTAGTCACCGCGGTCGGCGGTGGATACATTGGGTAAAACCAAAAAATATCGTTAATTAGTAAATGATCAAAGCATTTTTTGTAAGGGTGTTTGTGGATCGATTTTGAGGTAATTTCCAAAGATTAAGTTCTGTTTGGTAAAAAGTAGTAGAAAGCGCGGATAAACTAGGTAATAGCAAATGATGTGTTTGGTAAAACTAGCTGTTATACTAACCGATAAATCTAAAATGACATAAAAGTTAGGGATTTAAAATTAATTAATTTATTTTAATTAGGATAGGAAAAGAATTTAAGAAGATAATGAAGGTAAAAATGTCAAAAAAAAAGTGAGACGTTATACGCTACAACGCTACAAGTAGCGTTTGAAAAAAACGCTACACAAAAAACGCAAAATGCTAATGCTTACCAAACATGTCTATTTCTCATCCGCTATCCAGTAGCGGATAAGACCAGAGCCTCAAGTAATATGTAATTTGGTCTTTAGTAACCTCGGTTTTTTTTGGATAGGCAATGTTAGTGGAGGTGGGGGAAATCTTAGTTTTCGAGGTTTGAACCCGGGACCTCCTTTTTGCACTCATTTAGTGCACTCCTTCGGTATTCCTTAGCTCGCCAAAAGAGCTACACTTTGGTTGTTTTTATTGTGAAATCTCGTGAGTACAAACCAAGTAATAACCGTATATTTGAAATTTATTATGTAATCTCGTGAGTACAAACCAAGTAATTTTTGTTACATTGAAACTTGAAAACAACCAATAAATTGGAACAAATTTTGCTCAAAAAAGCAACAAAAGAGAGAAAAACTCACGAGATCGATTTTGTGCCGTGGCAAACGCGGGCACACATGTTCTTAGTGCTCTAACCAACCGAGCCATACTAGTGGGACTAAAACAAAATATATTTAAGGTCCGTTTATTTTAGCATTTTGCATCAATGAGTTTGATGGAAAGGAAACTTTAACGTAGCAACATTGTCTCATAAAAATAACTAATTTTAAACACATTATTATAAAACGATAAATCCTACCATATAATAATATATTAAATGTCAATTATGCACCAACAAAGGGTTAGTCTAAGCGATAACTAAATTTGGGTTCCACCTCAAGGTCTCAAACTCTAGTCACCGATGAAGTCGATGGATACTATGCACCAATAACACGTAATAATTTTTTTTTTTTGGTAAAAATAACACGTAATAAAATTGAGAGTTTTCTTCAGTAACTTCCACTGCGATGAGCGGTTACATTATGTGAAAAATTGTCTATTATTTGAGGGAAGTCTATTATTACGCCTTTATGTGAAAAATTGTTAACATTTGAAATAATGTAGTGCAACAGGCTTGGGACCCACAATTTATTTATGAAGTTATCATTAATTTTTAGAGTAATGTTATTTAGCCAAAATGTTCTAAACAAAAATAGCCAAAAACCAAGTTACAACACTAATTAACCAAGTTTTATAAGCTGTTAATCAACCTGCTTTTTCACAGTTTTTAGTCAATGACCTAGAAAACTGTGAAAAAGCAGGTGGTTAATGGCTTATAAAACTTGGTTAATTGGTGTTGTAACTTGGTTTTTGGCTATTTTTGGCTAAAACATTTTGGCTAAATAACATTACTCTGATTTTTATCATGTTACGTTAATCCACTCTCTCTATGATGAAAACAATTGTTAGCAAATTTACATATATAGAGCTCTTCAAATTTTGACATTTGTCAAATTTTAAGGGCAATTTCGTCATTTTATCCAAAAAATCACTGCACCTCCCTGTTCACGGCAGAAACCTATAATTTGCAGAAAATTATAGCTTGAACTTCCTACTCTACACTCTACACAATAATGTCACCTACCACACGCATTTTTCAATTTCATCTTGGAACTCATTTTCCACTTTGCAAAAAAACAACTTCAAAACACGGGGAGGCTAGGAAAATACGTAGAGGGAGTGAAAACAGAAAAAACGAAGAAGAAAGGGAGCAACGGAGAGAGGGCTACGCGGTGGTTCACGGCGCAATCGGGAACACCAAACGGACACAGAAACAGGGGAAATGCAACAACGAGACAACAGAACTCATCTTGCAAACTGAAAATCTCTTCCTTCTCTCTATTTCACCACTCACTTCATCTTGAAACCAAGTAAGTCATATTTTTCGTTTTCATTGTTCTTCTTGCATTTTCGCACATGTTCGCGAACTCATAGCCCCAATTTCTCCAATCATCATCCTAGGGTTTTCAGCTTCACACTATTCTCATATTTATAGCGTTTTTAGGGTTTCTCTGATTCAATATTTATGCTAGGGTTTTCAGTATGTAGTTTAAGGTTTTTGATGCACTATTTAACGTTTTTAGGCTAAGATTAGCAATCAATCTCATATCATAGGTATGATCCTGTTATGGTTTGTATGACAACTATGTTTAACTCAAGAATCCGATTTTTACAACTCATTTTAATGATCTTACGCTTTGGATGCACTATTGATTTTTCAATTTTAGGGATTTTAGCTTCATATTCAGTTCCTAAGTAAATATGACAACTATCTTACTCAAAAATTCAATTTTTACTAATCTGACCTGTATGCATTGTAAACCCTTTTAACCACTTAACTCGATTCATTGGAGTACAATAATCATCTTTCACAAACATTCATACAAATGGAATCAAATTTCATGTCTTATTTCACTATAGCAGATCACAAAGGTTTACTTTTAATCCATTCATTTTGTTTTTCTTGACAGTCATGGAACGCAAACTCGAACCTCTCCGCGAAACCTTACTCCACCAAAGGAATTATGGAAAATACATGTGAGGGTCATTGATGTTTGGACAGTTTCCCCCTATTACAATTTAATTTCCTTTTTTTCTTTTATAGGGAGATACAATTCATTTTGTGATTCCTCCCAGAGAAATGCCTTCCTGACGCTGACATCCTTGCAGGAAAACATGACGGTAGAAATCCAAACTTTCTCTCTGCAAAAAAATGACTTCCCATATAAGGCTTCAAACCACCCTTTTAAATTGGTCTTCAATATTCGTACTACAATAAAAAATGTTGACTTACCCGATATCCCTCCATTAGAATTCAACTTTAAAGATTTTGGAGACATCCTCAATGGAAACTGTAAAGCTGATATGTTGATAGGTAAATACCTCAACTTATTGTGCCTCTATTGTTATACTGTCACCCGTTTTGTTCACTCATACCTTTTAATCACTATTATTCTTTTTGATTTTTTATATAGATGTCATTGGTGTCGTTCATCAAATTCAACACAAACATATTGAGGATCATATCACCCACAAGAGGATTGGCTTTACTCTAAAAGATGTCAGGTATTTTACCCTGCTGAATCTGCTACTCCACCCAATTTAAAGCCCAAATGTTGCTTAATGGCTGAAAATCTTCCTAATTCATTCTTAGTGGCAATGTGATTCCTTGCACTCTCTGGGGAAATTATGCACTTTCCTTCTGTAGCGCCTTTGATAAGAGACCTGACGCTACACCTTTCATTGTAATCTTGCATAATGCAAGAATTCAGCAAGCAAAAGGTCAATTATTCTTTCCCTAAATTTTCCACTTCACAATTTAAATTCCTGTTTTAGAGTAACATTCACACTTTTTTCCATTTGCATTGATAGCACTGTACCCTCTCCAACTCACAAACCACTGGTCTACCTCTAAACTCATCATGAACCAACACTTGACACTTATCTCGGAATTCAAAATGAGGTTAGATCAACAACCAATCTTTCACCTACAATTACGCATTCCTTAAACTTGAATGCAACAATCATTTCAAATCTCTATGACAGGTTCACAGATGACCAAATTCTTGAGCTTTCAACCCAAACTCAATCCCAGCTCATGGCAGGCTCTCAGGTTAATGATTTTGAAAGAGCAATCGCAAAGGAGCCAATAAAAAGTCTCGCAGCAATCAAACAACTTAAACAGGTCTTCTTAATACATAAGCATATGTAATATATGTTTAGTAACTTTACCTGTTTTGTAACTGGTTTCCCTTATATTAGTTGAAAGACCTAACCAATTTCAATGTCATTGTAGAACGCTTTCTGTATCACAGTAGCAACAACTGTGAAGATTGTTATCAACGAACTCGAGTGGTGCTTCAATGGCTGTGCAAGCTGCCCAAAGAAATCAAAGCCTCAGGGTAGTGGTTTCCTATGTAGCTGTAACAAATACCATGATTATACTGTTCCAAGGTACCTGCTGCAATATCTATTATGATACGGCCAACAACTACAAATTAATTCTTATTATTGACCTCATATCATTACTTTGTAGGTACAAATTGGAAATTGAAGCCGTGCATAATAATCATACTTATAATTTTATCTTCTGGGATAACGACTGTCAAGCTATAATAGGACACTCAGCCCAAGACCTAATAAACAAACTGCATGAGGTTTCTTATTTTTTAAAACTTAAATTTTCTCTCCAATTATTATGGTTGATTATATATTAGCTACATTTTGCACTAATTTTGGTTGTTACGCACACAAGAATGGGGAGCGTGACCCAAAAGCATACCCACAACTACTTGATGAGATGATATACAGGACATTAGTTTTAAGCGTCATGGTGCAACCTAGATCCCGACAATGCTCTATCATGAAAGCTTGGGACAATCCGCAATATGTTAAAATTGTTCAACAGCACATTGAAAGCGAAGAGGTATATCAATACATACTTTTAATTCGCTACGATCATAACTCTCTACTACTTATCATTATCATTCAAAACTTTGTTTATTTTATGTCACTACTTCTTAAATTTATAGACAGTCTCTTATATAGTTGTGCCACTCTCTGAAATTATACACATTTGACATCATGCACACCCTTCTTAAATATTCTATCTCTTCATATACAGACAACTTCCAAATTGGACAAGGGGAAAGGATCACTATGTCAAGAGCTTATCTCAACTTTTGTAAGTAATGACCCTTTCCATATCCTATTGAAGAGTTTCATGAATTATCTCTTCATATCCTGTTCAATAGTTTCATCAATTATCTCTTTTTCCTTGGTAAGCATCCTAACAAGTAAGTAATAACTTTGTAGGCAACATCTGAATCACTTAATGTCAAAGAGAAAATTAATGCCGAAATAGATATTGATTCAGTAAGTATGCCTCATGTCTTTTTGTCGCAACATGATGTTTGCTTTCACATCATCAGATGCAAAGATTGATAGATCACTTGCTAATGGTAGCGGACCACCAAATCTTAGGATTCATGGTCAAACATTCCATAGAATCGGTAGCCTACTGCTTATGCCAGGAAATGCACCAAAATTTGCACAACTCTATATCTACGATACAGAAAATGAAATTGAACACAGAGTTGGCACATTCAGGTATTTGATCTTTATACTTTATACTTCATAATTATTGATCATGTCATTGCTACAATTAATACCATTCTAATTTTTAGGTACGTCAAAAATATTGATAAGGAGATTGTTCGTAAACTAAAAGAAATGCTTGATCAACACAATACTCATGCAAAACCTTCGGAATGGCAAGAGATAGATTGAGAGAAGGTCAAGGGCGGAATCTGAAACTTAAGTTAATTTCTGATAGGTCTACCAAATGTATCTGAAGTGGCTGCTCTCATTGTGGGTGATGTTGACACTGGATCTGAAAGAGATATAATAATGCATCATCAAAGTGGTCAACTACAGAGAATAACAGAATTGCACATAAGCTACCTTGGATACCAGTATCCCCTTTTATTTCCTTATGGTGAAGATGGTTACAGAAAAGATGTTTTGCATAGAGATGCATCTGAGGGAAAGAGCAAAAGAAACCGTCTAACAATAAGGGACTGGCTATCATTTAGGATCCAATCTAGAGATGCAGAGGCCCAAAATTTGTGGCGGTCAAGGAGACTTTTCCAACAATTTATTGTTGATGAATACAGCATGCTTGAATCTGAGCGGCTAAAATTCATAAGATTAAATCAGTCAAAGCTTCGAGTGGATAAGTATAGCAATTTGAATGAATGTCAACATCAACAAAACACTCAAGGTTCTACAAAGGGCAAAAGGGTGGTATTACCTTCAAGTTTTGTTGGAAGCCGAAGGTATATGGATCAACTTTATTTTGATGGAATGGCAATTTGCGCCAATGTTAGCTTTCCAAATTTGTTCATAACCTTCACATGTAACCCTAATTGACCTGAAATTCAAAGAATACTTAGCCCCATGAAATTGAAACCCAATGATCGTCGTGACCTCATCTCAAGAGTCTTCAAGATCAAGGTTGATGAGCTAATGACAGATTTCACAAAGTGACAAATTTTAGGAAGGGTTGTTGCCTGTTTCTCTCAATTAGAAACAAATTAAACTACTGTATACAAAACAAATAATTCATTTATTGGTTTCTTGATTATACACTACACATTCTATGTTTTTTTTTACAGATCTATATACAATTGAGTTCCAAAAGAGGGGATTACCACATGCACATATATTAATTTTTCTTCATCCATCTAGCAAATACCCCACAACAGAGGATATTGACAAGATAATTTCAGCTGAAATCCCAAGTCCGCAAGATCAAACTGAGTTGTACAACTTAGTCAAATCTCACATGATACATGGTCCATGTGGTATGATCAACCCAAGTTCTACTTGCATGAAAGATGAGAAATGCACTAAATTTTACCCAAAGCCTTACCAAGAGTCTACTATTCTAGACAAAGATGGATTCCCAATTTACAGAAGAAGAATGAATGGTTTCACTATTGAAAAGAATGGTATACTACTAACAAATCAGCATGTTGTTCCTCATAATCCTTTCTTATTATTGAAATATCATGCTCATATCAACATGGAATGGTGTAACAAAAGTACATCTATCAAGTACTTATTCAAGTACATCAACAAAGGGTATGATCGGATTACAGCTTCTATAGTTCCATCTGAAGATGAGGTAGATTCAAATGGTAGAAATCTTGATGAAATTAAACAGTACCTTGATTGTCGATATGTATCACCCAGTGAGCCCATTTGGAGAATTCTATCTTTTCCCACACATGCAAGAAAGCCTGCTGTAGAAAGGTTATACTTCCATCTTGAAGGTGAACAAACTATATATTTTCATGATACCACCATCATTGAGGAACGACTACAAACAACATCAGTTACAGATTCAATGTTCACATCATGGTTAGAAGCAAATAAAATTTATTCAGATGCAAAAAATCTCACTTATAGTAAATTTGTTTCTAAGTTTGTTTATCAAAGGAGAAAAAGGTGTTGGAAACCAAGAAATACAAGTTATACTATTGGTCGGCTCATTTGGGTGCCCCCAAGCACCGAGGAATTGTTTTATTTAAGAATGTTGTTGACTGTTGTAAAAGGACCAACTTCCTATGAAGACATTAGAACTGTTGGTGACAAAACACATGATAGCTATAGAGAAGCATTTGCTGCATTGGGATTACTTCAAGATGATGAAGAATATATCAAAGCTATCAAAAAAGCACATCATTGGGGGTCAGGACACTTTCTAAGGAAATTATTTGTTACCCTATTGTTAGCAAATTGTATTAATATACCACGCGAAGTTTGGAACAAAACATGGCAATATTTATCTGAGGGCATACATTATGAAAGAAGAAGATTGGCTCGCAATAGAGGTAACATCTTTTGACTAAATCAGCATTATTTTTCATCATTTCATTATATCCATAACAATCATGTGATATTATCTTTTTTAACGGAACTACAGGCGATCATGAAATTAGGAACTTAACCTTGATTGAAATTGAAAAACTTCTCCAAAAAAAATAGAAAGAGCTTGAAAGATTATGGAGGCATGCTGTTATACCCCAATTTTGTCCGCTTTTTTTACTACAATTGTTGTTATTTTTACCAGTTTACAAGTCCTATTACCGTGAGTTAGCTTTTGAACTTGTTCAGATGCTATCTCGTTTTATTGGGCATGTGCGTAGTAATTCACTTTATTGGGCCTATGTTAGATTTTTCCGATTGGGCTTTGGCCCAACTTGTTCTTTTTTAGATTTGACTTTTAGTCAAAAATAACCTTTTATATTTAAAAAAAATCAGTTTTTAACTATTTTACAAAAAATCATTTTTACTTTCATTTATAATCACCAAAACAAAAAAAAATTACATAAAAATAAAAAAATAGAGAAGAATGAAAATAATAAAAAGGGAGTGTCACTAGCATTAACCTTCAGCCCAACAAGCTGCTTGCCCGGCAAGTCTCTTCACCTAATCCTTCACCTATAAAAGGAGGCCCTGTCTACGGTGAAAAGGACACCACAGTGATTCAACAAGAACACTGAACACATTCTCTCTCTCTCCCAGAAAAGTTCTCGCTCTCTCTCTCTCTCCCCCCTCCCTTTTTTTATTTTATTTTTCTTTTAATTAGTTTATTGTTAAATATTATTGATAATTATTTTTCACTAGTTGCGCTCTTCATTTTTTTTCGTTGTCAACTTTTCATTCATATTCAAACCCAAAAATAAAATACTTCTTTCCCTCTCATAAATAAATAAATATCTCTCCAAAAAAATAGGGGGATAAGCCGACCGTACGGTCAGGTTAGTCCTCGTTCTAGGATGAATGAGCCGCACGTCTCAAAAGTCCTAGAACCCCTATAAAAAAATTAATAAACCTCTTTTTCAAAAAAAACGAATAGGGGATTAAATCGGCCGTACGGCCGGGATAGTCATCGTTTTAGGATGAATGAACCGTACGACTCAAGAGTCCTAAAATCCCTATTCAAATAAAATCAAACCAACACACATCAAACCATTTTCCAAACTTCAAAAACTCCATTTTTATAAAATAGGGGACTAAGTCGACTGTACAGACGGGTTAGTCATCGTTCTAGGACGAATGAGCTGTACAGCTCAATAATCCTAAAACCCCTATATTAAAAAATACCAACCAACAAACTTTTTCTACCCAAGAACTATGTAGCCTTTGATTCTCTACCAAGAGATACGTAGGAGCAGAGGGGGGGCCCACCTCTTTCAAGTGCACTAATAAAAAACCATTTTTAGTCTTTCTCTAAATATTCCTTTTTTTAAATTCAAATAAAATATCAAGTTTCTTCTTTCTTCTAATCTCTTTCAAATTCAAAATAAAAGGGTAAATTAAATGTTTTCAAAATTAACTATCGCTTCTACAACTAATTAGCAGGTAACTTTCCTTGGGAAGGATGCCGTGGGGTGCTAGTACCTTCCCCACGCATAACCGACTCCCGAACCCAAATTTGGTCTCAAGGACCCTTATCCACCTTAAAGGGTTTTTCCAATGTTTGCCCTTAAACTAAACTTTGGTGGCGGCTTCATTTAGAACCTTCGAAGAATCCTCACCTGGATTTTTCAGTCGCTACAGCTGGCGACTTCACTGGGGACATTTTGAGAGTCAAGCCTAACCTGGTTCGTTGTGCCAAACCTTTAACTTTTTCGGTATTTATTTCCCTTTCATCTTTTATTCTTGTTGCATGTTATATTTTATATGATATGTGAACCTTAGGATAGAAGACTATATTTCTTTTGCATATGTGTTGTTTGCTTTGCAGCTTGGGGGTACACTTGACATTTTGCTCCTACACACACTCCACTATCACACTTCTGCACACACGTGAGAATAGTCCTATGCCCGTACTGGAGCATAGCCTAAGTTAGAACGAGACTGCGTAGTGATGGCCTACTGGATGTGCGTCCTGTTGGGTGGTCACGAAAGTCTCACCTAGAGTTTGGTCTCTTTTGAGAATGCTGTCACTCCTAATAGCTTGCCTATTGTTGGGATCAGTGTTCTAGGAACCTTATTTAGGACCATTTAGAGCTACCCTTTGAATGGTTCACTCAATAGAAAAGCCTTAGACCTATTCTCTTAGGAATCCTTGTAGGACACAAAGGAGCTTCATACCCCTGCACTCAAACAAACACTAATACATTTTTCTCATTTCCCTAAAAAAAACCCCAAAAAAAACCTATTTTATTCTTGCAAGCATTTCTCATGCATTCTTATTTTTCTTCTTCTCGGCATATCATAAAAAAGGAATATATAAATAAACTCATGTTGCATGCATCTCAATGGTCGTCGGGGAATTATAAGACATTTTTTAAGAGAGGTGGATGAAAGTATAAGATAAAACAAGCATTTGAAAGTCAGACCACCCGAATCATACTTTTCTCTTCGAATAGAAAGCTTTCAATTCCCCGACGCGATGAAGAAAACCATACATTCGCATTTCATGCACATTCATGCACACATTCATTCATGTAAAAAAAATCAGAGCAAAAAAGAAAGTTGGTTCGTCAACACTTATGCGTCTGGTTTCCCTTCTCCAAAAAAAAACAAACAAAAACATTCAAAATCATGTCAAGCATCATGCATTCTTTTCTTTCCATGCATTAAAAAATCACTGCGAGTGTCATGCATTTTATTTCCTCGCATTAAAAAAAAGCAATTTTTAGCCATATAACATTAAAATACATCTTAGCTAGCATTTCATTTTAAAACATAAATGATACTTTGCATCATCTACATGTTGCATTGCCTCCAAAAATAAACAAAAAAATCATTTAGAATAGATGGTCTTTCCAAGTGACCATTCCTTCAAGAATTTCATGCATTTGCATACATTATCGTTCATGCATCACATTTTGTTCTTAGAAAAGAAAAATATTTGCATACTTTCAAAAAAACTGTGATGAGAGATGAGGCGCTCTTGCAGAATACACTCTAATTGATTATGCTTCTTTGGAAAAGTTTAGCCTTACAAAACAAGGTCGAACTTAGTTGCAAACTCAAGGTGTTTCAAGACACTCAATTTTCAAAAAATTTCAATGTTTGCAGCTCGTCCACAATTTTTGTCAACAGAACGATGCATCTCATCCATCCCATGATAAATGATCAAAATGGTCCATTTTGTTAACTAATGTGTTATCAAAAATTTCTTCTATCATGTCTCTAACTATGTTAACTCTTTGTGAAGCATTCGTATAGTGAACTTATATGCAATGTGCATTTACTCTTGTTTGAGTCAGTTAGTGTCCACATCTTTGCCTCTTATCATCACCTCTTGTACATGTCCAGACTCACCCCGACCACCCAGTACATATTCCCCCACACAAGTACCTAGTTAACTATTTGGTTTGTTCCCAATGATGAAATTTCATAAACCAACACTTTGGGTCCTCCAAACTGGGCAAGTTAGTGATCACTTAAACATCTTGTCAATATTATATTCACTTGGTGCAAGTGCAAATCGTTTGTTAAAAAAAAATTCAAAAAACTTGTTAGGTTGAAAACTTGTAAGAGCAATCTAAGCAAAAATTAGGGCATAAATGATTTGAGAAAATAAGCAGTCATGATTTGAAATGAAGTTTGGCCATCTCTCCATATCCTAAAAAAATACCCTTTGCTACCCACTTTGAGCCAAAAAATTAAAAAAATCTTTCAATCACCCTAGACAATGATCAATTCCACACCTAAACATGGTGTATCACTTTTATCAGCTCACCCAGCCGAAAAAAAGGAGAAAGAAAAATCACAAAAAAAGTGAAATTCAAAAAAAGAGGATTGAAAATCCTGGGAAAAAAATAAAAGAAGTAGAAATTGTGAGCTGATACATCTTACCATGAAGCGCATAAGAAATCATTGTCTCAATAAACCTCTCAAAACACCTCATTGGGCCCAATTATCCCTCCTTTCATAAACACCTCCTCATTTCATAAACCCTCATCAGGCCTAATTATCCCTCCTTTCATAAACCCTCAAACACCCATTTAAACCCTATTTCTTTCATAAACCTCTAGCCATTCGCCGCATCACAAACCCTTTCTTTCATAAACCCCCAAACACCCATTTACAACCCCTTTCTTTCATAAACCTCTAACCATTCGCCACATCACAAACCCTTTCTTTCATAAACCCTCAAACACCTCATTGGGCCTAATTATCCCTCCTTTCATAAACTCTCAAATACTTCATTAGGCCTAATTATCCTATCCTTCACAAACCCATAACCATCGGCCACATTACAACCTTATAAAGTCAATTCCGATCAATGACTGACTGCTTTTGTTTTCTCAAAGTTTTAATTTTATGACAAATAAGTTTATTTATTTACAATATGTTTGCTCAAAAAATCAAAGAAAGTTAAAAAAAAAAAAATCAAAAGGCTTGCACTCCAAGGTGCATTCAAGTTGCATTGATATAAAGACAGTGTTTAGTGATCACCAAGTGAAGTTTTCATCATATCAAAAAAACTCAAGACTGTCATAGTCTTTGGGATTCACCTAAAAGAGAACCAAAAGTTTATACTAGGATCACCACCTAGATCCCAAAGTGGGGCATTCATTTTATCATCCATACCACTTGAACTTGGAGATTTAGCCATTGTCCATCCCATTCATATGCCATACCCAATCCATATAGCCATATTGGACCACCTCCCTAGCCCATTACCCTAACTTTGCCACCTTTCACAACCTCAGTTAAAGCAACCGTTTGAAATGTCATTCCATAGTGGGGCAATTCTGTCACCCTTCACTCCACCTAAAATTAGGGAAATTCTCCCTACACTAATCTCATTCCCTTATCATATTCACATCCACAAAACCGTACCGGGGTAATTACTCAACCCATTACCCTAAACAAACCCTTTCACAATGCTATTTCAGTTGGGGCAACTTTGTCCTTGTCATAATTAGGGCAACACCAAACTCTATGGGTTGAGACAAAATCCCTTGCTTGCCACTTTTCATTACAAAGTCCTGGCATTCCCAATCCATCATCTTCTACACCCCTAGCTGTTGTCGTCACTAGAAAGGAGCAAGTGTATTCACTCACCGTCATCAAGTCTAAATTAGGGCAGTCCCACATTTCTTGAATTGGGGAGAACCTACCTTTCATGACTTTGACAATAATCATGTCCTTCATCTTTTCACCTGTCATATATGTCCATACCCTAGACCTAGAACCAAGTCAACTGACTCATTCACCTATATTTGCACTACTATACATTTTTACTAAACAATGCTTCAAAGAGAGCGAACACAAGCTAATAATCTGATACTGAAAACCCACCTAGTTAACTTTGTGGACCTAAAACTTCGGTCATCATGGGGCATCATAATGGAAGAGCAAAATAAGCGAGTCTGCAAATACAGTCAACCATAGTTATCAGAACCGGACCGGACCGGCCGGTCCGACCGGGACCCGGTGCCCTTCCCGGGCCGGACAGTGTGCAGAACCGGATATGCAGTTGGACCGGATGACCCGGCCGGGTCGATGATAAACCCGGTGGTCCGACCGGTCACATGACCCGGGCCGGGTTGCATGTTCGCTGATTTTAGTTTTTTTTTTTTGGTTGGAACCTCCCATTTTCGCAGAATTTAGTTTTTTTTTTTTAAGCTTCTAGTTTAGAAATGAAACAAAACATTTTTTATTACTTAAAAATCTCCAAAGTGGGAATCGAACTTGAGACCTGTAGGTGAGTAATAGCAAGCATTACCATTACACTACAAACAGTTTGTTGATAAAGATTTGTTTTTATATTATATATACAATGCGCTAAAAATATCTGCACTTAATATTTGTTTGCTTATATTTTTTTATTGCTTCATCGTCTTTGGCTTGCTTATATATTAATATTATGCATTACCAATGCTTCTTTATTTTTAATACAATAGCCGGTTTAAATAACAATAATAATTATGTTTAATATTTAACTACTATTAGTCCAATAGTTGTTTTTTTTACAATAGTCCAATAGTTGTTGGTCGTGCAAAATAAAATATCTATTTTTATAATTATAAATACAAATACTTTCTTAGTATATATTATAATTTTTTAAATTTATTTAATATAGACCGGGTCATGCGGTCCGACTAGAGACCCGTCGGTCCGACCCCGGGCCCAGTGACCCAGTGCCTTGACCGGGTCGATGGCCGGTCCGGGTCTGATAACACTGCAGTCAACTACTTTTTCACATCAGTGTCTGTAAATAACAATCTTGAGATTGCCAAAGTTTGAGTTCAGATCAATCTAATTTTTCCAATACATGATGACTCCAAAATACTCATCTCTCTACTTCTTGCATTGAAAGTCTCATTTCTCATCTCAAAATTTAAAAACACATCTGCATGCATTACTAATATACCATATCATAAATCATTGCACCATACATTGTATTTCGACATCAAGTCATGCGTCTACCACAACTCTTGCATCTAAGCATTACGTGTGCACATTCATTCATTCATTCGTTCATTCATTCATTAATAAAAAAAAAGCCAAAAGAGAAAAAAAAATCACCCACATTGCATTCATTACCCCCACCAAAGCATAAATCATTCCATCATGCAACCATGTGTTTCATCGCAATATGTGCATCTAAGCAATACAATTACATCTTATATGCATACGCATACACAGTTTATCAACATCATTATTTTATCAACTTCTACACCCATTATCTGCTACACCTCATTTGCTACCCCAACAAATACCCGTCATTGCACGCGCATACAACACATGCACGCATACACCATTCATTGCATTATTAGACATGCCAAATATAGATAGTTTTTCCCTTCTCAGGTAAATGCATTCATTAGGTATGTTCGGGTAAGCACGCCAAGTGTCGATCCCTATATCTTGTTCCTCCAAAATACACGCTGCAAGCGTTGATCCTATCTCATCAAACCAGGTCGTAATGTTAGCATCGAGTCTAGCACCGATCTTCCATACCCCCAGAGGTCCTTCAGAGCCCCAGCGCTCCTTAAGACCTCCATTGGTCCATCAATCTAGATCGCACGTCGGCATCGAGCACCGACGAATCATCCGACCCCAGGTCCTTCAGACTAGCTGTGTCAGCCTAAGACATAGTGGACGTCATTCGTGATCAGTTCTAGACCTGATCTTGTTAACGACCGCTCGAAAAAGGCCACCCTTAGACCCCCAGTGGTCCTTCAAAGCCCCAGTGCTCTTTCAGACCCCAAGTGGTCCTTCAGGGCTTAGGCAACCCCTTGGAGCCCCGGTACTCCCTTAGAGCCCAAGTGCTCCTTCAGATCCCCAGTGATCATTCTTTATTATTCCCGGTTAACACGCCAAGTGTAGCGACCGAAAAATCCGGGTGAGGATTCCTCGAAGGTTCAAAAATGAAGCCGCCACCAAAGTTTAATTATAAGGGCAAACTTTGGAAAATCCCTTTTGGAATGGATAAGGGTCCTTGAGACCAGATTCGGATTCGGGAGTCGGTTATGCGTGGGGAAGGTATTAGCACCCCACAGCATCCTTCCTTAAGGAAGGTTACCTGCTAATTAGTTGTAGATGTGAAGGTTAATTTTGAAAACATTTATTTTTACCCTTTTATTGTGAATGTAAGGAGAAAGAAGAAACTCGATATTTTATTTGAATTTAAGAAAAGGATTATGAAAAAAAAAAAGGTTTTTGTTAGTGCAATTGACAGATGTGGGCCCCCATCTGCTCCTACGTATCTCTTGGTAGAGAATCAAATCACACGTAGTTCTTGGGTAGAAAAATGTTTGTTGGTTGGTATTTTTTAATATAGGGATCTTAGGACTCCTGAATGATCAGTTCATTTGTCCTAAAACGATGACTAACCCGACTGTACAGTCGGCTTAGTCCCCTACTTTGTGAAAATAGAGTTTATTGAAGCTTGGAAGATAGTTTGATGTGTGGTTTGATTTTGTTTGAATAGGGGTTCTAGGACTCTTGATCCGTACAGTTCATTCGTCCTAGAACGCTGACTAACCCGGCCGTTCGGCCGACTTAATCCCCTATTTTGAAGATTTGATTTGTGGGAAGAAATGTGTTTGTGTTTATTTTAATTCAGAAATTTGTTTGTTTTAAATAGGGATTTTAGGCCATGATCCGTAACGGTTCATTAGTGACCTAAAAAGCAGACTAACCCGACTGTACAGTCGACTTAGTCCCCTATTTTGTTCTTGAAAATATTTCTTTATTTATGAGAGGAAAAGGAATATTTTGTTTTTGTTTTGAATATGAACGAAAAGTTAACAAAAAAGAAAAAATGAAAAGTGCAACTATTGAAAAATATTTATCATGAATATTTAAAAATAAACTAATTAAAAGAAAAATGAAACTAAAAAAATAAAAAAAGGGAGGGGGAGAGAGAGAGAGAGCGAGAGATTCGCTAGGAGAGGGGAGAGAATGTGTTCAGTGTTCTTGTTGAATCACTGTGGTGTGTTTTTCACCGTGGACAGAGCCTCCTTTTATAGGTGAAGGGTTAGGTGAAGAGACTTGTTGGACAAGTTAACTTGCTGGGCAAGTCGACTTGTTGGGCAAGCAGCTTGTTGGGCTGAAGGTTAATGCTACTGACACCCCCTTTTATTATTTTCGTTCTTCTCTATTTTTTTGGATTATTCTTATTTTTGTATATTTTTGGTGATATTTTTGTATTTTTGGGCTTTTTGTATTATTTGGATACTTTATTGTAATATATATTTTTTATTTTCTGATTTTATTTCATTATTATTTTTATGGCTTTTTGATCAAAAGGGCTAAATTAAGTCCAAAATACCGAACATAGGCCCATTTACTAAGAATTGGCCCAATTAGACAAACCGGTCTAAATTAAAACAAGACAGCGCTCGAAATGTCGTTCTCGTAATGATATGGACTTGTGACACGGAGGCTAAAACAATTGTGATAAATGATCGGACAAAATTGGGGTATAACAGCTGCCCCTCTTTATTTATATTTTACTAGAAAAGGTGAATGGCTTTCAGATTTTCGTAGTACAAATAAAAATAAAGATAGAATAGACGCTAATTTTGTCCGCTTAGGGGAAAGATGAGTTAGGGAAAACAGGGACGATTAACACTTGGCGTGTTAACCGAAAACAATAAAGAAACGAACACTGGGGATCTGGCGGAGCACTGGGGCTCTAAAAGAGCATTTGGGCTCTAAGGGAGCACTGGGGTTCAAAGGGGGTTGCCTAAACCCCTGGAAGACCTTTTGGGGTCCAAAGGTGCACTGGGGCTTTGAAGGACTGTCGGGGTCCGGGGGTGGCCTTTTTCGAGCGGCCGATAATAAGATCAGGTCTAGAACTGATCACGAATGACGTCCACTATGTCTTAGGCTGACACAGCTAGTCTGAATGGCCTGGGGCCGGATGATCCGTCGGTGCTCGATGTCGACGTGCGATCTGGATTGGACCTCTGGGGGTCTGGAAGATCGGTGCTAGACTCGGTGCTAACATTACGATCTGGTTTGTTAATTCGAGATCAACACTTGTCGCGTTGGCTTTTTTAACAAACTAGAAAGGGTCGACACTTGAGGTCGGTATGCAATAAGTATTTATGCACATGACATGCATGCGATGTATGCATGTGTAATGATTGATGCTGAGTGGGATGATAAATGAAATATGGAATGGTTTACTCTTGCTTTCTTTTTTCATTTTTCTTTGCCTTTTACTTTTCTTTTTGGCTTTCTTTTTACTGGTCTCATCAACTCGCGGGACTTCTGGTGTGAGATATGAGGGTTGCCCCGAGTAATGGCATTGCCGAATTGAAGCACAGGCTATTATGATTCTTTGTTTAAAGTGATCGTGCATGTATTTGTCCTTTTGCAGGTTTTATTTATGAGAGATTATCTCCTTTCCGTAATTTTCAGAAATTTCGTAATGATTGTAATGCTCTTTATTATGCACATGCTTTGCAATTCAGTATCATGTATCACAAAATATCATTTTAAAGTGGATTGGAAACAAAGAAACAAAGCAAGTGTTTAATATTCGAATGGAGGCCGAGTGTGCAGAAGGTCACACTGACCGGAAATTACATTGAGCTTTAAACTGAGAACTATGGTTCAATACTCAAAGGTTCAATACTTTGTTTCCTCAAAGTCAGTGCTACAAGCACTGGTCTCATATCACAATTCAGAGTATCGGGATTGACACATGGCGTACTTGCCTAGGCCATACCTAATGAATGCATTTACCTGAGAAGCGAAAAGCTATCTATATTTTGCATGTCTAAAAATGCGATGGATGATGCATGTGTGCAATATGGGTATGCGAAATGGTAGGTGTCCGATGGGATGAATGAAACGTGGCGGATGATGTGAGTCGAAGTTGGTGGAACATGGAGGTTGACAAACAACGTATGTGAATGCAGATAACATGTGAATGTGATTGTGCTGATTAATGATGAATGTAATGGAATGAGCGATTTTTCCTCTTTTTGCTTTTTGCATTTCCTTTTTTTCTTAGTATATGATGTGTGTATGAAATGCAAAATGCGAATGTGACGCAAATGTAATGCTTTGACGCGAATGCCGTGCATGGTATGATGATATGATTAGTGATGTAAAGAAGGTTTTGGCAGTGATGAATGAAAGGAAGCACACGAATGCATGGTACAATGATATGATTAGTGATGTTGAAAGTTTTTGGCAATGATGAGACCGGCACTTGACACGTCTATCGAAGCAAACTGTTATGTGTGCATGCGTGCAATGTGATGAATGTGCAATGTGAAAGCAGATAAACTACCAAAGCCCGTGAATTGTGGATGCTAGAGCTGATCGGAAACAAAAGTTGATCAGCCATGTATGCGAATGCAGATAACATGTGAATGCAAATGTATTGCTTAGATGCAGGTGCTATGGTAGATGCATGATTGCATGATGGAATGATTTATGCTATGATTTATTGATGATGCAGAAAGATTTTTTGTTATGATGAGAAATGAGACTTTTGATGCGAGAGGCAGAGAAGTAATCATTCCTTGGAAAAGGTTTGAACTCAGACGTGGCAACCTCAAGGTTGTCATTCACATGCACTGATGCACAAAAGTATTTGATTGCATTTGCAAGATCGTTCACATTGTTCTTCCATTTGATTATGATGTCCCATGACGATTGAGTTTTAGGTCCACAGAGTTAACTGAGTGAGTTTCCAACTTCATATTAGTAACTTGTGTTCTCTCTCTTTGAAGCATTGTTTTAATGAACATGTAGAGTAGTGCAAATACAGATGAATGAGCCAGTTGACTCGGGGTATGGACAGATATGACACGTGAGGGGATGAATGGTAGGTTTTTGCCAAAGTCATGAAAGGTATGTTCTCCCCAACTCTAGAAATGTGGGACTGCCCTAATTCATAGTTGATGACGGTGAATGCATAACTTGCCCCTGTCTAGTGGTGACAACAACTAGGGGTGTAGAGGAAATTATGAATTGGTAATGCCGTGACTTTGGAATGAGAGGTGGAAGGCAAAAGATTTTGTCTCAACCCATGACGTTTGGTGCTGCCCCAACTATGACAAGGGTAAGGTTGCCCTGACTAGGGTTTGTGAAAGGCTGTGTTTAGGATGGTGGGTTGAGAAATTTTCCCGGTATAGTCTTATGGATGTGAATATGACAAGGGGATGAGATGGGTGTAGGACGGATTTCCCCGATTTTAGGTGGAGTGAATGGCGACGGGGTTGCTCCACTTTGGAATGGTATTTTAAATGGTTGCTTTTAGTGGGGTTGTGAAAGGTGACGGAGTTAGGGTTGTGGGTTTTTGGAATTGGTCGTATGGCTATATGGATTGGGTGTGGTATATGAATGGGATGGACGCTAGAAAATTTCCCCAAGTCCGAGAAGCATGAAAGGTGAAGGGACTGCCCCACTTTGGGATCTAGGTGATGGTCCTAGTATAAACTTTTGGTTCTTTTAAGATGACTCCCATAGACTATGATAGTCTTGATTTTTGGATATGATGGAAATTTCACTTGGTGATCACTAAACCTTGTCTTGATATCAGTGCAACTTGAATAATCTTGGAGCGCAAGCCTTTTTTTCTTTTTTTTTTTTAGCTTTATTTGTTTGTCATATATATTTTTTTTTGAGCAAACATACTGCAAATAAATAAACTCAATTGTCCTAAAATTAAAACTTTAAGAAAACGAAAGCAATCAGTCATCGATTAGAATGGACTTGTTTAGAGTTATAACGTGGCCAACGGTTAGGGGTTTACGTAAGAAAGGGTTGGTAATGTGGCCAAGGGTTAGGGATTCATGAAAGAAAAGGTTTGTAATGGGGCCAATGGTTGGGGGTAATGTACCAATGGTTAGGGATTTATGAAAAGAAATGATAATTGGGCCCAAAGAAGTGTTCGAGGGTTTATTGAGAATATGACCTTTTATGAAAGAAAAGATAAGTAGGCCCAAAGAAGTGTTTGAGGCCAATGGTTTTAAGGTTTTATGAAAGAAAAGGATAATTAGGCCAAAAAAGTGTTTGAGGGTTTTCTTTAGACAAGAATCTCTTATATGCTTCATAGTATGATGTATCGGCTCACGATTTTTACTGCTCTTGTTTTTTTTTTTTTGTTTCTATTCAGGATTTTTCAATCCTCTTTTATGAATTTCACTTTCCTTTTTTGTGATTTTTCTTTATCTTTTTTTTTTGAGCTTAGTGAGCTGATAAAAGTGATACACCATTTTTGATACTGAACTGATCCTTGTCTAGGGTGATTGAAAGATTTTTTGATTTTTTGGCTCAAAGTGGGTAGCAAAGGGTATATATATTTTTAGGATATGGAGAGATGGCCAAACTTCATTTCAAATTATGACTGCTTATTTTCTCAAAGACTAACTCAAGGACAACAAATTATTTATTTTTATATATCTGCTCTTTTTCTTTATTTCTTTTTATATGCCCTAATTTTTGCTTAGGCTGCTCTCGCGAGTTTTCAACCTAACAGACTTTTTTGATTTTTTTTTGTAAAGGACTTGCACCAAGGGAATACAATATTGACAAGATATCTAGTGATCACAAATTTGCCCCAGTTTGGAGGATCCAGGTGTTAGTTTATGAAATTTCATCTTTGGGAACAAAACCAAAGAGTCAACTAAGAACTTGTGTGGAGAATATGCACTTTATGGAGTGGTCGGGGTGAGACTGGACATGAACAAGGGATGATAATAGGATGGAAAGGTGTGGACACTAACTGACTCAAACAAGAGCAAATGCACATCGCATACGAGTTCACTATACGAATGCTTCACCGAGTGTTAACATAGTTAGAGACATGATAGAAATTTTTTTGATAACACATTAGTTAACAAAATGGACTATTTTGATCGTTTATCATGGGATGGATGAGATGCAACGCTTTGTTGACAAAAAATTGGACGAGCTGCGAATGGTGAATAACTTATTCTTTTTTGAAGATTGAGTGTCTGAAAACAACTTGAGTTTGCTAAGTTCGACCTCGTTTGAAATTTAGTAGGTTAAATTTTTTCAAGTAAGAACAACCAATTAAAATGTATTTGCAAGAATGCCTCATCTCCCATCAATTTTTTTTTTCAAAAAGTATGCTCGTGTTTTTTTTTAAATTATGAAATAAAATGGAATGGATGAATAACACATGATGATGGGTATGAATGATGAAAATGCAAATGCATGAGATATGTTTCTAAAAAATAACTTGCAAAAATAAAATATGATTTTTTTGAATTTTTTCTTTTTAGAAGACCGAAAAAATGTATCAGTGTTTGTTTGAATGCAGGGGTATAAGGCTCCTTTGTGTCCTACGAGGGTTCCTTAGAGAATAGGTCTAGGGCTTGTCTGTTAAGTGAACCTTTCAAAGGGTAGCTCTAAAGAGTCCTACATAAGGTTCCTAGAGCCAACGACCCCAGTTAAGAACACTGATCAACAACAATAGGCAAGCTATTAGGAGTGCCAGCATTCTCAAGAGGGACCAAACTCTAGGTGAGACTTTCGTGACCACCCAACAGGACGCACATCCAGTAGGCCATCACTACGCAGTCTCGTTCTAACATAGGTTATTCTCCAGTCCGGGTATAGGACTATTCTCATGTGTGTGCAAAAGTGTGAGAGTGGAGTGTGTGAAGGAGCAAAATATCAAGAATACCCCCCAACCTGCAAAACAAACAAACATATATACAAAAAATGGTCTTCTATCCTAGGGTTTTCATATCACAAAAGAATAATATGCAATAAAAAATAAAAGACAAAAGGGGAAGGGTAAAAATAAACATTAAATTAACAACTAATCCTACAACTAATTAGACTAGGTTTGACTCTCTAAATATCCCCAGTGAAGTCGCCAGCTGTAGCGACCGAAAAATCCGGGTGAGGATTCCTCGAAGGTTCAAAAATGAAGCCGCCACCAAAGTTTAATTATAAGGGCAAACTTTGGAAAATCCCTTTTGGAATGGATAAGGGTCCTTGAGACCAGATTCGGATTCGGGAGTCGGTTATGCGTGGGGAAGGTATTAGCACCCCACAGCATCCTTCCTTAAGGAAGGTTACCTGCTAATTAGTTGTAGATGTGAAGGTTAATTTTGAAAACATTTATTTTTACCCTTTTATTGTGAATGTAAGGAGAAAGAAGAAACTCGATATTTTATTTGAATTTAAGAAAAGGATTATGAAAAAAAAAAAGGTTTTTGTTAGTGCAATTGACAGATGTGGGCCCCCATCTGCTCCTACGTATCTCTTGGTAGAGAATCAAATCACACGTAGTTCTTGGGTAGAAAAATGTTTGTTGGTTGGTATTTTTTAATATAGGGATCTTAGGACTCCTGAATGATCAGTTCATTTGTCCTAAAACGATGACTAACCCGACTGTACAGTCGGCTTAGTCCCCTACTTTGTGAAAATAGAGTTTATTGAAGCTTGGAAGATAGTTTGATGTGTGGTTTGATTTTGTTTGAATAGGGGTTCTAGGACTCTTGATCCGTACAGTTCATTCGTCCTAGAACGCTGACTAACCCGGCCGTTCGGCCGACTTAATCCCCTATTTTGAAGATTTGATTTGTGGGAAGAAATGTGTTTGTGTTTATTTTAATTCAGAAATTTGTTTGTTTTAAATAGGGATTTTAGGCCATGATCCGTAACGGTTCATTAGTGACCTAAAAAGCAGACTAACCCGACTGTACAGTCGACTTAGTCCCCTATTTTGTTCTTGAAAATATTTCTTTATTTATGAGAGGAAAAGGAATATTTTGTTTTTGTTTTGAATATGAACGAAAAGTTAACAAAAAAGAAAAAATGAAAAGTGCAACTATTGAAAAATATTTATCATGAATATTTAAAAATAAACTAATTAAAAGAAAAATGAAACTAAAAAAATAAAAAAAGGGAGGGGGAGAGAGAGAGAGAGCGAGAGATTCGCTAGGAGAGGGGAGAGAATGTGTTCAGTGTTCTTGTTGAATCACTGTGGTGTGTTTTTCACCGTGGACAGAGCCTCCTTTTATAGGTGAAGGGTTAGGTGAAGAGACTTGTTGGACAAGTTAACTTGCTGGGCAAGTCGACTTGTTGGGCAAGCAGCTTGTTGGGCTGAAGGTTAATGCTACTGACACCCCCTTTTATTATTTTCGTTCTTCTCTATTTTTTTGGATTATTCTTATTTTTGTATATTTTTGGTGATATTTTTGTATTTTTGGGCTTTTTGTATTATTTGGATACTTTATTGTAATATATATTTTTTATTTTCTGATTTTATTTCATTATTATTTTTATGGCTTTTTGATCAAAAGGGCTAAATTAAGTCCAAAATACCGAACATAGGCCCATTTACTAAGAATTGGCCCAATTAGACAAACCGGTCTAAATTAAAACAAGACAGCGCTCGAAATGTCGTTCTCGTAATGATATGGACTTGTGACACGGAGGCTAAAACAATTGTGATAAATGATCGGACAAAATTGGGGTATAACACCAAGTGTTAATCGTCCCTCATTTCCCTAACTCATCTTCCCCCTAAGCGGACATAATTAGTGTCTATTCTATCTTTATTTTTATTTCTACCACGAAAATCTGAAAACCATTCACCTTTTCTAGTAAAATATAAATAAAGATGGGCAGTTGTTATACCGCAATTTTGTCCGTTCTTTTTACTACAATTGTCGTTATTTTTACCGGTTTACAGGTCCTATTATCGTGAGTTAGCTTTTGAGCTTGTTCGGATGCTATCTCGTTTTATTGGGCATGTGCGTAGTAATTCACTTTATTGGGCCTATGTTAGATTTTTCCGATTGGGCTTTGGCCTAACTTGTTCTTTTTTAGATTTGTCTTTTAGTCAAAAATAACCTTTTATATTTAAAAAAAAAATCAGTTTTTAACTATTTTACAAAAAATCATTTTTGCTTTCATTTATAATCACCAAAACAAAAATAAAATTACATAAAAATAAAAAAAATAGAGAAGAACGGAAATAATAAAAAGGGGGTGTCAGTAGCATTAACCTTCAGCCCAACAAGCTGCCTGCCCAGCAAGTCTATTCACCTAACCCTTCACCTATAAAAGGAGGCCCTGTCCACGGTGAAAAGGACACCACAGTGATTCAACAAGAACACCGAACACATTCTCTCTCTCTCGGAGCGAAGTTCTCACTCTCTCTCTCTCTCTCTCTCTCCCTCCCCCTCCCTTTTTTATTTTATTTTTCTTTTAATTAGTTTATTTTTAAATATTATTGATAATTATTTTTCACTAGTTGCGCTCTTGATTTTTTTTCGTTGCCAACTTTTCATTCATATTCAAACACAAAAATAAAATACTTCTTTCCCTCTCATAAATAAATAAATATCTCTCCCAAAAAATAGGGGGATAAGCCGACCGTACGGTCGGGTTAGTCCACGTTCTAGGATGAATGAGTCGCACATTAATAAACCTCTTTTTCAAAAAACCCCTATTTAAATAAAATCAAACCAACACACATCAAACCATTTTCCAAACTTCAAAAACTCCATTTTTATAAAATAGGGGACTAAATCGACTGTACAGACGGGTTAATCATCGTTCTAGGACGAATGAGTTGTACAACTCAATAATCCTAAAACCCCTATATTAAAAAATACCAACCAACAAACTTTTTCTACCCAAGAATTACGTAGCCTTTGATTCTCTACCAAGAGATACGTAGGAGCAGAGGGCGGGCCCACCTCTGTCAAGTGCACTAATAAAAAACCATGTTTAGTCTTTTTCTAAATATTCCTTTTCTTAAATTCAAATAAAATATCAAGTTTCTTCTTTCTTCTAATCTCTTTCAAATTCAAAATAAAAGGGTAAATAAAATGTTTTCAAAATTAACTATCGCTTCTACAACTAATTAGCAGGTAACATTCCTTGGGAAGGATGCCGTGGGGTGCTAGTACCTTCCCCACGCATAACCGACTCCCGAACCCAAATCTGGTCTCAAGGACCCTTATCCACCTCAAAGGGATTTTCCAATGTTTGCCCTTAAACTAAACTTTGGTGGCGGCTTCATTTAGAACCTTCGAAGAATCCTCATCCGGATTTTTCGGTCGCTACAGGCATGCCATACCCAAATAGATATGTTACTGAGTAAATAGGAAATCGACTCATTTTTGAGGAGCTTGATTATGATAAACATAAGTTGAAAGAGGAATTTTAGAATCTCTTCTCTTCTCTCACAGGTAGCAAAAGTCATTAATTACTATTGTAAATTATAGAATATAATACTATGACTACCATATAATTTTCGTTAACTTAATCAACCATACTTTTCTATATGTCCCAAACTTAATAGATGAGAAAAAAGGCATATTTAATACAATCATTGAAGCTGTCAAGAATAAAAGAGGTGGTGTTGATAAGTGCTTTATTTACTTCAAAATCTTAAACAATTTATAAGCACGTATTTGATTTAAATGCAAACTAGTTTAACTTTTCCCATAAATATTAGTAAATATTGCAAAATGTATGAAGTTAATCCTTTTATAGAAAAGTTGTGCAAATAGGTGTGAAGCAAAGCCGAAAGAAATCAAAAAGAAGCAAAATCAGAAGACACTGGTAGCTAAGCTAAAGTTAACATTTACTGAGCCAGAATAGAGTTGCTTCGCCATGAAGAAAGAACAAAGAAGGGCGGCCACACATAGTTTGTTAGCTAAGCAACATCAAGCCTTAGCTCAGCTAAAAAGAAAGAGACTTTAGCATACAGTTTTTGTTAGCTAAGCAAACATCAAACTTTAGCTTAGTTAACAAGAAAGAGGATGCAAAGGCGGCAGCACACCATTTGTTAGCTAAGGAACCTCATGCATTCCCTTAGCTAACAAGAGAGAAGATGCAAGGGCGGTAGCACACCACTTGTTAGCTAAGAAACCTTATGCTTTAGCTTAGCTAACAAATTTTCCTATAAATAGAACTTCATTTCTGAACTTTAAAGAGCCCCATACACTGAATACAAAAACGAAAGAGAGTGAAGAATCAAGGCTTGGAGCATCATTTTGAGGGATCAAGGGTGCTACATTCTTGAGGTTTTTCATCTCTTTTATATTTTGTATGATAGCTATCATGAAAATGAGTAGCTAAACTCTCTTTTGTTGAGGTTAGGTTTAATTATCTTATATCCATGTATTGAACCTAATTCAAGAATATATGTATCTCGTTTTATGAATTGATTTAGTGATTGAATGTTTTTCTTAATGCTTGTTATAGTTTGATCTTCTATACTTGATCTTTGAATCTAAAAGTTGTATTGGAAAATAAGCTTTTGGTTATGTACTAAATTCAATCACCTATTAAGCCTTGATATCTAGGAATAGAATCATGTTTTCTAGTCAATATATCACCTAATCTTAGTGCTACTATTTGCTTAAATAGTTGAGGAATCTTTGTTTACGCAAATTAGTTGTTGATTTCATATTAGTCTAAGGAATTAGCTAACTTGGATGATACAGTGATGATGAATCAATTAATAAAATAGAGTTATGTATAGGAACTAGTTAAATACATTGGAATAAGTTAATAAAATCTAATCTCAACATCTTTTTATCACTTGTTAATTCCTTTTATCAAATTATCGTTTTTAGTTTTAAAGTTCACAAAACATACAAACAACTATCTCTTTGTAACTTAAGATTTGAAAATCTGATTCAACGGCTGACAATATCACCAAGTCTCTGTGGATACAATACCTAATACTTTAGTATTTTACTGCTGTATTAGAACGGAAGTAACCCTTTTACGAAAAAGTGTTATCAGGTGTCTATTTCTTACATGGTTTTGGTGGAGCTGGAAAAACTTACACGTGGAGTACCTTATCAACTGCATTGTGATCTGAAGGTCACATTGTATTAAATGTTGCGTCCAGTGGAATTGTTGCTCTCTTATTACAAGGAGGAAGAACAACACACTCAAAATTGAAGATACCAGTCCCATCATTAGATAACTCAACTTGCAATATCTATCAAGGAAGTGACCATGCTGAGTTACTAAAGGCAACTGATTTGATAATATGGGATGAAGCTCCAATGACGCATAAATTTTGTTTTGAAGCTCTTGATGGAACACTCAGAGACATATTGAGTGGCCGTGGCAACAATTCTAAAATATTTGGAGGAAAGGTTGTGGTTTTTGGAGGAGACTTTCGCCAGATTTTACCAGTCATCCCAGGTGGAACTCGATCTGATATTGTTCATGCCACAATAAATGCATCATACATATGGGATCATTGCCAGGTACTTACTCTAACAAAAAACATGCGCCTCCAACGTTTATTGGATCCTCAGTGTGCAGCTGAAATTAGAGAGTTTTCCCAATGGATACTTGATATTGGAAATGGGAAAATAAATGAGCCAAATGATGGCTATGTTGATATACAAATACCTCAGGAATTATTAATCACAGATTTTGAGGATCCAATACATGCTATAGTACAGAGCACTTATCCAAATTTGTTGGACAATTACACAAATGACAAGTATTTGACATCAAGAGCTATTCTAGCTTCAACAATTGAAACAGTTGATGAGATTAACACATATTTACTTAACTTGATTCCAGGTAATCATAATAATCTTATAACTTCATCCATTAATTTTTTTCAGACATTTATTTTCATACTTTTTTCCTTCATTTGGCATATAGGTGATGAGAAGGAATACCTTAGTTCTGATACAATTGATAGGTCAGACACTTATCAAAGTGAAGCTGAAGGTGTTTTAACACCAGAATTTCTAAACACTCTAAGAACTTCAGGGCTACCCAATCATAGAATTAAGCTGAAAGTTGGAACTCCTATTATGCTTTTAAGGAATCTAGAACAATCTGAAGGTTTGTGTAATGGTACAAGATTGATTGTAACCAAACTTGCAAATCATGTTATTGAGGCAAAGGTAATTTCAGGTAAGAACATTGGGAATGTTATATATATTCCAAGAATGTCAATGTCCCCTTCTCAATCACCCTGGCCATTCAAGATGATTAGAAGACAGTTTCCCATTATTGTTTCATATGCTATGACTATCAACAAATCACAAGGTCAATCATTAGCATCTGTCGGATTATATCTGCCTAGATCTGTTTTTAGTCATGGTCAATTGTATGTAGCAATTTCAAGAGTTCATAGCAAACATGGGTTAAAGATTTTGATACATGATAATCAACGAAAACCATTGAAGACTACTACCAATGTCGTCTTTAAAGAGGTTTTTCAAAACATCTAGCAACCGTAAGTGTCATCTATATTTTACATCTATTTTGGTTGAATATATGTTACTATTTAAATATTTCTAACAACATTATTTGTTCAATTATATTTTCCAACTCTATTTCGCTTTCATTTCTGTTCAATTTTTTATTTCAATCAACAGATAATAACTTTTCTTACTATGTCAATCAGGTTTTTCTGACACTCAATACCTACTTACATATGTCTTCTCAAGTTGACGTGGAAGCGGCATTTTTGTATTCTAATGTCCAAATACATTATTATGGAACAATGTAAAGCTGATTGTCAATCTTCTTTAATTACTTCCACTCAATTTACTTTGAATTTGTATGGTATATGACATACAAATCTCTTTCAAATTTAATTTTCAAATCATACATTTTGGACATTGTTCATAACTTATGAGTATCATCCAAATTACAAATTCTTTATATTCTCAATCCCCTTACATTCTTTATAATTTTATTACTATTATGACTTCAATGCAATACACCAACGATACAGTATCACCCGTACGTATGCACGGGTAAAATACTAGTGCTCTACGATAATTTTAGAAAAAACTGCAAGGGGTTAGACAAACAAGATAAAAAAAGTAACACATCATGTTTTCCTATAGAAGGTTGCAACTGTAGCGTCATAAATTTAATATAAATTTATACTAGAGAGAGAATGGAGAGAGATATCTTAAATTCCGAAACGACAAAAAAAAATTATAAATAATAGTGTAGTCTTAAATACAGAGAGGACAAAAAAATCATAAAAAATAGTGTAATAGCATTGGATTGGACCGTAAGGACTTTTAATGCCGAGAATCTTATTTCGAAATAACATACTCCCCCTGTTTCAAAATAATAGTCTTTTAATGTTGTTTTGATTTTAAAGTAAATTTCAAATATACCCTTATTTCTTATCCTTATTTTGGTTTTACCCATGGTATTCACCGCCGACTGTATTGACTAATCCCCTCGCTGAATTGTACGTGTCTGAAGGGGCAGGACAGCTGACCCAGAGTTTTATTCTTATCCTTATTTCTTCATCAATGTAAATGTAAAATAATTAATAGAGTATGAGTATAATTAATAAAAAATTAATTTTTGTTACATTGAAATTTGAAAACGACAAATAAATTAAAACAAAATTATGCTCAAAAAGGCGAGCAAAGTCACCGACCGGATCGATCTCGTGCCCTGGCAAACACACACACAAGTCGCTAGTGCTCTTACCAACTGAGCCATACTAGCGGGACTAAAACAAGTATATTTAAGGCTTGTTTATTTTAGGATTTGCATCAATGAGTTAATGGAAAGGAAACTTTGACGTAGCACCAATGTCTCATATAAAAATAACTAATTTTTAAATACATTATAAAATGATAAATACTACCATAGAATATATTAAATGTCAATTATGCACTAACAATAGTTGATACGAGCGGCAACTAGAGTCAGTCTCACCTCAGGGATCAGGGAAAACTATACGAGTCGGTAAAATTGAGTACAACTGTCAAGTAAGTTTCCCCGTCATAGAATAGAGGAATGCTATGCACCCATAACATAGTAATAAAAAAATGCCAATTATTCAAACTTCAAAGAAGTAATTTTCCTTATTGTAAGTAAAATAGAAGTAATATTTGAAACTAATGACATAGGTGATGGAAGGGAAATGCAGTGCCTTGATTAAGAAGAAATAACATTTAATATAAATTAAAGAAAATATAATGAAAATTGAGAGAAAATGCAAAAGTTGTGAACAAAATAGTCATGATGGGGTATTGGAATCGATATTCCATGTTTGGTATTCCAACATTTGACCTCAGGTTGTGAAAATTAGTAGTAGGAAGAGAAAGCTAAGCTACCTCAACCAACCACAACAAACCAAATAAGGTTACCTCATTCATAACTGCAGTTAAGAAAATGACACACTTGATTTTATTCTTGTCCATTTCTTCATTAAAGCAACGTTGCATTGCATTGTAGGCACACCCTGCTCTACTGCCTAGTGCCTACCCTTTAGGCCTCTCAGTATTTGTTATCGCACGGTACAAATTAGTACACAACACGCTTTCTTTCTTTCTTTATATTGTTTGAACTAACTGAGAAAACAAAGAGAAAGAGAAAAATGGCAGCAAGTGGAGGAGGAGGAGGAAAGGTTGATGAGTTTCAACCTCATCCAGTTAAGGATCAACTTCCTGGTGTTGATTACTGTGTTACCAGCTCACCTTCTTGGGGTATGTATCATTTCACAACCTTTTTTTGCTATCTTCTTTATTAGGATTAAACTTACATTCACTTTTACTTTGATTTTAATTTTACGAGAGAGGTTGTAAAGGAACCATTGCTTCCTTGCAGCGACGATAGTTTTCGCGGAAATCCCCTCCCTTTCCCTCCTTCTACATTTATCCTCTTCTTTACACTTTTTAATTAAAATTCATTTTTTGCTTGGGGATAAAGTTTTCACCTTTCGTTTTAATCTTTTATTTTGATTGCATTGCAGTTGAAGGGATTTTGATTGGGTTTCAGCACTACCTGGTTATGCTTGGTACCATTGTCATTATTTCCACGATACTTGTTCCTTTGATGGGTGGTGGCAATGTAAAAACATTTTTGAGTTTTCTACATAGTTTCATATGTTATTTTTTGTTGTTGTTGTTTGAACCACCGCCAAAAATGTAGGTGGAGAAGGCTGAAATGATCCAAACACTGCTTTTTGTTGCTGGCATAAACACACTGTTACAAACGTGGTTTGGAACGCGGCTTCCAGTGGTTATAGGGGCATCATATGCTTTTCTCATTCCTGCTTTTTCTGTTGCTTTCTCATCAAGGATGAGTATATTTTTTGATCCACATCAGGTTAGTGTTAGTGTTAGTTTATACATGTTCTTGTACAATACCTCTCTCTAATTAGTAATTACTACTAATATTAATTGATTCTTTCTTGGTGGAATTTTTTAGAGGTTTAAGCAATCAATGAGAGCCATACAAGGAGCACTAATTGTTGCATCGTTGGTTCAAATCATTATTGGCTTTTTTGGATTTTGGAGGATTTTTGCTAGGTAGAATATCATCAATACAATTGAGCTTGTATTTTCTCTTTTGATCACAACTGTGCATTTTGCTTCTCTTTGAAGAAATCAGTTATAGCTTGGTAAGAGAAGAAGAACTCAGTTATATTTTTCAATATTGATTTTGCAGGTTTCTCAGCCCTCTCAGTGCTGTTCCCCTTGTTACCCTGACTGGCCTCGGTTTCTTTGTAATAGGGTTTTCAAAAGTACATACATTGCACCTTTTTTATGCTTATTGTTGCTAAATCTCTTTAATCTAATTGTTAGTTGTTTAACAAACATAATCTTTGGGTTTCCTTTGATTCTTGTAGTTGGCTGATTGTGTTGAAATTGGTCTCCCTGCTTTGCTTATTCTGATCATCCTGTCCCAGGTATGATACTCTCAATTTAATCCTTTTGAAATTTTTGTCCTGCAGAAGTATAATAAGGTAGAAAATACAAGCTTTCACTTTTTAACAAATTTTCCAAAATCATTCCTATTTGTTTGATATGTCACTTGTTTTGGCTGCCCTTGAATAAAATTTAAGTTATTCAACATTTTAAATTGATCTATCCAATTTTTTTAAACCAATGTCTGCAGTATATTCCCCCAAAGTTGAAATCAAGAGGAGTTGATCGAGTTGCAATCATAGTCGCAATTGCAATTGTATGGGTATTTGCTGAAATTTTGACTGCGGTTGGTGCATACAAGAAAAGATCACCAAGTACTCAATTCAATTGCCGCACTGATCGATCTGGGTTAATTAGTGCTGCTCCTTGGTCAGTCTTGAATACCTTGCCTATGCTTTTAAAAATCATACAGTACTTTCATACTATGTGCAGTAATTTTTTGTTACATAATAGATAGATATTGATATGTTTGGAATCACGGCGCGGGAGTTCTAATTGTTCTAAACGCACGGCAAGTCTTATGCTACTATCTGTAGCTTCTGATTCAACATGGATTTATACCGTGGATTTGACAGGTTCCAAACATACACTATATCTAGGGATGCAAAGCATCAAACTAGACAAAGAGATATTTATTTGTAACTATATACAAGGAGCTGAATATGTTCTGTGGATACCTTACTCCTTTGTTGAACATATATATTCAGTATCTGCATAGATGCTTAGTATTTCTTAAGGGCAAAACTCAGTCATCTGGATGGTTATCTAAATCTTTATTTCCCCCACTTGTGCAGGATAAGAATTCCATATCCATTTCAATGGGGACGCCCTTCGTTCAATGCTGGCGATGCTTTTGCAATGATTGCCGCTTCTCTTGTTGCAGTTGTAGAGGTTCGCTTTCATCTTTCCTGTGTGGGGATGATTGTTACTTTTAGGATATAAATGACAAAAAATACCAATACTAGCAATATTTTTTTCATGAGAATTGGTAGCAATAACATGATCAGTATGACTTTGTGGACTGGATATTCTGATTGGTGGAAATTCTCTGTGAACTCCCTTGTTTTTTCTTTTAATATTCTCTTATTGTAATTTGGCAATTTCTAACTAGAAGGTATGTGATTAATTTTCTTTCTATTTGGGCATACTTTGATCTATGTTATGTCCTTTTCATTCTCTGAGGACAGTCAACGGGGACATTCATTGCAGCATCAAGACTTGGCAGTGCAACTCCTGTTCCACCTTCTGTCCTTAGCCGTGGTGTTGGCTGGCTGGTACTATGTGATTATTTAACATTACACCTATATGCGCATTTGTTTCTTAAAATAAGACTTATGTGTTGGAGTTTGATGATTTCAGGGTGTAGGTACCCTTCTGAATGGCTCTTTTGGCACAGGAACTGGATCCACTGCGTCAGTGTACACTTTCTAACCTTTAAACATAATTTGACTAGCTTTTGTCAAATAATTCTTATGCTTATAACCATATATGAATAATGTGGCTTCTTACATGTCACTAAATGAGGCTGACCTTGGATGGTATATCTGTTACTATTATATTGAAGACATTATCTAATTGTCTTTCCTTTCATTTCCTTGGCCTCAAGTGAAAATGCAGGACTGTCGGGTTTAACAAGAGTTGGAAGTCGGAGAGTCATTCAAATAGCAGCTGGATTCATGTTCTTCTTCTCTATATTAGGTGTTGCATCTCCATCTGCTATTTTGTAAACATTCAGATGCATTACTGATGAAATTTGTTTGTATTGAGCATTTCATTTGGAATATCTAAATAGGTGAAATAGAATGAAACAAAACAAATAGATTGGATATTCACTTTCATCTTGGGGAGGTATTTGGGTAAAATAGAATGGAATATATTCCATCAGATTCTATTTGATAACCCTGATTTTATTCAAATAATAACAACAACCAACATCATTTCTATTCTATTCCCATAATCAATTGGTTTTATCGCCCATCCCATCAATGCAAACATAACCAACTGATTAAAAGTTAAACTAACTTGTATTTACATGTGTGCATAATGTTTTTTACTTACAGCCTCTTGGTTTGTGCTTCTGTCAGGAAAATTTGGAGCTTTTCTTGCTTCGATACCAATTCCAATTATAGCAGCTGTGTATTGCGTTCTCTTTGCCTTTGTCGGTATGTGTGATTTATCGATTGACTTCAGACTTTTTTGCTTATATTTTGTTAAGGAGAGAGTATTTCCACATAGCTCATACTAGTTTCATGAATTGTTTTGTTCCCTTAAAAGGTGGAATTCTTTCTGATTTGATTGTAATATTTGTTCTCTTGTGTGATGAGCAGCATCAGCTGGCCTTGGTTTTCTCCAGTTCTGCAATCTTAATAGCTATAGATCAATGTTCATCGTCGGTTTTTCACTCTTCATTGGTCTATCTGTTCCACAATATTTCCACGACTATCTGTTGCTATCCGGCCATGGACCTATTCATACTGGCTCCACTTCTGTAAGTATATATATCTTACATGAAAACTTGCCTTTTGCTATATCCATCTATGAAATTTGATTCTTATGAGTTCATTCATTATGGTTCCCAATTTGCAGTTCAACAACATAGTGCAAGTGATTTTCTCATCCCCAGCAACTGTGGCAATTATAGTTGCTTACTTTCTGGATTCTACTATGAGTCGTGACCACAGCTCAACTCGCCGAGACAGTGGGAGGCACTGGTGGGAGAAATTCAGGAACTTTAATCAGGATAGTAGAAGTGAAGAATTTTATTCACTGCCTATGAACCTTAACAGATATTTCCCTTCACTCTGAGTGCACTTCCATTTCAACAAGAACGCCATTTTATTTTCTTGACAACTTACTCTCCCAGTGTCTAGTAACTACACAAAAGAGTGGCGGATTATAGCCATTAGCCAATGATGGATCCATTTTGTATAGCCAGTATAGGTGTGGGGGCATTTGCCACCACTAAATTTTCAAAAACTTTCTGGTATATAATATAAGTATTTGAAACATTGCTAGTTTAATTTATTGACAACGTGACTGATTTTCAATTTGCATTGCAATTTGTATGTCTGTTTTCTCTGTTTTTTTTTTCGGTTCAGAGTAATAAAAAATCATTATATAAGTGTTTTCCCAACCACTTAAAATCACGTTGTACACTCAGTTCTCAAAAGGCTAGCATTGATAGAGTTTTAGAAAGATTTAATTATGAACAATTGTAAACTTTGGGATATTGGTGTTGTTAAAGGTAATAATCAACTCGACAAGGATCAGTATCTTATGAATGAGGTTGAACTATCTAAGATGAATGATAGACCTCATAGGTGAGGGATTTGGCAAGCCTCATGTATTCTTGGGTGTGCACTAGGAGGCCTAACATCAATTTCATGGTCGACATTGTAGGTAGATACTAGTCAAATCCTGAGAATGATCACGGGATGGATGCCAAGAAGGTGATGTTGTACCTTGAGAGGACTAAAGAGTACTTATATGCTTGCATATATAAGAATGGACAGCCAGGATATCATGGATTCATGGGGTAAACAAATTCATATCTTCATTTCGTTGTTTAATTCGACCAGGCTAAATTGCACTTTTGGTCCTTTATCTTTGGTTTTGGTGTCATTTTGGCCTTTTATCTTTTTTTTCTCGTTTTGGTCCCTCATCTTTCATTTGTGTCATTTTGGTCATTTTTTGGTATTTTCCCTCCATTGACTTAATAGACGCCACGCTGGCAGTTAACTACTGATGTGACGTCTTAATTGTCCAATCTGACGTGTCTTCATTAAATGACATGGTCAATGGGGACCAAATTGAAACTAATAAAAACATAGGGAACCAAATTGACAAAAACCCAACATAATCAATGACTCCCCATCTTCTTCCATCTTCATCTCATAAGGCAAACTTAATCATCTCTTCAAAACCCAAAACCCCCCATTTCTCAAATCCCTAAATTTGGTTTCAAATCCCCAATTTCTTCAACAAACGCTTTTGTCAAATTACTGGTTATTACTTTGCCTAGATGTTTCTCACTCATCAATATGATTCGAGAAATGAATTACTGTCTTGATCTTACTTCATATATCCAATTTTAGGTGATCTTTGTACTTTGTGTTTAATTAGATGATTTTATTTGATAGGTATTACTATTAGGTACGTTGAATTGCGTGGGTATTGAAACTGTGAACTCAAAGACAACAGCGATTCAACTCAGCTGAAGATAGATTATGATTCATTCATATTATGGGCCAACGCTAAATAGTATGAGCTGTGTGGCTCGTGATAGTAATGGCCACAATTTCATTCTTTTATTTATTTAATTGCAATCAAACAAATGAGTTGTATGCCTACCAGTGAACATCGTGTCAGAACTGCAAGTGCAGACGGGTATCCAAATTTAGGATCTGAGAAATTGGGGTCGAAGAAATTGGGGATTTGAAACTAAATTTAGGGATTTGGGTTTTGAAGAGATGATTATGTTTGCCTCGTGAAAGAAGAGTTGAAGAGTGATTGATTTGTGTTGGTGGTGGTGGCTCGCCGGAGAAGAAGAAGATGAAGATGGAGGAAGAAGATGGAGAGTGATTGATTATGTTTTGTGTTTTTGTCAATTTGTTCCTTTATGTTTTTTTAGTTTCAATTTGGTCCCCCATTAGTTATGTCATTTAATGAAGACACGTCAGATTGGACAATTAGGACGCCACGTCAGCAGTTAACTGCCAGCGTGGCGTCTGTCAAGTCAATGGACGGAAAATACCAAAAAAATGACAAAAATGACACCGAAATGAAAAATGAAGAACCAAAACGAAAAAAAAAAAGATAAAAAACCAAAATAACACCGAAGCTAAATATAAAAGACCAAAAATGTAATTTAGTCATTTGACTAGTACCATTTGGCTAAGGAATATGGCCCTATGCCTGACAAATTCATTTTAACATTAGTCTCTTTCAAAATTGAGTTTACCCAGCAAAAAATTTGAAATTATTTCTTTTACAATAAATATTTTTACCCAGTCTAAAATCATTTGAGCTATAAGTGTGGTTCCATAGGCGTGATTGGTGTTGTTTTCCAATCGCACCATGACACATAGATTATTTTTTTAAAAAATAACTAAAAAATAATGAATAATATTAGTAACAAATTCACGTATCACGCGATTGAAAAACAACACCAACCACACATAAGTTTTTCCTTTTAAAAATCAATCTTCAAACTATTAAGAGTCGGCATCTCACTCTTTCTACTTACTAATAATAAATTACCCACTGCTGTAAAAAATAATAAATTACCCACTATTTATTGAGAGTCATCAACATACCATGTCTCTTGAGAGATGTCAGCCTTTAAATGAACTCAAGTACCTCGAGGGATTAGTCTCCACAGTCGTCATGGAGGATACCTGGGTTTACCCAAAAAACATACCATGTCTCTTTTCCAAATTCTCATGAGAGATGAAGAAGTTATTAAAACAACAAAATTGTTCTGGAGCTTTGCCATTCTGGACTTGGCCCGGCTACAAAGGCTCATATCCACGATCCATAGGGAATTCACGTGCCCTACCATCTAATCAACGATGGGAATTATTTCGCTTCCAATTGCACGATTGAAAATCGATCTTGGCTCACACGCCTGAGAGAAGAATCACGCCACGTCATTGACACCGATCTCTATAAATACGTCATCTCATCAATGCAGCAAATACACATTTAAAACAGTCTGACAAATTTTTCCTGAGCTGACTTGAGCGTTGAAGTGTGTGCAGATACCACCCTCTCGTCGGATCAGAACGATGGAGCATCACTTGGAGCAAGTCTGACATTCAACCTTGGTAACATCTCGGCCTAGCTTCCACAACCGAGACCGACTTCCAGAACAGTTCAAAAACTATTAATGCAACTAAAAGTTTAGAATGTGCTTAATATTTATCTACTTATTCAAACTAAAAATTCAATTTCCTGCTATTAATTTCTTCATCATATTTAAAATTAAAATACTATTACTAATAAACTAAATAAACTTAAACTTTTTTAATTACCGTGATATGGTTAAAAAAAGCCTTACATTAAAGGAACAAAGTAGTGTTTAATTATCTTTTTTTGATAGAGGTTTTTTTTGCGACAAAAAAGTTTTGGTGAGTTGGGCTCCAGAGGCTCCCTAGGGTCAAGGAAAGCCGCATGGCTCAGCTAACACTCACAATGATACTTACAGATCACCCACTAAAGAGGTCCCCACCCTGATAACAGAAGTTGAATCCATGCCCTTGCGGGGAGGTAGTGTTTATTTATCATAGTTCTTTTTTAGGAAATACTTTATGTTCTAAAAAGAAAATTCAGGAGCGATACAAAAACCTAACTTGGTGGCTATTCAATTTTTTCTAACAATTGATTACACTCTCTCTCCTCTGTTCTTATTACCCTTATTGTTCAATGCTATTTTGAGGATACTTAGAGAAATAACTTGGGTCAAAAAAAATACTGTTATCTTTTTTGAAACTTTTTTGTTTACTAAATGTTCTGTACTGTGCTTCCGATTTTAGAGATCGGTATTACGCAGTTAGTAGATATTTTGTTCTTGATTCTGTCTCTGTCTTCGGGCTTGAGAGGAAGATTTCGTTCGACCTGGAGAGGTTCGATCTTGAGATGCGATGTTGAGATGTTCGATCTTGAGATGTTCGATCTTGAGGGGCGAGGTTGTACCTGCAATGATACTCCGACGCTCAAGTCAGTATTTGAGTGAATGAGTGTTTGTTAGAAAAAGTGCTTCCCATTAATGAGCATTGAATGGGGTATTTATAGAGTTTGAATGTGTTTGTGTTGGCGTTTTTGGGCCGTCCGATCTTGTGGGCTGATCTTGGCCATTGAAGATTGGACTCTCTCAATATGATTGGGCTTCTCATCAATTGGGCCTTTGGAGAGGGGGTGTAAATAGAAAACAGTGTAATCACCATAACAGTGGCCCCCCAAGTCTGGTCGCTATGAGGAGCGATCTTGACTTTGATGGGCGACGTAGCTTTATACTTTTGTTTTTGTTGAGTGGAGATTTTTTTCGGTCTCGAGCTTACGTCGAGGCTGGGGTTCTTGAGCGATGTTAACTGTCCGTCGAGCTTTCCAGCGAGGTGGATGGTTTTTTGAACTCAGTGCTGCTTTGGAATCAGTGTAATCTTGAAATCAGTGCCATCTTTACTGTTTCTGACAAGGTGTCTCTTCGTAGTGGCGGCGCATGATGGTGACATTTTTTCTTCAGCGTGCGGATTTTAATGGACTATGGGTTGGACGTGACGTTTCGACTTCCCGGCCCAGGCCCATTAGATCCGCCTTGCTATAAATAAAGGGTTTCATCTCCTCATTTGTTGCTTGCTGTTTATTTGTTTTTGATTTCCCGATCTTCGAGAGCTCCCGAGCTTCTTTAAAGCGAACGAGTTTGAAGATTTTTTCGAAGTACTTTTAAGGTCGGTTTCTGTGGGTCGACAACCGTGTATTTCCAGATATAATCAACTTGCGACATAGTTCCGAGGTTAGTCTATTTTTGATTTTTCTTTACTTTTCTTTTCGCTTGTGCCTGGACCTCCCCCAGTCCCCTTTGATCTCAGAATGGGGGTCGCCAGGTCGGGTTTTGACTCGCTCGCGAACCCATTTTCGATTTTTAACCCTGACACTTCGTCCCCCATTCCTGTAGATTCGCTCTGGCGAGGACGAAACAAACTCGGAGAGACGTTAGTCAGTACCGGAAAGAGTTTACGAACGCGATGGCTTCTGGTGGTGAAGTCCCTGAGGTTCGTACCGAGCCTCTTGAAGTCGCCGCCCCGGACGTGCAAGAGCATTCTGCTTCCGCCCCTATGAGTGATAAGGCGGAAGATAATTTTGAGAGTGAAAGTTCTTCTCCTGCAACCGATGCTAATGAGCCAAACGACGATACTCCTGAAGATGTGGAGGAAGATTGCTTGGTGGATGTGATGGCCGTCACCTCTGAGTCTGATGAGGAAATCCTAGTGGAGGAATCAGAGGATTCCGAGGTCGATCTTGGGACAGACTCCGAGGCTGATCTTGTGTTGAGTTCCGAGTCTGCCGACGAGCTCGACAGAGGAAGTATTGGAAAACAAGTTGAATCTCGCCCTTCGAGTCAACCAGGTTCCAGCCGAGCTTCTGCTGCTTCTCTGGACGGGTACTCTAGTACTGGTTGTGGGGACCCTGATGTCCCGGTGCGAGAGGTCTCTCAATATGATTGGGTTTCCAGAAATATTTTGGAGATCGAATCGTTGTACCAGTACGGTTTTAATTTGGAGAGGGTCGGGAGGAAAGCTTCTGGTCGCTCGAAGCGAATTTGGAGAGTTGAGGGAAAGAAGAAAGGAGAGCACGTGGCTTTGTGGCCTGGAGAGCTTAAGTTCACTTTGTATCATATGCTGATAAATGAGATGAATATCCGGCCTCCTTTCACCTGGTTTGAGCAGACGGTTTTGGCGACTTTGGATGTTGCGCCTTCTCAGTTGCATCCAAACGCGTGGGCTTTTGTTCGAGCCTACGAACTAATGTGTCTTCACCTGGAGATGCCGGTCTCGCCGTTGCTCTTTTTCCATTTGTTTGAGATCAACCGGAACAGCAGTGAAAATAAATCCGGTCGTGAGCGTGTCAGTCTTCGTTCGAGGCGAGGGGCCAAGATTTTCAAAGCTTATGCGGACTCATTGAAGGGGAATTGGAAGGAGTTATATTACTGGGTCGAACCGGTGACCGATGAAGCGATCGAGAGAGTGGGAAATTTTTCAGAGGATGGTCGGACTTTGGTGTCCACCAAATTTCCCATTGGTTGGAGTCAGGCCCATTTTGAACGATCCACCAATTCCTTTTCTGTCAGTCAGGATCGATTGAACGCTGCCGATCTTCTTACCAAGAGGATCCTGATGTTTATTTCTGAGAACATTCCGTTTTCAAAACATAAGTATCGGGGTATCCCTGCGGCTAAGATAGTTCAGGCTGGGAAGCGAAAACGAGTGCAATTTGTCTTAGGTAGTTCGTTTTTCTTGTTTAGTTTTTTGCATATTTTTGACTGTAGTTTGTATGACCCATTTTTGTTTCTTTTCCAGATACCATGGCCCCAAAGAAGCTCGTCGTAATGAAGGCGCTGGCGATGAGGAGCGTCGATATATCTGACGATGCTGAAGAAGTGGGTGCTCCGCTTCGGACGTCTCCCCAGGTCGAGACTGTTGTTGGGACGGTTACTGTTGCTTCCCCGATCAACACTGTTACCCAAGAGGACCTTGCCTATGAGGCTCTGGTCGATCTTGTTTCCAGTTCTCCTCCCCCGGCTGCTCCCGACATCGGTGCAGGGACCTCGTCGAAGAGGGTGCGCACCGAGGCAAGTGGTGAGCAAAGCCCGGAAAAAAGGAGTAAAACCTCAAGGAGACCGAAGCATAAGAACAAGGCCGTACCTTTAGAGGAGGGCTTCTTGGAGCAAAACTATGCCCAATGGCGGGAGGATCCTGTCGGGGCGTCTGTTAAACTTTTGGCGAACCTGGCCGATGTTCATAAGATCGAAAAAGAGAAATACGAGAAACGGGCTAAGGGTAGGTGTTTTCCTGTTTGTTCTTTGCTTTTATGATCTTTTTCCCACGACCTGATTTTTCTTATTTTCGTGCTTGTAGTTTTGTTGGAGCTCGAGAAGTCTAAAAGAGTGAAGCTTGTGGAAGATGTGTCTTCGAAGTCGAAAGAGCTCGCTCGAACAAAGCAAGAACTTCAGACTCTGAAGGAAAGCCAAGGGGAGGTTGTACGCCGGGCGGAGTTCGCGGAAATCGCGTAAAGGAGCTGGAAGAAAAGGAAAGAGTTTTGGAGGGGAAATTGGTCGAGGCTAATCAGAAGATTAAAAGTTTGGAGTTTCGTGTAGTCGGTTTGGAAGAAGATTTGAAAAAGGCATCCGAGGCAGGGGTCGGAACAAGCAGCGATGCCGAGGCTCGAATTGCGGAGCTTCAAGCAGCCCTTCAGCAGAGCAGAAAAAATGCTAAGGAGGCTACGAAGATTGCAAATGAAGCTAGGAGGGAGGCTCGTGAAGCTGCTAATTCTGCAATTGAGCTGTATAGGGAGGGTTTTGAGTGTGCCAGGAGCAAATTGCTTTGGTCAATCCTTCCGTGAAGTTGGATCGGTCGATTATCGATGCCGACCACGAGGTTGAAGGGGGTATGATCGTTAAGATTGATGCTCAGACGGAGAAGAAAACTGTGATTTTTCCGACCTCCACTACCTGATGTTTTAACAGTGTTTCTATTTGCAGAAGTTCCTGGTGTATGCTTTTACCTATGTAGTTTTCGTATAGATCCGGAACTTCTTTCGGTCTAGCTGGAGATATTTGTAATCTTTTTTGGAATATGTCTATCAGACCTTTACGAGCTTTAATGAATGCTTTTCGAATTTCGCATGTCGTGTATGTCGTTTTTGCGAGTTTTAACGAGTGCTTTTTAATTCTGCACGTTGCGTATGATGTAAGAACGTCGGTAAATGAGGAACTCGATTTACCGGTTCGAACCTGTAGGACAGTTTACTAGGACTCGGCCCAGATTTAACTCGCCCTATAGGGGTATCGGCAGCTGTGGCCGATGGTCGTTCTTAGGACGTTTCGATCCTTGAAGACCCGGTCTCTTTGAGATAGTTTGCCAAGACTCGGCTCAGATTTAACTGTTTTTTCAAAGAGTTTGCGACCTTGGGTGGTCGCTTTTGGGGAGATCATCTAAGATCGGACCCAGTTGATTCCCGGCAGGGGGAATTTGGTCCCAACATTCTGTTTGATGAAAATCAAGAATGTGTGGAGACTTGGTGAAAACTTTTGAGAAGCCTCCCCTCATGAATGTGCTGGCCGCAGATTCCCTCATGAATTTCTGTTAATACGTAGGTCGCTTCTTCTCCCTCGATGCATTTTATTAGCGGGGAAGAGAGGCTTCTTTTGTAAAGCGTTCCATTGATGACTGAAAAAGCCGAGGCCCTTCTCCTGATGTATTTGGCGTCGTTCCGGTCTAGGGGTTATGTTCCTTTGACGATGTATTCTACAACTGGGGTGAACCAGCCGTCCGTTTCTTCGAGCATACAGATTGTCGGGTTAAACAGAGGTTCGAGAGACACACTGGGTTTGTGTAGCGTTTCTTGGATGGTTGTCCTCTGGTTCCCTAGGGTTTGTGTGCTTGCGAGTTTGGCGAGGATATCAGCTCGTTGGATTTCCGTTCTTGGGACATGAACTATCTCGCTTGTTTCAAATTTAGCCATTAGCGACCGTACCTGAAGCAGGTATTTCTGCAGGATTGGTTCTTTGGTCTTGTATTTATTTCCGATCTGGGAGACCACCAGAAGAGAGTCGGTATGGAGTTTTATTTGTTGGACTTGGAGGTCAATTGCCAGGCGAAGTCCGGCGATGCAAGCCTCGTACTCTGCTTGGTTGTTTGAGGTGGGAAAACTGAATGTAAGGGAAACTTCGATAATGACCCCCGTCGGGCTTTCTAGCATGATTCCAGCGCCACTCCCTTTTGGATTTGAGGACCCATCGACATACAGGATCCATATGTCAGATTCGGTGTTAGCAGGCGTCATTTCGGCGATGAAGTCCACCAAAACTTTTGCTTTAAGTGTTGTTCGAGCTTCATATTTAATCCCGAATTCTGAGAGTTCCACAGCCCATTTGATCATTCTTCCAGCCAGATCGGGTCTATGGAGTATCTGTCTGATGGGGTAGTTAGTTCGGACGACTATCTGATGGGCGACAAAATAGGCTCGAAAACGTCGAGCTGCGACAATGAGAGCCAGGGCGATTTTCTCGATTTTCTGATAACGACTTTCAGCTCCGTGCAGAGCCTTGCTTGCGAAGTAGATCGGGCTTTGCCCGGTTTCGAGCTCGTGCACCAGAACGGCAGCTAATGCTTCTTCCGAGACCGCGAGATATAGGTATAGGGTTTCCCCTTCCTTTGGTCGAGTTAAAATTGGAGGCTCGGAGAGAGATTTTTTTAGTTGCTTCAAAGCTTCGTTTTGTTCAGGCGTCCATTCGAAATCTCTTTCTTCTTTTTTGAGGATTTTAAAAAGTGGAAGAGATTTGAATGCTGCATTTGGTATGAAACGAGATAGAGCAGCTATCATTCCATTGAGTTTTTGCACTTCCTTTTTGGACGTCGGAGTTCGCATTTCTGTGACGGATCGACATTTATCCGGGTTCACCTCGATTCCTCTTTCTGTTAGGAAAAAACCCAAGAATTTCCCTGCTCGAACTCCGAAAGTGCATTTCTCTGGGTTTAATTTCATTCTATTCTTTCGTACCTCACAAAAAATCGCTCTTAGATCGCTTATATGGTCGTCATCACTTCTGCTCTTGGCGATCATATCGTCGAGGTAGACTTCTACGCTTTTACCGATCTGGTTTTGGAACACTTTGTTCATCATTCTTTGGTAAGTTGCTCCAGCGTTTTTTAACCCAAAAGGCATGACTCGGTATGCGAAGTTTCCTCGGTCGGTGATGAAGGCGGTTTTTTCTTGATCTGGGGGAAACATGGCTATTTTGTTGTATCCGGAGTATGCGTCCATGAAAGATAATAACCGAAAACCGGAAGCGCTGTCGACCAAACGATCGATGCTGGGGACCGGAAAAGCATCTTTTGGGCAAGCTTTATTAAGATCGGTGTAGTCGATACACATACGCCATTTTCCGTTAGATTTCTTCACCAGGACTGGGTTTGATAACCAAGTCGTGTATTTAACCTCGGAGATAAAGTTGGCTCTGATGAGGTCGTCTACTGCTAAGGTGGCAGCGATGGCTTTCTCTTTGCTTTGAGCCCGCTTTCTTTGGGCGATCCATTTTGCTTCTGGGTTTATTGCGAGTCGATGGCAAGCAACCTCTGGTGGGATCCCAGGCATGTCTTCGGCTGACCAAGCGAATATGTCTTTGAAATCTTTAAGACATTGGGTCAAATCGATTTTGATTTTTTCTGGAAGGTCGATCCCTATTTTGACATTTTGGGAAGGGTCTGAACCGAGCTGTATTTCGGCGGACTTTCCATCAGGCTCTGGTCTTTTGATTTTTCGTTTGAGCTCTTTGGTTAGCTCGTCGATGTCTTGCTGATTTTCGACTTTCGGATCACAGCCGGTTTCGACGTTAGTGGCGGTGTTAACTTCAGTCGATCTACCTTTTGGTAGTTTGGGAGTCGACAGTTCTTCCGAAGGGGGAACCCCTTCATGCTCCGAAGCTTTTCGTTCGTTCTTCGTCCATAGGAAAAAACACCTGGAGGCCGACTCTAAGTCAGAGTTTAGAGTGATAACTCTGTTGCAGAGAGAGTGGAACTTTATCTTTAAGTGTGTCGTGGATGTAACCGCCCCGAGCCTGCCGAGGGTCGGTCTTCCTATAATACCATTGTAAATGGATTCACAAGGTAAGACGAGGAATTTGGTCTTAACGATTCGAACCATTGGTTCGGTTCCGTAGGTAACCATTAGCTCCAGATGCCCAAGGGGTTTCGTTCGAGATCCGTTAAAGCCGGACAGAGCCGTTCCTCTATAAGGGGTGAGTTCCTCTTTGTCGATCCCCATTTTGTTCAGAAGGTCGACAAAGAGGATGTCTGATGAGCTCCCCTGATCTACCAAGATTCTACGTACTTCTTTATTCGCTATGATCGCCGATATTAAGAGAGGTACGTGTTTGTTGGCCTTTCCGTCAATAAGGTCGTCGTCGCTAAAAGATAATGGAGGTCGATTGCTCTTGATCGGGGTTGTTGATGTTGAAGCCACGCATAACAGTTCCTTCCATTTTCTTTTCATTGATTTTCCCGATCCTTCATGATCGAAACCTCCGGTTATCATCATGATAATCGAACGTTTTTTATCCAGTTCTTCGTGGTCTGGGTCGATTACTTCTTTTCCTTTTTCCCTGGGATTTTCATTTCTTTCTCTTCCGACATTGTGAGATCGTTCTCCCTCCCTTTTGACATAGGAAGATAGCTTTCCCCGTTTTATTAAATCTTCAATGTCGTCTTTTAGGGCGTTGCAATGGTTTGTGTCATGGCCATTGCTTCTGTGGTATCGGCAGTATTTGTTGGCTTTCTGCCCAGGCCGGATAGGTAAAGACCTGGGAGGCTTGACGTCCCTGAACTCGACGTTCCAACATTCCCCTAGTAACTAGGCGTTGGAGACGTTGAGTTCGGTATATACCTGGTGGCGATTCTTTTTACCGGTGTTCCACGAATTTTTACGAGGGTCGATCTCGATGTGGCGTTTCGACGGTTCCGTATGTGACGATGTTTTGTCGACTTTGGAATTTTCTTCTTCATTAATAAAGCACTGGGATAGCTCGAGGAATTCTTGAAGGGTGTTAGATTCCCAGGTGTTGATGTGCTTTCGGAACGAGCTTCCAGGGAGCAGACCTTGGGCCATGAAGAAGATTTGGAAAGCGCCGTCTAACTGCCGAACCTGAAGAGCCTCGACGTTGAATCGCTCTATATATTCTCTCAGGGGCTCATTTCCCCTCTGGACAATAGATGCTAAAACATTTTTGTTTTTGGGTTTGCTCTTGGAATGGGCAAAGTGCACCGAGAAGTGTTTCGCTAACTGGTCCCACGAGGAGATGGTATTCGACCTTAACGTCCGAAACCAGTCGGAAGCCATTTGGTCCAGGGTTAACGGGAATATTCGGCATTTCATTTCCATGGGTACGTTTCGATACTGCATGGTTGTATCAAATTGGTCTAGATGCCTGTCGGGGTCGCCCGTCCCGTCATAAGTCTTCAGTCCTCCAGGTGGTTTCTCGAGGTACCGGGGGACCCGAAAGTTGTCGATCGATTTTGTGAAAGGACCTTTTCGCCCAGGTTGATTCGCCCGCGACGGTGGTTGGTGTCTGTGACGAGGTTCAGGATGTCCGTATCGTCGTGTTTGATTGTTTTGAATGTTGTCACGGCTCCTTGATCGTCTTCTCGACGAGGTCGAGCCTTCAAGATTGGCAAATTGGCGTGCCGAAGGAGAACGGGAACCATTCCCTCGGTGGCGGCGTGGAGGAGAATGAGGATCATCAAGATCGTCATATTGTCGAGCTGATGGAGAAAGGTAATCAATCCCTTGGTGAGGGTATGGGGAAAGGCGAAGATCGTTGGGACTATTATGTTGTCGAGCCAGAGGAGAACGGGAACCATTTCCTCGTTGACGGCGTGCGGGGGAACGGTGATTTAGCTTTCTCCGAGGGGGTGATCGATGGAAAAGTCTTCTCTGATTTGGGCGTCGTTCCTCCAGGGAGCTCTGCCCGGATGATTGCTGGTCCAGAAAGTTTCGACCTTGCAGTCTCGCTACTTCGGATTCGAGGTTAGCGAAACGGTTGTTTCTTTCTTCATTTACCGCTTCTTGCCGAGCCAATAGCTGAACGAGCTGTTGGACCGCGCCTGTCAGGGCCGGAAGTAATTGAGGAGGAGATGGTAGGCTCGTTTCATAAGCGCCCGAATGTGCTCGGGACGGTCCCGTGTTGGGAAGTCGGCTTCGTGTTTGCAACGAATTCGTAAGTTCCTGGACGTGGCCTTCAGGGGTTTGCTGAGGGCCGAGCTCAGGTTCGGCCACGAGACTAGTCGGTGTTGAACGGCGCGTTGGCGCCATTTTAATAAGTTCCTAGGTGAGAAAAAATAGGGTATTGATTTCTCCCACTGTGGTCGCCAATGTTCTGTACTGTGCTTCCGATCTTAGAGATCGGTATTACGCAGTTAGTAGATATTTTGTTCTTGATTCTGTCTCTGTCTTCGGGCTTGAGAGGAAGATTTCGTTCGACTTGGAGAGGTTCGATCTTGAGATGCGATGTTGAGATGTTCGATCTTGAGATGTTCGATCTTGAGGCTCAAGTCAGTATTTGAGTGAATGAGTGTTTGTTAGAAAAAGTGCTTCCCATTAATGAGCATTGAATAGGGTATTTATAGAGTTTGAATGTGTTTGTGTTGGCGTTTTTGGGCCGTCCGATCTTGTGGGCTGATCTTGGCCATTGAAGATTGGACTCTCTCAATATGATTGGGCTTCTCATCAATTGGGCCTTTGGAGAGGGGGTGTAAATAGAAAACAGTGTAATCACCATAACAAAAAACAATGTATTTATTCATTCAAATCAGTATATTACATAAAAAAATAACACAAATTTTACGTGTCAAACCGAAAAAGATAAATCTGCGAACAGACTCACAACATTCGAGTTAATGGCATAATAAAACGGTAAAGTGCCAACAAAAATGACAGGAGTACCCATCCTTCTGGATCTATAGCATTGACAACCAAGTCATCACTAATTGAATCTGTAATAAGTTGAAGTTGATCTGTCAATCCGAACGAAACGGACACCATAAATCGATGAGAAAACCAAACTATGTCGCACAAGACGACGAATAAGACAACGACGCCGCACTCAGAGGAAGAAACCACAATAAAAGCTCAAAATTATGTGAATAACACTTATTTAGATAAAAGGAGAGAAAGACAATGTAGAAAGGTGATTTTAAGTCAAAATATGACCTAAACCACTCCTCTCCGATGGATGAAGAAGAAGAGAGGTTAGAAAGTATATCGAGATTCTCTTACAAAAAAACTAGGGCCGGTTATGTAAGACTCGAGTTAACAAATGAAAAATGTTTTCAAACTAAAAGTTCATTAACGAGTTATTCCTTCCAATCTCTATGATAATAAAAAAAAATGGTTCAATTCTTTGTTTCTTTTCTAAGCAAAAACTAGCTACCTTTACCATCTTTAATGCTATTATTCCATTGCGGTCCTACCCCGCTTGAGAGATTAGTCTCTGTAGTTGTGCGGAGAAGTTACCTTGTTTATATTAAAAAATGCTACTATTTCATATATACTCTTCATGGCAATAATGTGAAATAATAAATTATTTTCATTAAATATTAAAAAAGGTTAATTTAACAAATTTGATTAACCTTTTGTATGAAAACTACACAATTAATTGTACTTTACTAATTTTCTTAAACACCTTAAAAATTGTTCTTTTTTGCTTATAATATGAAGAAGTATTGATTTCTTTATCATAATTTAAATTAACGATTAAATATGCTAGTGTCCTATGAAATATGTGGATTTTATTTTTAGTCCTCAATAATTTTTTCTAACCTTTGGTCTCAAATTATATATAAATTTCCACTTTTGTTCCTCATTAATATATCTATAATACACTATTAGCTTACAAATTGTCACGTTAGCACCCACAATTCACATTTTAGGCCCGTTTGGATAAAGAACTTAATTAGGTGCTTATGGCATAAGTACTTATCATATAAGTGCTTATGCATATGTTGTTTATATAATAAATGATAAAATAATGTTAAACTATTTTTCTATAAACCATAAACTATTAACATAAGCTGTGCTATGGAGCTTATCAAAATTAGCTGAAAACAGCTTATGAACATGTCATAAGTTGTTTTCAAAAGCTCTTCCAAACAGTCTCATAAGTGCTTATGCGAGTAGATAAGCTCAAATAAGCCAATCCAAACGGCCCCTTTAAAGACTATAATGCCCAATTATCTAGTGACCAGTGATTTAAGAGCCTAGTCATTAAAAAGTGTGACGTAACAATTGTCAGTGGACAACCCAACAACCACCTGAGCATGAAGTTAATGTTTGATGTAGGTAATATAATATATATCCTAGTCGTTAAAGTGTGACATAACAGGTGTAAGCATGATAGATCATTAGTAAGCTGAACATAAACTTAACAAGAATGACCAAAAGTTCCAAGAAGGTAATTTGGTTGGTGAGCTAAGAAAGAAGGAAATAGTACATTCATGAGGTCCAAGTTTCAAATCTCAAAAACTAACAGTCACCCTAACTAATTAACAACTAAACTTTCGGTGACACAAAATATGTAAATGAAAATATACAAAGTTTATTGAAAAATAAATAAAAATAATAACTCTACATTTTAGAGCCACTAAAAACATCAATCTTTTGATTATTTAGCATATGACACATGGAATAAGAAAATATTAACTAAGTATTGTAGCGACCGAAAAATCCGGAGGAGGGATTCTTCGAAGTTCTTGAATGAAGCCGCCACCAAAGTTTTAGTTTAAGGGCAAACGTTGGAAAATCCCTATTGAGTGGATAAAGGGGCCTTGCGGACCAGATTTAGGCTCGGGAGTCGTTTATGCGTAAGGAATGTATTAGCACCCGACGACATCCTTCCTAAGAAAGGTTACCTTTTAACTAAATGTGTAAGCGTTTATTAATTTAAAAATAATGATTTTACCCTTATAATGATAATAATAATAATAATAAAAAAGGAAGACTCGATAAACAATTAGTTATTTTTTGTATTTTTTGAGAAAAATGAGATAAATGAATTTAAAGGGAAAAAAAAGGGTTTTTTATTAGTGCAATTGACAGAGGTCGGCCGCCCTCTGCTCCTACGTATCTCCTGGTAGAGAATCAAATCACACGTAGTTCTTGGTAGAAAATGGTTGTGTGTGGGTGTTTTTTATTAATATTTGGATAAAAAAATGACTTTTGATAAATAGTAGAAATAAATAAGGGAAAAAAAATTACGAGAGCAGAGTAGGTTGCAAAACAGTAATAAAGGGGGTGTCACTAATAACAGAGTTTATCGATTCTATCAGAGTTTACTTGAACTCGGACGAGTTTACGAAAAAAGATAGTTTATCTGGTAATTGACTCGTTTTTGTGACCTAGACTCGTAAACTCGTAAGAGTTGACTCGAGAGTTTAACAACAATGGTAGTAAAGACTCAACTTGGTTAAATGGTTAAATTAATAGTGTTTAATTTGTAAAATACTCCCTCGAGACCTAATTATAAACAAAAATAATTACTTTCATACATATTAGATATAGTAGTTTTGTACATTTAATTTCATTGAATTCATAAAAAAAACAAATAGATTTACTAAAATATCTCTAACTAATAGTCATCTTCTCGCAAGATACTAGATCATCTAGATGTAACTCAAATAAAGAGACTAAAAACTTGTTTACATTTAAAAGTTAATGGCTCGAGGAACATGGTAAATTTGACATTATTTATTTAGTAATTAATTATTTTCTGGTAAATTGAGTTGGACCTCAGTAAATAGAGTTCCGGAAAAAGAAGTGATTTGGGGCACAAAAGTGGTGAGTAGCGACAGAGAAATGGCTACCTCATCTGTCACCGCCATTAATACATACACTGATACAAACACCCCCCCAATCATCCATTCTTGATCACTGCACTGCTGTGTGACTTGTGAGCGAGCGTGATGACCCCCTCCTCTCTTGTCTATGCTTGACAACTCCTCATTTCAGCATTACAAAAATCACAAACAAATTATAAACTGTTTCGCATTATCTCTGCTTGAATTCACACGCACAATTTAAAGCAAAAAAGAAAGAAACAGCGTAACACCAAGAAACAGACAAAAAAGAAAATCTCAGAGAGACAGAAAGAAAGAAAGAGAAACAAACCCTCTTCAATATGTCAAACACAAATCCATAAAAGAGACTGTGTACCACCTAGCCATGACCCATCACCACACCTCACTCTCACTCTCACTCCCAACCCTCCCCGATGCATTGACCACCGTTAACCCCTTCTCTCCCATCACGCACCTCCACCGCAATGTCCCACTCACCGGACCATTCCCCCACCAGTAGCTTGTTCTGTGGAGAAGACGTCGGCGAAGCTATCTCCGACCATCCACCCTCTCCAACTTCTCCGACAGTCCTTTTCCCGGCGTGCGATGAGGCGGCGATTGGAGGACTGATCGACGCAGAAATCCACCACATGCCGGAAAGAGACTATCTTCAACGGTGCCGCGACCGTTTCGTAGACACCACCGCACGCTCAGACGCCATCGACTGGATCTTGAAGGTAGTAGTAATAAACAACCCATTGGAATATTGAATGTTTGACTTGAGTTGACCACCGTTTGGTTTGGTTGATTGATCTAACAATGCAGGTGCACGCATTCTACCATTTTCGTCCAGTAACGGCGTTTCTCTCCGTTAACTACTTAGACCGTTTCCTCTCCCTCACATCCCTTCCGGTACCGTGCCGTCTCCTCTTTCTTTTTTCTTTTTTTAATCACACACACTGACACGGGATGGGGAAAGTCAAACATGTTTTTTTGTTTGTTTTTGCAGCGACCAAATGGATGGCCGTTTCAGCTTCTGTCGGTGGTTTGTTTGTCTTTGGCCGCGAAAATGGAGGAGTCTGATGTGCCACTCTTGGTGGACTTGCAATTGTTCGAACCAAGGTTCGTGTTTGAACCCAAAACGGTTCAGAGAATGGAGTTACGGGTTATGACCATCCTCCAATGGAGACTGCGTTCTGTCACTCCCTTTGATTACCTCGACTATTTCCTTGCCAAGCTCCCTTCTTCTTCTTCTTCCTCTTCCGAGTCGATGAACCGGTTCTTCTCCATAGCCTCCGACCTCATTCTTAGCACCACCCGTGGTAAGTGCTATTACTAGTCTATTCTTCTACATAAACAAATTAACTTCCTCTTTGTTAATCTTATGTTTTTTGTTGCATGGGATTTAACAGTGATTGACTTTTTGAGATTTACACCGTCCACCGTGGCAGCCGCCGCCGTCCTATGCACAGCCGGCTACGGTCCCGATATTGTTTCCGGCGACGCCCAATTGCCCCTGTGTTTTCATGACAGAGTAAACAAAGTACAATTTCTTTTAAATATTATTATTAATTATTAATAGTAGTAGTAGAATAATTGAAAGATTTGAAAAACAATAGAAGCTGTGTGTTACAGTCTCTTTGTCGATGACAACAAGTTCTAGATTTTGTTATTAGTTTTCTTTTATTTCGACTGAATTTTTGTTCTTCGGGGACAGGAAATGGTGAGATGCTGTCACCAACTAATGGAGGAGTACGTGGTGGACGCGTGTCCTGCATCTCTCGAGAAAGCTAGACGAGCCGAGCTGGCGCCACCTCCTAGCCCCATCGGCGTGCTTGATGCGGCTACTTGTGTCAGCTGCGACTACGCTGCCTCAAGCGCTGACGCCGAACAAGCTGAGCCGCCCAACAAGCGCTTGCGATCCTCTTCACCAGATCACTAGCCTAAAACCACAAGTTCCCTCCTGCCAACACATAATTTAAATTCGTATAATAATGATTATAATAAAATATTATATAATTTGTCTCATTGTCTCTCCTTTTCTTGGATATCTTTTGTCAGAGGGAAAGAGGTTACTCACTCTTTGATTTTTGATTTTTGATTTTATTTTCATATATTTTGTCTTGATTATAAGACCGAGGTCAAGATTTGGTAGAGTGAGGCTCCGTTCGTCTAAAGGTAACTTTATTATGTCAACTGTTTGTTTACTAACATTTTTAATTTGTTATTATGTTTATATTTTATACTGTTTGCGAGTAACCTTAGAGTACTGGTTAAAGATAACAGACACTCGTTAACAACACCATATTTATTTATTGAACGGATGTGTCTTTTAGTAATAACTAATAGGATACCCTTATACGCACGGCTATTGTCGTGTTCTTTTTGTCGTATTTTTTTTATGAATGAACTTAAATATAATTTAAATAGTCTAAACATTACTCTGTGAAAATAAAGACAAATTTAAAGTAGATAAAAAATGTGTCTCAAATAAAAAATAGATAAATATTAAAATCTAAAAATGTAAAAGTACTGTTTTAAAAACAATTTGTGCATTTATTTCGTGTTTTTTTATATATCAGTCAGTGGCGGACCCAGGACCCTGGAGTCAGGGGTGTCAAATTTTTTAAGGCTAATGTCAAATGGGTGTAAAACTTAGTCTACTAGTGCAATATAAAATTTTCAAGGGGTTCAAAATTAAAATTTCAGGAGATTAGACTATTTATATAAGGTGATAAGTGCAAATTTCAGTGTAAGGCAGGTCCGCCACTGAATTATCAGTGTTGTTATCCCGTATTTTTTATATATCAGTGCAGTTATTCGTGTTTTTAAATATATCATTGCAGTTATCTCGTAATTTTTTTATATATCAGTACAGTTATCCCGTGTTTTTTTATATATCAGTGCAGTTATCTCATAGTTTCAATTGATTATTTTAGTTGATTAGTAGATTATAATAGATAGTAAAAGATAGATAGTATATTTACAATAAGAAATATTTATCCCGTGTTTTATTATATATTTGTGACAATTATTTCTCTTTTTTTAGGTATTAGTGACTAATATTTGTCACAAGTGTGTTAAATATTAATCTGTAGTTTAAATAGTCATTAAGTCTTCTTGTTTTTTTAGATATTAATTCTGTGTTTTATTATATATCAATGCAGTTATCCCGTGTTTTTTTTAATATATTAGTACAGTTATCTCGTAGTTTTAATTGATTCTTTTAGGGTATGTTTGGGAGGGGGTTTTGGGAGGGAAAGGGAGGGGGTTTTGGGAGGGAAAGGGAGGGGAGGACATATTTTTCAATTCTAAATTGAGGAAACTATAAAATGTATCTAAACATAAATCAAATGTGATTAAAAATGTTATATTGATATCTATCAACTTGTTCTTTTAATTTTTTGAAATCTCAAATACATATTAAAATATAGACAAATCTTTTTTAAGCCCCCCTCGTTTCCCCTCGCAAAACCCCCTCCCAAACATTCCCTTAGTTTATTAGTAGATTATAGTAGATAGTGGGAAAAGAAAGCGGGTGAGTTTGATTTGAATTTTGAAATTTGAAAAAAAAGTAGGAGAAAGTAGGAAAAAGTGGAAGTGAGATGAAAGTGCATTGGGAGAAGAAATTTGAAAAAAATGTGATAGTAAATTACAATGTTGTCCTTAGTTAGATGAGTTGTCAAGTAAATAAGAGGCTTGTTTGGGTAATTTAAGTGTGGTTTGTTTGTATAAATAGATATTAGATTAGATGTATAAATAGATATTAGATTAGATTAGATTTTGAATTTTGAATTTAAAAAAAAAGTAGGAGAAAGTTAGTGGGAGAAGAAAGTGCATTGGGAGAAAAAATTTGAAAAAATTGTGATAGTAAATTACAATGTTGTCTTTAGTTAGATGACTTGTCAAGTAAATAGAGAGCTTTGTTTGGGTAATTTCAGTGTTGTTTGTTTGTATAAATAGATCGATATTAGATTAGATGTATAAATAGATATTAGATTAGATTAGATTAGATTTTGAATTTTGAAATTTAAAAAAAAAGTAGGAGAAAGTTGGAAAAAAGTGGGAGTGAGAAGAAAGTGGATTGTGAGAAAAAATTTGAAAAAAGTGTGATAGTAAATTACAATGTTGTCTTTAGTTAGATGACTTGTCAAGTAAATAAGGAGTCTTGTTTGGGTAATTTAAGTGTTTGTTTGTATAAATAGATGTGATAGTAAATTATAATGTCATCTTTAGTTAGATGAGTTGTCAAGTAAATAGGAGGCTTGTTTGGATAATTGAAGTGTGGTTTGTTTGTATAAGATATTATTAGATTTTGAATTTTGAAATTTGAAAAAAAGTAGAAGAAAGTAGGAAAAAAGTGGGAGTGAAAAGAAATTTGAAAAAAGTGTGATAGTAAATTACAATGTTGTCATTAGTTAGATGACTTGTCAAATAAATAGAAAGACTTTTTTAGATAATTTAAGTGTTGTGTGGTTGTATAAATAGATGTAATACGACACGACCTTTGATGTTTCTATCATTTTATGCATTTGAAAGCAAATTGGGTCTGATGAAGGCTGAAACGCGAAGATATATGTTCCCAACTAGACGGTGCTTCCTGATCCAAAAAAAAAAACTAGACAGTGCTTCGGGTTAATTATGCGGCCATTGGGCTTGAAAAGATATGGTGATAATTTAAGGGTCTTTTTTTATTCATCACCACATCACAATATACCCTCGTTAAATATAAAAATCTCAAAATACCTCTCATAATTTTGACTCAATCGGATTTACCTTATAAATAGGTAAATCCAATTTGAGATTAATCAAATGCGGATTTACCTAAATTCGATTAAATTTAAAAAAATCGCATCGGATTTACTGATAGAAGGGTAAATCCGCTTTTGAATTTAACAAAGGGGATGTACCCCCACAACAGGTAGATCCGCTTTGTCCGGCGAAATCTTGAGTGATACAATAAAATATACAAGAAATGTCGATCTAAATCGTCGGAATCATGGGCTAAATCTACAATGGTGGACGCATCAGTGGGAGGGAGACGCGACATCTTCAAAGCGGTAGACTGCCAAAGGACAAAACGGCCGGTATAAAGATCCAACCATGAAGTAGATTCGTCTGATCGATTATGAGACCACATCAAAGCAACTGGAGGCAATGGACAGACAGGCGAGATCGAAATATGCATCCAATGGATATCCTCGACGTTTAGAATAGATATGATTTTATACTTAGAAGAAGAATAACTACCTCTCCAAGGAAGATAAGTAAAATTCATATCCAAATACAATTGAACTAGGGCCACATTATACTTAGTAGCTATAAAGTACCCCATCTCAGGCAAACTCAACCACTTATCCTCCTTCTGAAAACTGGGGTATTCAATGGATAATGCTTTTCTAAGCACTGCAAGTCTGTCCTTTCCAAACATGTAAGTATATAGTTGCTCCCTCTTCTTTGTTTCTTTGATTAAATCTTGCCTAGTTATAGGCCAACTATCCTCACCAAGATCGAGACCAACCGCTACTACTTGGAACCCACAATTACCATCCCTTTCAACATCAATAATTTTTTCTACATAAGAGTGCACGTGATGAGGAACCGACGGTAAATTGAATTTAGTCTCACCCTGCTGTGTTAATATTTTAGAAACACTCTGAGATAGCTTTGAAGACCGCTGTTCTTGAGTCTGTTTCATCCTCTCATCCACATGCTCCCACCTAGAAGGACCACGCTTGACATCATATAATTTCTGCTTTTTCTTCTTTGGTGCACCTTTTGTTTGAACTTTAAATGGTGGTGCAACCATTGAAGAAGTGGTAGGGAATGCAAGCTCATTAAGTTGTTTCTTGAAGACAAATCTCTCCTCAGGAGTCATATGATTATATATCGCCCAAATCATCTCCATTTGGTAAGAAATATCACAGTCAGCAGATTTTTCTTGGGAGAATTTATCATCTATAGAATCCAAACTCAAGTTTTTCCAATGGTCGTCTACAACATCCAACGAAATAGGAGTACCGGACACATGGTACACACCTAGCTCACAAGCACAATGAAGATGTGTCTTTCTAATAATGCACCCACAATGGGCTTTGTCATATCCAACCCCAGATGTCGATTTTGAAAACTCTTTAACAATATGATCCAAAGCATTTAAAGACACAACACCGCGAAGCTTTTTAAACAAAGGAGTGTTGGAAGCCACTTCAATACGGTTTATGCTTCTTTGAAAAGACCCGATGACTTTATCAAATTGAAGAGTAAGCATCTCATGCATAGATTTAAAAGACTTAGACAAGTCACCTCCAGAAGTCCTCAAATGTCTCTTCAAAGTCCAATGAGCTGACTCGACTCTTAAATAATAATAATAAACACGTGTCAAAAAAATTTAAACTACGATAAAAATACTAAATACGTGTCAAATAAATTTAAACTACAATAAAAATACTAAACACGTGTCAAAGTACCTATTGGTGGCCTGATTCCCGAAGTGTAGGATCTGGTTTGTCCATGCCAAGATAAATCTTTCCTTATGCTTTGTCAACCACGTGTCATGCACATACTTAATAAGAGCGGGCAAATCAACGCAGGAGTCCTCAAAAATCTTCAAGTGAATCAATAATGTTATACCAAAGAGAGAGGGCGTCCTTTTGCCTATCCACATGCACCAACTCTTTAATCTTCGCTTTCACATTTTTAGTCACGTGTCAAGAACATAACAAATTTGTAGCCTAAGAAAAGACATCAAGAATACCGGATATAAGACCAAGATCTCTGTTAGTCAAGAATACCTGAGGCTGAAGCCCGTGCAAGTCAAATAATTCTTTTCGTTGCTGCAATGCCCAAGTAAAATGAATTCCAAGCTCGTGTGAAATATAGGCAAAAGTAACCGAGAATGTTAACTCCGTTGAAGTGACTCCTACATCGGAACCCTCAACTTTTCTGCTCCAACATAAATAATTTTGCGACTCAATCAATCTCAAAAGCTCCTGAATGTCCGTTCTAGGACCCCTCTTAGAAGACCTATAGGCGTAACGCTGCCTATATATTTGAGGAAGAAAAGTGACGTTGTCCGGATAATGGTTCTTCAAAGTAGTAAGACAATCTTTCGGGGTAACATTCAGATCAGTGTGCTCATTAATAATAGATTTCTGCGGCTTAGTTAAACGACCAAAAGCTGTCGACCCGACCGGGGTAGTAAGCAACTTATGTGTGTGAAGACCACACCTAACATTCACACGCCAACCCCCATGACGTATTGTACAAGTAGCTCTCAACGTAAACGGACAGCTTCTTTTCTTAGACCCGAAAACTCTAGAATCATGAGACCACTTCCCTTGCTTCTCGCAACCAAAAATAATCTTATCTCTAGAACCTATTTTAACTCGAGCTTTGTCAGATCTTACAATGATAACCACAACTCCAATACGCCTCCCAACCGCGTTAGCCCACTCTTCTACATCCTCGCGTGTAGAAAATATCTACAAAATAGAAAAAAATAGATAAATGTTGCTTACTTAATTAAATATCTACCAAGCTTTGATTAAGAAAATTAGTTTGAAAAATATACCCTCTCCGTCCAGAACGCCTCTGTAGTGTCTACCACGAAAGGAACAACCAGCGACTCTATGTGGGTCAATATCTGTTTCAAAATAAAACAACAGTTATATAGAAATTAATTTAAAAAAAAAACAAATCGGATTTACGCACCTCAAACGTAAATCCGCTTTGTATTTTTCAAAATCGGATTCATTAAAAGATATAAGTGGATTTACGTAAATCTGATTGCGCATCAGATTTAGCTAAATTCGATTAATTAAAATTTCGCTTTCTATACTGAATTAAATGGTCAAATCAGATTTATCTGTCAGTTTGATACATTTGATTTGACTTATGCCTGTGTATTTATTACATATTTAAAGCTAATCAGATTTAACTTGCATTTAGGTAAATCCGATTACCAGATAAAGTGGTCCCCCACCAGAAAATCTTGCAAAAGTCAATTTTTATTATTTATATCAGAGGTATTTTCGGGATTACGATAATGTGTGAGGGTAGAAGAGAGTTAATGGGGGTAAAAAAATCCCTAATTTAAGAGATCAAATGGGTGTGTGATTGGGCTGGGTGATTTTGGATGGGCCAGCGGGGCTGAGCCACGTATCCAACCTGTGGGCCATAATTGGATGGAACATCTCGTGATGAAGTGGGCATGACGGCTAATGCTACGTAATGCATACGAAAAGAGAAATTTTAGAGGGAAAAGAGGTGAGTGAAATTGGGCGGTAGTGTGGTGGGGTCAAACAAAAGATAAGATTTGACAAATGACAAGGCTTTTACTTTCCCCACACCCCCTCCTACTCTTTCACACCCCCTAACTTCTAAAAACCCTAAAATACCCTCAACTTAAAAAAAAAAAAAAAAACACAACACCCTCACACCCCTCACTCCTCTCATTTTCCCTTTCACTCTCCCTCACACCCCTCATTCGAACCCTAACTCTCCTCTCCCCCTCTCACTCAACTTCTCACAACTCACTCAATCTCACCCAATCTCCCACTCAATCTTCTCCACAAACACCCTCAAGACCACCTGGGTTTTGTTCGCGTCCTCTCACTCTCTCTAATCATTCCATTTTCATTCAGGTAACCCTCTCTCCCTTCTGTCCATTTAAGTTTTTTTTTTCTGTGCATCTGCTGTGTTCGCATGACCTCATGCGAACACGTGAAAACGAAGGTGTTCGAATGAGGTCATGCGAACACCGTTCGAATGAGGCCATGCGAACACCCGTTCGAATGGGGTTGTTCGAACACGTGCGAATGCTTCTGTTCGAACAGGTGCGAATGATGCTGTTCGAACAGGTGTGACAGTATTGTTTCTGTTATTTTGCTGATTATGTTGCTTAATTGGTTTAATGGTTGTTGTTTCAGATATGGTGAGGCATCGTGGCGGTAGTTCGCAACAGCCGGAGCGTAGGCCACCCCCGACGGCTTCCGAACGCAAACGGAGGCAAGATGGAGCTGAACCTTCCCGGAGGGGTAGGCGTAGGGACGTCCCTCCTCCCCCACCGGAGGTTGATGATATTGTCCGGGATGTTGAGCGTGATGCTCAATTTCCGGCATATGAGCTGGCCGGCCCTTCTGGTCATGCACATGAGGAGGGAGGTGCTCAACATGAGGAGGATGTTGAGCCTCAGGAGCCTGCTGCTGCTCCTAGGGCTACATTCCCATTCCCTGGTGGACCTGTTGATGGTTCTGTCTTGCCCACATACGGGTCTCATATTTTGACTGAGTTCTATGCTGGCCGGGTAAGTTATTGTTATATAATAGCGTGTTGTCAATTTTGTTTCTTATTTTGTTGAACATATTGGCTTATTGTGCCGGTGTCATTTGTCAATGCAGGTTCGGCCGGACATAACTACGATTCCACATGGACCGGTTAACCTTGTGGTCCATGCTAGGATCAGGGAGACTCTTATCCTATCGGGGTTGTTCCCTCTCATAGGACTTGGTTTTCCCCTCACTCACAAGGGGCTGCTGAACGCATTCATAGAGCGTTGGCAGCCGGATACATCATCATTCCACCTTCCTGTGGGTGAGATGTCTATCACCCTTGATGATGTATCCCAGCTGCTACACATCCCCATCACGGGCCAGTTCTATGACATGCTTGACTGGACTTCGTGGCAGGGAGAGCAGATGCTGATTGACTATTTGGGGGCCACCCCCCAAGATGCCGCTGAACAGACTTCTGCGCGAGGGTTGTCAGTTGGTCTTGTATGGCTGAGGGATCATGTCTACCACCCAGCCATAGCTGAGCAGAGGTGGCATCATGCTGCTAGGGCCTATTTGCTCTATCTTTTGGGCTGCACATTGTTCGCAGACAAGTCAGGAAGCAAGGTTAAGCTTGGCTACCTAGGTATGCTTCTTGATTTGAACAATGTTGGAGACTACTGCTGGGGGGCAATGGCCCTTGCCCATATGTATGATCAGCTGAAGGATGCTTCAAGAAAGAAGACGAAGAAGATGGCTGGTCATATGGCTCTACTACAGGTATAAAACTTACTTTTTTTTTATAAGTTTGCTTTAGGTTTACTTTCAGATTTATAATCAACCAATGATATGTTCATTACAGGGTTGGATTTTTGAGCACTTCCAGAGTGCCAATTTTACATCTTGGGTGGTGCACCCAGAATATGTTGAGAGTATGCCACGGGCGAAGAAATGGCTGTGTAGGGATGGCCCCGGGGCCATCAAGTCACACACCATCAGACTGTGCCTTGACCGGCTACACCATGAGGAGGTCACCTGGGACCCCTACACAGGCCATAGGCAGGAGAGACCCTTTGAGGAGCTGGGCAGGTTCAGAGGGTTCATCCGGAGTGCTGGCTGTATGGTGAGCCATTTGCCGGATAGAGTGGTCAGACAGTTTGGCCAGGTACAGCACATCCCGGAGGAGCCCAGACCTGCAAATCGGGCCGTCTGTACTCTCACGGAGTGTGATGAGAGGTGAACACAGTTCCAGGACCACTTGGTGGCGCGGGGGCCTCCCTGTGTGCCGTACTCCTCAAACACGGTGCCGGGCTACTTTCCATGGTTTTCTAGGGTCTCACATCCCTTTGCCTTCCCTGAAAATTATGTAGAGCTTGTGGATGAGCCGGATGTCAGTGTGGTACGTGTTTTTTATGTTAATTACAGTAATAAGTTTCTTCTACTTATTTAAATCTACTTATTTAAATAATGTTATGTTATTTGTTTGACAGATGCTGCCAGAGCTCCTGGATATGGTGGATGAGATGGATGGGACCATCAATGATAATGTCCCAGAGCCAACCAGGAGCGTCTTTCAGCGCATCAAGAGGTTGCTCAACCCCTTCCGTAGGCTTAGGAGGAGGATCGTCAATGTGTATCAGAGGAGGGGGCGCAACACCCAGTAGGGGGGGATATTTGTATAATTTAACTGTTTGGAACTTTTGTATAATTTAACTACTTTTGATATTATTAAGTATTTTTGTGATGTCATCTACTTAATTTGGCGCAAATTTATTGCCTTTTTATTACAAACCATAACCATACATGAAATACGAAAGACATGAAATACGAAAGACATAAAACCAACATAAGCAAACAACTAACTAAGAAACTAGTGTTTCGGTCGTCCCTGTTCCAGAAGATAAATGATCTCTTCTGGAGTGCGTATTGTGTCCACGTACAACTCTAAGACTTGTCGCCCCATCGGAAGTGTAGCATGATATTCCATCATGGTCCCAACGTCGTCATCGTTGCGGATCTCCATAACTGTAAAATAGCCAGTCCCGTAATCAAGCCGGTTGTACTTTCGGTAACGTATACGCGCCACGTCTTTACGCCACGCTCCCTCTGGACGAATCTTCCTCTCAGCCTTTTCCTTCAGTTGGGCGAAGGTGATGTCCTTACTCATCCTGCAGAATACATGGTTAGGACAACGAAACACAACACCATGTTCGTCGGTGGTGACAGTCCCATGGTGATGAAGGGCAGTTAGGAATTTGGTGGATGAGTACTGGGTTGAGCACAATTGCCATTCCATTTCAGCTTGGTTGTAGCTGTCAAGAGGGAGAGTAGGTTTTGGTGAGGAAGCAGATTAGGGTTTGGTGAAGAAGGTCTGAGGATGTGAACCCCCTTTTATAATAGGCATGGTGAAATGTCAGCCGTTGATTTCATTTTTAGATCACAAATCTGAGCCGTTTAAATTCTATCCGTTCAGACACATTTTCCAAAGGGATTGACATCCACTCCTTTATCTGACACACATTTGACTGATTGTAAGCCGTTGATCAAAACTGTCGGTGGAATCTGAGACGTCCAATATCTGTCGCTCTGCAACACTGGTTCGAACAGCCTCATGCGCACATATTCGCATGACCACATTCGAACCTGTTCGCATGACCCCATTCGAACAGGTGAAAAACACCCAAGAGGGTGTGTCCCCATATTTAACACACGCGAATGGCCTCGTGCGAACCTGTTCGAAGGCCCGTGTTCGAACAGGTGAAATTTCGTGAAAAAAAAGAGGTTTGGCCTGACCTTTTGGTCATTTCACACCCTTATGAGGTGTGTTTCGAGTAGGAGGGGGTGTGGGAAAAGCAAACGCCAATGACAAAGGAAGAAGAAACAGTGCTGGAGGGTAGGCCTGGTCAAAAATTGCAAAATCGACCCGAAAACCGAAAAACCGAAGCCAATGGGTTGCTGCGGTTGGGTCCACACGGATATACGGGTTTGTGGGTTGAAGAATTGGGATCATGCGAGTTGGGCTGGGCGGGCGCGGTTGTTATTTTTGGGTCCGTCGGTACCCAGACCCGCCCAAAGTAGATGAAAACGCGTTGGATTTTTCAATTTTGTGGGCACAATACGCTGCGCCCAGGCCTGGTCATAGAAGGGATTTATCATTATCATTAGCACAGTGTCACATAAATGAAATGACTATTCCCTGCGCATTCTTTTTTCCTCTGGTATTGGAAATAGGCTACATTTAATACTGCAAGCAGTTTTATTGGTATCGGTAAAAGGCTACGTTTAATATATTTTTTTGTCAAGAAAGGATACATTTAATATGCGATCATTACGACCTCTATTTTTTGCATTTAATTTTTTTAATTCTCTTTTAAATTAAAATGACCATTCGTTTCTTCTTCCTTATTTCCTTCTAATTCTACATTCATATCTGATATCACCAATTGACCACTCTTAACCACCAAATCTCTATCGGCCACTTTTCTCTTCTCAGTTCTCACCCTAACCTCCTCAATCTCTCATTCTTCCTCGCCTATGCCCTCATGTCTTTTACCCTAACCCTCTCATCTCCCTCAACCTCACTCGATCTCGTATTCTTTATCCTCTGTATTCCTGCTCTCGTTTCCCTCTAGTAGCAAACCTTCTTCTCTGTGTTGGTTTAGTGCTAAGGTTCTTCTTTCTTATTTTTTTGGGTTCCTTCTTTTTATTTTTTTCTACTTGCAAGCAATATGTGCTGGGCCAAGTTATCCCCAACCCGTCCAGACCCAACCGATTCATCCGTCCACCGGCAAAACCGAACCCGAAAAAACCGAACAAACATTTGGGCGGATTTGGGTCTTTTGTTGTCACATGCGGTTTGGGCCGGATGGCCATTTTTGGCCCGTACCCGCCTGATGTCCAGGCCTACTGGAGGGTTACATACATGATACATCACGTCATTCAAATCATGTCCTATAGTTGGTCAGTGGTCTATTGCTCCCAGCGTACAAGCAATTTTGGGTGAGCAATGAACGGGTTGGGTCAGGTTCTATTTAATTTCTTAACTTAATCTCAAAATTTGAACAAATATGAACAAATATGTTAACTTACGAGTCAATTTAGGTACAACTAGATAAATAGACAGTACTGACTAAGTCGGGCAGGAAAAGCGCGATAAAAGTATGAGTCGGATAGGAATAAGCAATGGACGACTTGTGATGGGTTAGATTTGTCCCTAATTGGCCTATGATTTGTATAGGGGGTTGTTTAGATTCTATCTCGTCATTAGAATTGAACAAACTCGATGTTCTTCGTCAAACTAAGATTGAGTATAGTTAGGACGAGATTGAGTTGATCCCAATGATAATTGAAACAAAATTATAAGCTGTTATGGATAGGGCCTTTGCTAACTACACCCCCAAGGCCCATTTACAAAAGACCCATTCAAGAATGCAAGATCCACTCATCAGTGGCCAAGATCGCAGTGCAAGATCGGACGGTCCTGATCCATCAGGTCAAACACCACCAAACTCTATAAATAAGCATTGAATGCTTCATTAAAGGTACACACTCTTTTGTATGAGTCGGAGTGCCTTCGTAGGTACCACCTACCCCGGATCGGACGCGGAGCTCGGTTGATCAAGCCCAACCCCTACCAACTATCTAGGATCGGACTTTGTGTCTAAGATCGGATAGAGGTATAGAGATACGGTACAGAACATTGTCAGGTCTAGAGATACGGTACAAAACATTGGCGACCACAGTGGGAGGATCTTGTACTCTAGCCCCTCTCTCATCTCCTTGATTGACTATGGCTCCGACCTTACGGCATAGGTCTATCATTGGAACCCAATATCGGAACTCCATCTAGGATCGGATCTCCATCCAAGATCGTCCAAGATCGGAACTCCTGATGATTTCTACTGTCCTGAGGGTTCCCCTCGGCCCAGCGCTCTGGCCTCCTCTTCTTCCAGGTGGCGTTCAAGAAGCCAAGAAAGGTCGGATCTCCATCCAAGGTCGGATCTCCATCCAAGACCGAAACTCCATCTAGGATCGGATCTCCATCCAATATCGTCCAACATCGGAACTCCACCTAGGATCGGAACTCCACCTAGGATCGAAACTCCTATTGATTCCTACTGTCCCGAGGGTTCCCCTCGGCGCAGCACTCTGGCCTCCTCTTCTTCCAGGTGGCGTTCAAGAAGCCAAGAAAGGCCGGATCTCCATCCAAGGTCGGATCTCCATCCAAGATCGGAACTCCATCGAGAATCGGATCTCCATCCAAGATCGTCCAAGATCGGAACTCCACCTAGGACCGGAACTCCTAATGATTCCTACTGTCCTGAGGGTTCCCCTCGGCCCGAAAGGTCGAATCCCCATCCAAGGTCGGATCTCCATCCAAGATCGTCCAAGATCGGAACTCCATCTAGGATCGAATCTCCATCCAAGATCGTCCAAGATCGGAACTCCACCTAGGATCGGATCTCCTGATGATTCCTACTGTCCTGAGGGTTCCCCTCAGCCCAGCACTCTGGCCTCCTCTTCTTCCAGGTGGCGTTCAAGAAGCCAAGAAAGGTCGGATCTCCATCCAAGGTCGGATCTCCATCCAAGATCGGAACTCCATCTAGGATCGGATCTCCATCCAACATCGTCCAAGATCAGAACTCCACCTAGGATCGGAACTCTTGATGATTCCTACTGTCCTGAGGGTTCCCCATCGGCCCAGCACTCTGGCTTCCTCTTCTTCAAGGCGGCGTTCAAAAAGCCAAGAAAGGTCGGATCCCCATCCAAGGTCGGATCTCCATCCAAGATCGGATCTCCATCCAAGATCGTCCAAGATCGAAACTCCATCTAGGATCGGATCTCCATCCAAGATCGTCCAAGATCGAAACTCCACCTAGGATCGGATCTCCATCCAAGATCGTCCAAGATCGGAACTCCACCTAGGATCGGATCTCCTGATGATTCCTACTGTCCAGAGGGTTCCCTTCGGCCCAGCACTCTCTCCTCCTCCTCTTCCAGGTGGCGTTCAAGAAGCCAAGAAAGGTCGGATCTCCATCCAAGGCCGGATCTCCATCCAAGGTCGGATCTCCATCCATGATCGGATCTCCATCCAAGATCGTCCAAGATCGGAACTCCACCCAGGATCGGAACTCCACCTAGGATCGGATCTCCATCCGAGATCAGAACTCCTAATGATTCCTACTGTCTTGAGGTCTTTATCACCTGCGACGAGAATGGTGAAGAAAACAATTCAAGATTTTATGAGTTCTGTTTAAGTCTGGTGAAGCGTCGTTGTCGCTGACGGCGTTTGAGACAACGCAAACAAAATTTGCTTCATCACCAAGTTCAGATCTGGATATCAACGGGATGAGATCCACGATCCGCTTACCCAGTTTATGCAGTGGGCCTTTGAGCATCCATTGGACTTATAGCAAGGTTTTTTTAAGGATTGGGCTTGGAAGGGAGAATTATGTTAAACGTTCTTGCCACAGCCAGCCTTGATTTCACCATTCTAATGGGTATGAGATCCTAGTCAATCTCTAACCCAACCTCGACATGAGGTTCTACATGGAGGTCTTGAATGTTGATGCAATTTGTTTGCCAAGATGTTAACCGACATCAATTTCTAATCCAACCCCGACATGAGGTTCTACATCCAGGTTCAATTTTCCATTTGGTAACACTAGGATAGTAGACATTAAATCAATCGCTGATGTCACATTTGTTATTATCATATTACCATATTGGTTGCAAATACTCATTGTATGGCACACCACTACACTAATGCATAATATTTGCTTCTACCTCATCTTGCCCAAACATAAAAGATAAGCGTGCACAGCCACCATATGATACTACAGTAATCAGAATTATGTTTAGATCTTCATAAGTCTTGGAGAATTGATATGAGGCATTGAGATCCACTCTATTTCTTTATTGATGCTCTATTTCTTTATGACATTCCATTATTAATGCATGAAAAATGAGCGCGGTCTACGCTTGCGTTATCATTCCTTTTTCAGCTAACTTGACACTGATCACTCTGATAACGATATGTTTCTTCGGAGTTTGTGTTTTGTTTATTTGACAGGAATTAACGATAAGAGGGTCCACAAAGAGCCTGGACACAACACACTTCAAATGTACGAAGTTGCTACACCAAGTTTATGTGAATAAATATGATTGCAGGTGACCCACTAAAAAGAGCGGAACAGTTCGAAAGGAGCAGGAGTTAAAGCAAACTCAGCTTCTATAGAAAATGCGGTCGACACCTTGGAAGAATCGGAGCCTATGGCTTATGAACCGATTTCCATTACTTCGGTGATCGGTGCACCTACGCCGAGATGCTATATTAAATCGGCACAACGCACCTGCACACAGGGTCCCGTGCCTTAACAGATACAGAGTGTTTGGAACACTTGTGTTTCCCATTTCATTTTTATATCTCACCTACAAATATCATGTATGCTCGCGTCTGTTGTTTCATTTCAGGTACGGGGTACACCCAAAGATCTTTGCTAAGGGCACAAGAAACCGAGCAGTCGGTTAGTGATAAACTCCACTTAAATACATTTTTTAGAAACACTTTTGGATCATTTTTTGTGCAATTATTACTAGTTATATAAATTATTGATATAATTTGCTCTTTATTTTGCAGAAGGGAAGAAAATATGAAAAGAAGAATTAAAGTCCAATTTTAAGTCACTTTATATGTATTTATATAATATATATATATATATATATATATATATATATATATATATATATATATATATATATTTATGTGTGTGTGTATGTGTGTGGGCTTGGCAAATAAAAGCAAAGAGAATGAAAGATAAAGTCAGCCCATGTGGAATTGGAGTGTTGGACCATAAGGAATTAGTAAGGGAGCCCATATTGAAGGTTGAGCCCATATTGAAGGTTTGCATTGAAAACCCTATGCTTCTAATATAAAAAGAAGGCTGGAACGTGAACAACAGGAGGAGATTTTTTTTGATAATTAAAGAGGGAGCCGTACGTACATAATATAAAAACCACGCACAACAACAGTACAACTGGCAAAGTGGAGGAGGAAGATTTGGTACCCGTTCTTGACACCGTGAGAGAGCTCTGGAGCAGAAAAAGGAGACTAAAATTTCAGGATCAAAAATTTCTCTATTCCGGGATATTTTTATCTCTGTAATTTATGACTCCTAATTTTATTTTATTGTTCTCGAACACTATGGATAGCTAGATCCTCTTCTAGGGTCTTAGGTGGATCTTGCATGATTAGAGACCCTTTTATGTTCTAATTTCTGGTTTGAATTCCTGTTTTTATTTTAATTAATATTGTCCTATTGTTTTTATCACATGATTAGGATTAGCTACCATTTGCATGTTTATAATCAATTAGTTGATCAGCGACCGTACTGCAATTAGTTGGTGGACCTATAGGATAATTGGGGCTATAATTAGGGCATGACCAAACCATAATTTAGTCTTCCAATCATTCAACCTTTTTGCTCTTTATGCTTTTCCTGAATTTAAATTCTTGCATGACCAAACGAGGGTTAATTTAGGAAAAAGAATATTAATCGCGAATGACCAAACGGATTAATAGTTTTAGTAAAAGGATTGGTAATTAAGTAAAATAAGGGAATTCAGGTAGGATTAGACATAGGGGGAATCGAATCTTGCAAGTGAAACCGTGACCCTAGACCTCTCTCCATTTATTAAATCTAGTATTTTAATTCTAGTTATTTAGTTATTTTTATTTTGTTTCTATAGTCATCAAATATTTGTTCGTCTAAATAATAAATAATCTTGATTAGTTTGGTACTTGCTAATTAATCCCTGTGGACACGATAATCTTTTATACTACTTCTGCGGTCGAGTACACTTGCTCTAAGTGTGTTTTTAACGCAACAGTTAGATACGGGGTGCACCCAAAGATTACTGGCCGAGGCTGCCAATCCCTGAAGGGCGAGTTCGATCTGGGGCGAGTCCTGGTAAACTACCCTAAAGGGGACATTAAACTGACACCTCGAGTCCCTCTGGTGGTCACGTTTTAACATGACCGATGTTGCCATTACCCTGAAGGGCATGTTCGATCTGGGCCGAGTCCTGGTAAACTGCCCTGAAGGACATCAAGGTCTTTTGGGATTCAATCCTCAAAACGACCCTCGGCCGACGTTGCCGAAACCCCTTAGGGACGAGTTCAATCCGGGCTGAGTCCCGGTAAACTGTCCCAAAGGACATCAAGGTCTTTTAGGATTCAATCCTCAAAACGACCCTCGGCCGACGTTGCCGAAACCCCTTAGGGACGAGTTTAATCCGGGTTGAGTCCCGGTAAACTGTCCCAAAGGACATCAAGGTCTTTTAGGATTCAATCCTCAAAACGACCCTCGGCCGACGTTGCCGAAACCCCTTAGGGACGAGTTCAATCCGGGCTGAGTCCCGGTAAACTGTCCCAAAGGACATCAAGGTCTTTTAGGATTCAATCCTCAAAACGACCCTCGGCCGAAGTTGCCGAAACCCCTTAGGGACGAGTTCAATCCGGGCTGAGTCTTGGTAAACTGTCCCAAAGGACATCAAGGTCTTTTAGGATTCAATCCTCAAAGCGACATATATAACTTGTAAAGTAAATACAATCTTAAAAACGCTCAAACAAAAGGCTGAGAAAGTTGCTGATCATTACAGAACAACCCTGGACCTGCCAAAGCTCGCCTCCAAGAATAAAATTCACAAAAACAAAACCCGGAACAACGAAAATCAGATTTGGGGAAAAAATCTACGATGTAAAGCTCGTCATCAAGTCAAAACCCAGCACAACACAATACCAGTCCGGCTTATAAGTAAAGATCGCCCTTCTGGCGACCATACTTAGGGGGCAATTGTTATGGATAGGGCCTTTGATAACTACACCCCCAAGGCCCATTTACAAAAGGCCCATTCAAGAATGCAAGATCCACTCATCAATGGCCAAGATCGTAGCGCAAGATCGGATGGTCCTGATCCATCAGGTCAAACACCACCAAACTCTATAAATAAGCATTGAATGCTTCATTAAAGGTACACACTCTTTCCTACATTCCTACCTCTAATCAGTTCTCTAGCTGACTTGAGCGTCGGAGTGCCTTCGCAGGTACTACCTGCCCCGGATCGGACGCGGAGCTCGGTTGATCAAGCCCAACCCCTACCAACTATCTAGGATCAGACTTTGTGTCTAAGATCAGATACAGGTCTATAGATACGGTACAAAATATTGTCAGGTCTAGAGATACGGTACAGAACATAAGCTGACCACTCAAATTTGACTAAAAGTTACAAGTGAAAGATTGAAATTTTTAAGTTTTTTCCATCTATTTAAACTTGAAACACGACTTTTATAATAGTAAATTATAAATGATTTCTACTTAAACCAACTTAGATTTAATTATAAAAGTCTAGTTATCAATGTAATAGAGTTAACATTTAGGGGTGAGGAGTATAGCTGTCAATTCGGGCGGGTCGGGCCCATTCGGGCCAAAGACAATGCCGGGCTCGGGCGAGCTGGGCCAACTTTACTTCGGGCTCAAAAATAACCAAGCCATGCGGGCTTTGGGCCATTCGGGATGGCCCATGGGCTCTTTAATTCAATTTTTTAGCTAAAAACTGATTTATCAATTTGAAATTCTTAGTTAAATACATCATATTCTGAGTACACTCTGTTACAAAATATATCTTAGTATAATATATCTTGTTAGACTCAATATATATTATGAGTACACTCTGTTACAAAATATCCGTTTGAACATGCTATTTTGTAACTTAACAAGCATGCTATTTTGTAACTGATAACTCATAATACTTGTTGCGCCCGAAAAAGTCCCCGAGGGAGAACCTTCCTCGTTCACAACTTTTCTAAAAAACAATGAAGCCGCCACCAATATTTATTAAGGAAAATATTAGGAAAACCTTTTTTGGAAAGCGATTGGTCTTGCGAAACTAGAGAATAGGGTTCGGGGGTCGGTTACGCGCAGAGAAGGTGTTAGCACCCCACACGTCCTCTCTACTGAGAGGGAACCTTTAATTAAATGTGTGGTTTTTAGTGTATTGACTTGAAAATACTTAATTTTGCCTCTCTACTTCTCAATGAAAAAACTCTTTATGAAAATATTTATTTATTATGAAAAAAAGGGGGAAAAGTGGTTTTTTAGAAAAACGCTTGACGGGACATGGCCCGCTCCTACGTATCTCCCGGTGCGATGGAGAACTCAAAGCTACGTAGTTCTTCTTTGTTTGGAAAACGGTTTTTGTTTTTTATCTTGTTTAATTGCGAGAATTGAGCTTTCATGATGATCAATTGAGCAAAGGCTCCAAGTGACCACCATTAGCACTCCATTGTTAATAATCATGCAAGCAAAGGCTTCGCAAGACTACTAGCAAAGTTTTTGATTTAGTGAAAATCTTTAGGAAAATTAGGCGTTCATGATGATCAATTGAGCAAAGGCTCCAAGTGATCGCCACTGGTACCTCATTGTTAATAATCATGCAAGCAAAGGCTTCGCAAGACTACTTAACAAAGTTTGATTTTGAAGAGTTTTCGCAATTGGATTGATTCTCGTTTAGGGAAAAGAAAATCTGTTATTTTGAAAAAAAGGCTGGTGAGAAAAAGGTTTACCTAGGGGAAAGAAGTATGTTTGTATTTATTTTAATTTAGAAATTGTTTGTTTTAAATAGGGATTTTAGGACATGATCCGTAACGGTTCATTTGTAGTCCTAAAAAGCTGACTAATCCGACTGTACAGTCGACTTAATCCCCTATTTATATTTTTGAAATTTTTATAAAATAATTTGTGTATTTAAAAAAATTAATGACGACACTAACAATTAATAAAGCGTAAAGTTAATAAATAAATAACTATACATATAAATAAATAAATGAATAAATAATAAATAATTATTTACATAGATAAATAAACAATATAAATAATAAATAAGTATGTACATAAATAAACAGTATACATAATAAATAAATATATACAAAAATAAATAAATAAATTAAATAAATAAATGCAAAACTAACCTCTAGCTGATCAATGCGATCAACGCCGAAACGGACCGAGCAATCTGACCATATCAACCGCGAACCGGACTCCTATCTGGTCCGTTTTCACCCGAAAACCACCAAGTAAAGGACCTCAACGGCCATCCCAAAAATAACTAAAGACGGGCTTTCAATCTAACGGACTGCAAAAGCTAGTCCAAAAGAATTAAAGACAGGCTTTTAATCTAATGGACTGCAAATGCTAGCCCAAAAGATCACTTACCCCATCAATCACCCATGTTCATAGCCTTTGCATCTCCATCTCTTTTATAGCCAAAGGCTAGGTAGTTCTTGTTTCTCCCAAGCAATGTGGGACTAAAACAACATAGAAAAGCAATTTTCGTTTTTCTCAAACCAGCCATATTGACAATGTGATTTCGGATTCGTTAACCGTTGGATCATCGTTGTTTTTTGACACCAGGTTCATGAGACATCCATCTTCACTTTTACCATTTGGATCGTCGAAACGAGGTCTGAGGAGAGAGAAATTGCCTTCGCAAAAAGTAGAAAAAACAACTCCCGTTTTTCTCAAACCAGCCACCGTACAAGTGCGATTCTGGATTCGTTAACCGTTGGATCATCGTTGTTTTTTGACACCAAGTTCATGAGACATCCATCTTCACTTTCACCGGTCGGATCGTCGAAATGATGTCCGAAGAGAGAGAAATCACCTTTGCAAAGTAGCTGCAGTTTTGGGTACTTGGTTTATTTTTGTATTTTTGTAACTTTGGCATTCTTGGGCCAAGTCATGTACATGGACATTCTCCTTTTTTGTAATAATAATCTTTTATTGCACCTCCCCTTTTTTATTTTCTTTTGTAATTTGTATTATTTCTTATCTATTTTATTTTTTATTTTCGTTTTTTTTAATTAAAGATATTGTAACAAGAAAAATAAATTAAATCTACTATATAATTTTTGTGTTGAAAGTTAGGGTTTGGACCTAAGCCGGACAAAATTTGGGTATGACAGCTGCCCCTCTTTATTTGGATTTTACCAAGAAATGTGAATTGCGCGAGACATATTTCGAAGGTAAAATAGAAATAAAGAATTCAGAAATTATACCAATTTTGTCCATTTGGAGAAATCCGAATTTTCTTTCTTCTTTTTTTTTTTTTTGGAAAGATAGACACTTTCGTATTGGTGCGAAAATAGTAAATGAACACTGACGTGCGGACTGAAAGGTAAAATGGGCACTTGGCGTGCAGACAGAAAAGTGAAATGGGCACTTGGCGTGCAGACAGAAAAGTAAAATGGGCACTTGGCGTGCAGACAGAAAAGTAAAATGGGCACTTGGCGTGCAGACAGAAAAGTAAAATGGGCACTTGGCGTGCAGAAAGCGGTAAATTGCCCAGGCTGCCTAAATCCTGTAATCCTTAAACGAACTCCTGACGAATCCGAGTTTGCACGTGGCTTTGAGGAGCACGCTTCCTGTTGGCCTTTTCGAGCGACCGGGGGGATCGTTATCAGCTCCGGAACTGATATACTGATCAATGCACGGTGTCCACTGTATCTTAGGCTGATACAACTATTCCGTTGAACCTCACATGGGGCTGCGGTCCATCGCGTTGCTCGTACGCGACGTGAGACCTGGGCAGAAGGGAGCGATGATCTCTGTGCTCCAATCCGCAATGCGCGCTTGAGCGCTCTCTTTTCTTTTCTCTCCTTCTTTTCTGTTTCTCTCTTTCTTTTTTTCTTTCTGAACTCCCAACTTGGGGGAACATTTTCTGGAATCTGGGGGAGAGGGCTAACACCGAAGTGGTCATCCTCTCTTTGTACCTGTAGCTGAAAATGAACAAATGCATGCAATGCAAATGCCATGATTGTTGTTTTCTTTTTTCTTATGATGAATGATGAGTTTCTTATTTCCTTTGTCTATGTCGGATGAATGCATGATCTTCTACTGTTCCTATATGCTTGATGAATGCAATGATTTTCCTTTTCTTCTCTTGTCTGTACGCAATGCATGATTTTCTTTTTCTTTTGCTTATGAATGCATGATTTTCTACTGTTCTTATACGCTTGATGAATGCAATGATTTTTCTTGTCTGTACGCAATGCATGATTTTCTTTTTCTTTTGCTTATGAATGCATGATTTTCTACTGTTCTTATACGCTTGATGAATGCAATGCCTGACTTTATTTGTTCTTTTGCTTTTCTCCTCTTCTTTTCTTTTGCTCTTTTTATGAAGTGCAGGTATGCGAATGCAACATTTTGGTGTTTGATGATATGTAATGAAATGGCAGATGACATGCAATGGAAAACTCTTTCTTCTTTGCCTTTTTTCTATGAAATGTGAATATTGCTGGTGAATAACATGAAATGATGAATGACATGGGATGCTTTAGCTTTCTTTTCTTCTATGAGATGCAAGTATTATGTGACGCAACTGTATTGTTTTAATGTTTGAATGCAAATGTATGCGGTGATTGATGCTTTGATGAATGAAATGCTCCTGTTCTAACTTCTGTTTGTTTCTTGTTGCTTCTTCTATGAATTGCAAAATGCAATGCTCTGATGTTTGATGCAATGATTCTTGTTCTTTTTTCTTTTATGGAAATGCTAATGTTAATATGATGCATATGCACTGCTTTAATGTTTGATGATTGAATGACAAAGGAATGCTTTGTGAAATGGTGAATGACATGGAATGCTTTTGTGTTGCTTTTGTGGTTTCTTTTCTTTGTTTTCTTTTTGCTTTCTTTGCTTTTTCTGTGAAATATCTGATGCAAAATGTAATGCTCTAGTGATGAATGACATGCAATGATTTTGTTCTTTTCTTTTTATGAAGTGCGAACATTAATATGATGCCAATGCAATGAAAAGATTTCTGCTTTTTCTGTGCAACTGACGTGGAACGTTTTTTTTCCTTTTTGCTATGTGATGAATGCACAAAATGTGAAGATGCAAATGTAATGCTTTGATGCATATGCTATAATGCCTAGATGCATGAGGTAAACATTTTTGTGATGATGAGATGCGAGACTTTGAATGCAAGGACTTGAGATGATTATTGACCATTCTGTTGAAAAAAAAATTGAATTTGATTCAAACTCCGGTGTTCTCAAGGTTTTTATTTACAAACAACCTCACTTGTTTGTTCTCTCCTTTGAAGCATTATCTAGTAAGCATTATCTCAAGCAAAGGCTTCGCAAGACTACTAACAAAGTTTTTGATTTAGTGAAAATCTTTAGGAAAATTAGGCGTTCATGATGATCAATTGAGCAAAGGCTCCAAGTGATCGCCACTGGTACCTCATTGTTAATAATCATGCAAGCAAAGGCTTCGCAAGACTACTTAACAAAGTTTGATTTTGAAGAGTTTTCGCAATTGGATTGATTCTCGTTTAGGGAAAAGAAAATCTGTTATTTTGAAAAAAAGGCTGGTGAGAAAAAGGTTTACCTAGGGGAAAGAAGTATGTTTGTATTTATTTTAATTTAGAAATTGTTTGTTTTAAATAGGGATTTTAGGACATGATCCGTAGCGGTTCATTTGTAGTCCTAAAAAGCTGACTAATCCGACTGTACAGTCGATTTAATCCCCTATTTATATTTTTGAAATTTTTATAAAATAATTTGTGTATTTAAAAAAATTAATGACGACACTAATAATTAATAAAGCGTAAAGTTAATAAATAAATAACTATACATATAAATAAATAAATGAATAAATAATTATTTACATAGATAAATAAACAATATAAATAATAAATAAGTATGTACATAAATAAACAGTATACATAATAAATAAATATATACAAAAATAAATAAATAAATTAAATAAATAAATGCAAAACTAACCCCTAGCTGATCAATGCGATCAACGCCGAAACGGACCGAGCAATCTGACCATATCAACCGCGAACCGGACTCCTATCTGGTCCGTTTTCACCCGAAAACCACCAAGTAAAGGACCTCAACGGCCATCCCAAAAATAACTAAAGACGGGCTTTCAATCTAACGGACTGCAAAAGCTAGTCCAAAAGAATTAAAGACAGGCTTTTAATCTAATGGACTGCAAATGCTAGCCCAAAAGATCACTTACCCCATCAATCACCCATGTTCATAGCCTTTGCATCTCCATCTCTTTTATAGCCAAAGGCTAGGTAGTTCTTGTTTCCAAAAGAATTAAAGACAGACTTTTAATCTAATGGACTGCAAATGCTAGCCCAAAAGATCACTTACCCCATCAATCACCCATGTTCATAGCCTTTGCATCTCCATCTCTTTTATAGGCAAAGGCTAGGTAGTTCTTGTTTCTCCCAAGCAATGTGGGACTAAAACAACATAGAAAAGCAATTTTCGTTTTTCTCAAACCAGCCATATTGACAATGCGATTTCGGATTCGTTAACCGTTGGATCATCGTTGTTTTTTGACACCGGGTTCATGAGACATCCATCTTCACTTCTACCATTTGGATCGTCGAAACGAGGTCTGAGGAGAGAGAAATTGCCTTCGCAAAAAGTAGAAAAAACAACTCCCGTTTTTCTCAAACCAGCCACCGTACAAGTGCGATTCTGGATTCGTTAACCGTTGGATCATCGTTGTTTTTTGACACCAAGTTCATGAGACATCCATCTTCACTTTCACCGGTCGGATCGTCGAAATGATGTCCGAAGAGAGATAAATCACCTTTGCAAAGTAGCTGCAGTTTTGGGTACTTGGTTTATTTTTGTATTTTTGTAACTTTGGCATTCTTGGGCCAAGTCATGTACATGGACATTCTCCTTTTTTGTAATAATAATCTTTTATTGCACCTCCCCTTTTTTATTTTCTTTTGTAATTTGTATTATTTCTTATCTATTTTATTTTTTATTTTCGTTTTTTTTAATTAAAGATATTGTAACAAGAAAAATAAATTAAATCTACTATGTAATTTTTGTGTTGAAAGTTAGGGTTTGGACCTAAGCCGGACAAAATTTGGGTATGACAATACTCATAATCAGTTTGAACATCTCTTAAACTTTAACAATTAGCATAATTACTTCAAAATAGGCAACAAGGCCACCAGTATACAAGGTCCAAAATAAGCAACCTGGCCACTAGTACACAAGGTCCAAAAGATACACAACGCCACTACATTCATTATCCAGCAATAGCAATGTTCATTAACCAAAATGGTCCTATTACAAAAACAAGTTTCTTCTCAAAATAAGATTAGTCACCACATCATTCTTGCTCATCCAAAATGATGATATTTGGATGATTCTTGTCTTCATCAATTTGGGTTGTCCTTTCATTCGCACCATCAATAGCAACATCAATAGAATCATATTCTCCTAACACATTAAAATAAACAATTAACGATAACAATGTCAAATAGATAGCACATAATTGAGTATAAAAAGAATATTAAATAAAAGTCTAAGTATTAACTTACCATCTCGTGAGAACCCAAGTAATTAACTGCTAGTGCAAATGAGAGCTTCCAAATTTGTTGAAAGTAGAGAGCTTCTATACTTGTTCAAAATGCGACCTCCAATGCTAAAAGTGGACTCAGATGCCACTGTGATTATTGGAATAATCAATATATCTCTAGCCATTCTTCCTAAATAACCATGTTGCTGAGAGAGACCCCTCCAATATTCCAAAACATCTAAATCCTTCTGACCCACAAGTTTTGGCTCGGCTAAGTAGAGGTCAAGTTCAAATTTTCCTTTGAACGTTGTTTCTTTCATCTCTTGCTCTTCAAAAGCCTATAATAATTCAAACAAAAAAAATAAAGTCAAGTGGAATGATATATCATTAATACAAGTGATCTAATCAAATAACAAACTAAGACTTACATCATATTCATTTGACCAATTTGTGTTTGTCTTTTCTTTGCTAGTTGGATTTGAAGGATGAGAGTCGGTGGGAGTAGCTTCCACGCTGTTGACATATTCATTGAAAAGTTTATATAAAACATTCTTCACGATGCCCAACTTCTCATCAACAATGAGGTTGTTGGAATAAAGTTTAGAGTAAGCATACTTTAAAAATTGAAATGTCATTCTAGCATCAAGAACACATCCAAAAGCAAGAATTAAGCTATACTCATTCCAGTACTTATCAAGCTTTTCCCTCATTTTTGAAGTCATGTCCTTGATCACAACATCTTCACTTAATCTATTGTCTTTCAACAAAACTTCAATTCTCCATATTTCTTGAAACAATATTTATCTCACCAAAAGAAATATTATTTGAAAATGCTCGAAATCCTCACCACTCAACACATTGAAATGGAAGGTCATGCAATACAATCATTTGTGCAATCAAGTCGCGAACAACTTTATCATCAAGTTTTCTTAATCAAACATTTTCAGGTTTTTCAATTTTTCCACAAGTTTCAACATGACGGTTTAAGTGAGTCGTACCTCCCCATTTTCAGGTTTTTCAATTTTTCCACAAGTTTCGACATGACGGTTTAAGTGAGTCGTACCTCCCCTTGTCGCACAACCGTACTCCTGCCCACAACCTTTGCATTTACACCTTGCCTTCCACCTTTAGGAACAGGAAGTCTATCAAAATGATTCCAACAATCTGAGGTATAACCTCTACCTTTTTTCTTTGGTGGCTCATCTTCTTCTTTGATACATGTTTGTAAATCATCGTTCTCTAAAATTTCACAGTCCTCTCCAACATCAATATTAACACCAGAAGCGTTATTCATACTCAGCATCGTTTTTACATAAAAATCAACTTGGGTTCAAGTTATAATTCAATTCAAATTTTATCAACTTCAAACACAAAACCATCCCTTTCAAAATCAATTGGGAATGAACCCTCATCATAAAAAATACATCAACTCAGCATAAGCCGAATTGCAGAAAGCAAAGAACCGAAATTGGCAACATATGGAAGAACCGGAATTGGCAACATATGGAAGAACCGAAAATTGTTTACAACTTTACATTGTCAAATTATAAACATAAATTCAAGAATCAAATAAGGGAACTATAAAACCAAAACGAGATGGAAGAACCGCCCCTGGTGGGGATGCGACGGAAGAAGTACCTGTGGTTGTGGGGATGGAGGATGCAACGGAAGAAGTGGAGAACGCGGAGGACGTGGAGAAGGAGAACGCGTAGGACGTGACATTGGCAGCTGCGTGAAACCGTGAAGCGCAAAATGTTTCTTTCTCGTTTGTTCTTTGGAAGTTTGGACTTTGGAAGCCAGCAACGAAATTATTAGTACTAGGGTTAGGATAATTTGGGCTAGGTAAGTGAAACTGGGCCTAAAAAATACACTGGGTCAGATTTTATTTTTTAGACCCAAACTGGATCATTTTTTTTGACTCAAACTGGGTCAGATTTTTAAAAAAAAATGTAATTACACTCTTTTTTTAAAAATTGTCGGGCCAGCGGGCTAGCCCATGACGGGCTGATAATTTTCGGGCGGGTCCGGGGGGGGGGGCAAATTTTTTTATAACTCCTTTTTTTGGCCCAAATCACTTATTTTGTCGGGCGGGTTGGGCCGACCCGTCGGGTTGGGCTCATTTTGACGGCTCTACTGAGGAGTGTGTAGGGGATGAATTATAACTAACCTTGATCTGTCCCTAATTTTGGTTAGACAATTTTTTTTGACTCTAAACCTTCATTAGACTCGAACAAACCTGATGTTTTGCAACTTAGATGGGAGAAAGGCGAGTGGAGTCTGAAGTTGGGATGGGTCTTACTCGCTAGTCTTGGGTCATAAAAATTGAGCTTATTTTCATAGTCGAAATTTTTAGCCAACAGGCCAACAAGTTAATAAATAAATTTTAATAAGCTTCTCCTCTTAATAAAAAACACACATATTCGATTTACACACAACGAATATAGAAAAACTTCAGATGTGCTTTTTTTTGGGTAAAAAATTGGTGCAAAGTGCCAACAAACAAACACAACTAACAGACTATGTTACAGGGGTAGAAATCCCACATTCTTAGCAAGCCGCGAATGCCCAACAGAAGGAGGGTACTGCTCAAACGTAACTAAGGCCTTAACTTCGAAGCAACCAATACTATCAATGACATCTGCACACATATTAACTTCACAGTACACATACACAAAGTGATCCTCCCAGGAAAATTGAAAGAGCTTTTGGATTTTTTAACAATGCTTTTTCCGACAACACACCCTTCAAATATGTATTTAGTCGCACATGATATTCACATTTATATTTAAAGCTATTCACAATATTTTTTTTTTGGCTTAAAAGCTATTCCTTAATTCACATTGGTAAAATCAATCAATAACAACACGAATTTGCTGCAAATTTTTATCTAAGAAAGGAGCAACTTTGAGCGAAGCAAATGCAACTACGAATTTTTTAGCTAAGAAAGGAGCATCTCAATGAGTTGGCTGGCAAGAATTGGAAGACCCCCTGATGGCATCATTCTGTTTCTTCAATCTGATGCCTCTAGAGTCCTCTTTATGAAGATGTAGTTTCCGTTTTGTTGTTTTCTTTTGGTCTTTTTTTCTCTACTCTCACCAAAAAAATACATACATACATACATTAGTACTAGGAGGCGTACATGTCATATAGTCCTAAGTCCTAACTGAGGAGGTGTGAATGTGATTTCCCCTCTTTATTAATGACAAGTAGCCCAATTGTTTTTCTAAAAAAATAAATACGAACGAGTAGCCCAATCTCGATGAGTGGTATGTAGAGCGGTTCCTAACTAGTTGTATTTCTTTTGGTCAACTAGTATACATATAGAAAATTACTAAACTTCAATTTTAAGCATATGATGATGATGATACTTGATCTTTTTTTTAGGGAGCACCAAACGAACCACCGAAGAGGCGAAGATGAAGCTATGTGATACTTGATCTTTTTTTTGGACAAGAACAAATTTACTTCATTTTATTGAGTAAAATAGTTTCAATACAGGATGGAATCAAATCAAAAACATTGGAACGAGCTTAGGATCTTGCAGCCCTTGCTAGAGTATGAGCGTATGAGCGGCAAGATTAGCTTGTCTCCGAATAAAGTTAACCCGAAAGCTTAAACTAGTGGATAGTAGTAAATTCTTACAATCGGTAACTAAGGCACCAAACTCATTATTAGGAATTAAGGAATACTTGATCTTATCCACTGTGATTAACTAATTAACTAATATATAACCAACCAGCCCAATAACCAACCAGCCCATATCCAGAAAATCTGGCTCAATCAATCAACGATTCAAATACTTCTGCAAGATCTAACGACTCAGGATCGTCAGAACGAACATCGCTCAATCTCTATAAATACCACATTCAATACTCATAAATGTAAGCAACTTCAAAAACTAAACATTGATTCACTCAAATACTGACTTGAGCGTCAGAGTATTCTTGCAGGTACAACACCGCCATCTCAAGATCGAACATCGCCATCTCAAGATCGAACACCGCTGACCAAAGACGACACCTACCAACTATTGCGGACAACTCATTAAAGTCGGAAGTACAGTACAAAACAGTATCTTAAGTGTTAGGTGATTACGTTTAGCGAAAAACTTCCAACCAAAAATAGGCGAAAACCATTTTATATCATCAATTAACATCGTTCTTTTTTAAGGGGTCATTTAGGACCTTCATAATGGATGTATTTTGGGGGAGAGTGTCAGATCTTGGCCATATTAAATCCTTATGTTGGAGATGGTTTTTGTCCTGTGCAAAGTCTATTTCATGTTTGTTTAATGAATGGTTTGCCGACCTAGACTAATTAATTAGCTAGAGGATAGTCATATGGAAAGTCTATATTCATGTATTGTTAGGCTTCAAAAGCCTCGACGACTTTTTTTTTTGGACTTTGATTTTCTTCTTGTAAGGTTGATTTTTTTGGCTCTTGTTGATATATTTTGGGCTAAAGTAACCCTTGTATCCCACTATTAATATATGTTTACCATTCAAAAAACATGTCGACGCACACACACATAAGGAGATTCTCCGGATAGCAGCATAATTCTTTTTCTAATTAGAACTACGTAAGAGGTTTATAATGTCGGAAAAAAACCACCTTAACACCAATTTTTTTTATTTACTAAAATAATATATTTTTTAGATTGTTTACCAAACTAGAATACTTTTGTTTAGTGTAAAAGTCGCCCCCTATGGCAACGACTTCTAAACATGAATTTTTTTTTTTTTACTTTTGCGGTTCAAAAGTCGCCCCTTGTGGGAGAGACTTCTGAACTGTGTTTTTTTATTTTTTATTTTCTTTATATTAATTTAACTAATATTATATTAATTAATTTAATTAATTTATGAAATTAATATTGTTAATTCTAAATTAATTATAAAATTTGTGGTGAAAAAAAAATTATGCGCTAAATAGAAATATGGAACTAACTGTATTTATTTAATTAGTAGTACATTACAAAAATCAGATAGAAATTGGAAAAATGAAGGGTTTTGACTAATCTAAATTGCGGACGTTCCGGACCAGGAATCACTCAGACCGGGCTCCCTTGAAAAGAGAACCCCGGTTCGAAGGAGACATCGATCTCCACCCAGGAGAAAGCACTATCATCGTTCTCCTCCTCGCCGACAACGAGGGAATGATTCCCGTTCTCCTCCGGCTCGACAATATGATGATCTTGACGAATTGGAAAACTCCCCCTATCATCGTTCTCCTCCCCGTCGACAACGAGGGAATGGTTTCCGTTCTCCTCCGGCTCGACAACATAACGATCTTGATGAATTGGATAACTCCCCACAACCTCGCTCATTTTTAGCCTCTTCATCACCAAGACGACGCTCCAGAAGTCGAGAGGTTAACCCTAAGGAGAAACAACCTCGACATTATGTTTATCCTGATCCCCATCATCAACGTCAGCCACGACCTCAGGCGTTGCTAACCGAGCGAAAGGGCCCGTTCACTGTAACAATCGATAGCTACCGAGTTCTGAGGTACCTCAGAAAACCGCCCGGAGGTCTGAAAACGTACGATGAAACCGGCGATCCAGACAGACACCTCGATCAATTCGACACAACTATGCAATACCGGAACGTACCCATGGAGATGAAATGTCGAATTTTTCCAATGACTCTAGACAAAGTTGCATCGGAATGGTTTCGGGCTTTAAGGACGAACACCATATCCTCTTGGGACCAATTGGCAAAACTCTTCCCAGTTCACACTACAAGAATTATTGGTTTTTCCGGCCAGGAGTTTCCGGCGGATATAGATCCGCCGCAAAGTTACCGGCGGAATCTACGAATTTCCGGCGGAATTTATCCGCCTCAAAGTTACCGGCGGAAAAATTGACATTTGCGGCGGATTAAAATTCGTCTTGGCTTTTGCGGCGGATTTAACGGTTCTTGCGGCGGATTTGGGTTCACAATTTTTTTTTTTACGAGATTTTAATTAATCGCCGCAAATGCACCTCCGTCCGCCGCAAATCCCTTATGTCCGCCGCAAATCCCTTAAATCCGCCGGTAACTGCCGTTTCCGGCGGATCTTGCCTTTTGACCGTTTGACTTCGTTTCTCCTATATAAACCCCTTCTCCCCTTCTTCTTTTTTCACACCTCTACCAATACTCTCATTCTCTTGATACGGCACTCGATCTCTTAATACGGCACTCTCTTGAGCATTGTCGGCAGCGGGGTTCCAATAGAGTGGCGTACGTCTCCATTTTTTTGTAAAAAAATTTCCACATTGTCATGAAGACCCCTTCATCTTTTTCGTTAAAAGTAACCCCTTTATCAGCATAAAGTTCATCCTCATTATTTTCACCACAAGAGACATATACGCTCATCAAATGCTCGGTATCATCCTCCAACTTAACAACCCGTCCTTGCAGTTCCTCAAACTTTCTATTTAGAGATTCAATCATCTTTTCAAAAGATGGTTTCTTGTGAAACTTTGTATTTTGAAAATATGGTTGAATCTCTAAATAGAAAGTTTGAGGAACTGCAAGGACGGGCTGTTAAGTTGAAGGATGATACCGAGCGTTTGATTAACGTATATGTCACTTGTGGTGAAATAATGAGGAGGAGCTTTTTGCTGATAAATGGGTTACTTTTAACGAAAAAGATGAAGGGGTGTTCACGACAATGTGGAAATTTCTTTACAATGAAATGGAGACATACGCCACTGTAATGGAGCTGCTGCCGACAATGCTCAAGAGAGTGTCATATCAAGATAATGGCGTAGGTCTCCGTTTAGGGGTAGCAGACATTAAATATATATTTTACTGTTTTTCCCAATTTTTATTGCTTTAGATTATTTTATTTTTTTGTTTAAAATATTTTATTAATTGTATGAATATTTTTTTAGTGATAATATTTTACTGTTTTTCCCAATTTTTATTTTTTTAAATTAAAAATTAATTAGTTATTGGATTTTATTTTTTTATCAATAATTAAAAAAATTAATAAAATAATATATATTTTTAATTAAAACGATTTTTTTAAAAAAATAAAATTTATTTTTTAAAAATATTAATAATTTTTTTAAAAAAATAATAATTTTTTTTTTAAAAAAAAATGGTACTTTGCGGCGGATTTGTGTTTTTTGCGGCGGATGTTGAGCATTTGCGGCGGATTTTTGCGGCGGATTATTTGGTATTTTTAAAAAAAAAGGCGCGATATTTTAATTTGAATATCCGCCGCAAAGTACCACGAATCCGCCGCAAACCTCCATAAATAAAAAACCCGCGGATTTTAAATTTCAAAATCCGCCGCAACCGTCCAGAATCCGCCGCAAAGCACCGAAAAAAAAAACCCGCGGATATTGAATTTCAAAATCCGCCGCAACCGTCCAAATCCGCCGCAAATCCCTTTTGACCGTTGGGCTGCGTTTTTCTATATATATCCATTCCCCAATTCTCATTCTTCACACTTCTAACAATCCTCCCATTCTCTTCTTAAAATTTCTCTTTTACTCTCTCCCAAATTCTCTCATTCTCTACTAAATCTGTTTTTGAAGTGTAGCGCTTCCTCCCTACGAATTGTCTTCTGCTCTTATTGGGAAATTTCTTTAAGGTATGTTTTTGATATTAGTTAATAGTTTTAGTTTTTAATTTTTTTTTAATATTCGTTTTTAAATTATTTTATAATAATATGAATTTGTTACTAATTGTGTTGTTTTTTTTGTTTAGGTATTGTTTGGGTTCCTCCTTTTTCCTCTCTGCTTTTTCCTCTCTGCTTGAGTTCAGGATAAGCTTCAAGCCAGAGCCTTCTCTTCACTACGGTTAGTTGTTAAAGTAATTAATAAAATATTACTTACTTCACTATTTTTAGTAAAATTTTGTTTAGTATTTTGTTTGCAATAATAATACAAATTAATTTATATTGAAAAAACTTATTTATTAAGTTCACTTATAAATTTTATTAACATATATTGTCTTATAAAAATTGAAATTTAAAATTAAATTTGGAATTATTATTTATAATGTTTAAATTATTTGTATATAACATTATTAAAAAATTAATTCTGTTGCTTGTAATTAATTGGTAGTTTATTGAAATATCAAAATAAAATGAGTAATATATAAATATATATATATATATCAAAATATGAAGTAATTGATAGTTTATTTTATTTATATTGTAGTGTAGTATACGTATAGTTCTTGAAAATGGATCGTAGTTGGATGTATGATCGATTGTATCCTGGAAGAACTGGTGTAAAACGACGTTTTGTAGAAGGAGTAGAAGAGTTTATTTTTTGTGCTAAGTACATTGATCATGAAGAATTTGGGCGACAAGACGGTATTAGATGTCCGTGCTTGAAATGTTCATTTCGAGCTATAAAAAATGAACATGAAGTTAGACTTCATTTGTACAATAATGGGTTTAGGCCAAATTATTGGACATGGAGTCGTCATGGGGAAGGAGCGCCAGGGGTAGCTGCAGTTCCTGCGGTTAATGTTCCAGTTGAAGTAGTAGATCACACATCAAGTAGTTATCCAGTGACTACGACATCTGAAGGATGGGGAATACAACCGTTAGATGTTTATCAGGGAATGATATCTGACGCTGTTGGAGTAAATTTGGATTTTGAAGAACCAGATGCTGACGAAGTTCCAAATGGGGAAGCTCAAAGGTTTTACATGTATTTGAGTGAGACAAATAAACCCATATTTGAAGGATCTACAGACTCAAAATTATCAATGTGTGTTCGGTTGTTGGGTCTTAAGTCTCAATTTAATGTTGCTGAGTTGTGCATGGAATATATGACCAAAATGATGTTGGATGCAACCCCCATTAGAGGGAGTTTACCGCAAAGTTATTATGAAGCTAAAAGAGTGGTATCGAAGCTTGGCTTAAAATCTAAAAGGATTGATTGTTGTGTGTCTGGTTGCATGCTCTATTATAACAATGAGTTTTTGGTATAAATGATGGAGAGTTGTCGGAATGCAAGTTGTGTGGACAACCACGCTATCGTGTCAGTAGATCAGGGATGAGCAGAGGCAAACCGGTTCCACGAAAATCAATGTTCTATCTGCCTCTTATTCCAAGGCTACAGAGGATGTTTACTTCAATGGAGACCGCAGGTAAAATGACATGGCAGCATCAAAATAGAAATAATTCTGGTGAATTACGTCACCCATCTGATGGTGAAGCTTGGAAGCATTTTGATCGTGTTCATCCAGATTTTGCCAGTGATCCGCGCAATGTTCGGCTTGGTTTGTGCTCTGATGGTTTCACACCATATATTCAAGCCTCGGCAACACCATATTCATGTTGGCCAGTTATTGTTACCCCATACAACATTCCTCCAGAAATGTGTATGTCCAAACCATACATGTTTTTAAATTCTATTATTCCAGGGCCAAGTAATCCAACAGCTGGTATTGACATCTATTTGCAACCTTTGATTGATGACCTAAAAAGGTTGTGGAATGGTCTTTTAACTTATGATGTGGCACGCAAACAAAATTTTGTGATGAGGGCGGCTTTGATGTGGACCATAAATGACTTCCCTGCCTATGGAATGTTGTCTGGATGGGGGACACATGGTAAGATGGCGTGTCCGATTTGCATGGTTGACACAAAGGCTTTTAGTCTTAAATACGGAGGAAAAGTTTCATGGTTTGACTCGCACCGTAGGTTCTTACCTATGGATCACCCATTTAGAAAGCAGAAATATGCGTTCATCAAGGGAAATGTTGAAACAGCTGGACCTCCTCGTCAGTTGACACCAGAGGAAGTTTGGAATAATGTTAGGGATATCCCTCCTGTGGAAGTCGTAGCCGGTGTTGTTTCTCGTCCTGATGGCTATGGACAATGGCACAATTGGACAAAAAAAAGTATTTTTTGGGAACTTCCCTATTGGAAAGATAATCTATTGAGACACAATCTCGATGTCATGCATATAGAGAAGAATTTTTTTGACAACATATTTAACACTGTCATGAACATGAAAGGCAAAACGAAAGACAATGAGAAAGCTAGGAAGGATATAGATCATTTCTGTAGACGAAAGGATTTGTTGTTGGTTGAGCAAGGTACTAGGATTTTGAAACCCAAAGCCAATTATACTTTATCTATCGAACAAGCGAAAGCAGTTTATCAGTGGATAAAAGAGTTGAAAATGCCAGACGGTTATTCTTCCAATTAATCTAGATGTGCGGATGTGGATAATGGGAGGTTGCATGGGATGAAGAGTCATGATTGTCACGTATTCATGGAGTGCTTACTTCCTATCGCTTTTAGTTCGTTGCCAACACACGTTTTGAATCCCCTCATTGAAATAAGTCAATACTTTAAGAATTTGTGTTCTGCAACGCTAAAAGCTGATGATCTTTCAAAAATGGAACAAGACATCCCACTTATCTTATGCAAGTTGGAGAGAGTATTTCCACCTGGTTTCTTTGATTCTATGGAGCATCTACCGGTGCATCTCGCATATGAAGCTAAACTTGGCGGACCTGTCCAATACATATGGATGTATCCGTTTGAAAGGTCAGCTAATTTTTATAATATAAGAAACAAGTTTAAATTAAAATATTATATGACTATTAATATATTAATATCATATTCTCTAGGTTCATGGGTGATTCAAAAAGATCGGTGAAAAACAAAGCTAGAGTTGAAGGATCGATATGTTCTTCTTACCTACACCGTGAAACAACACATTTTTGTTCTCATTATTTCAAGAATCAGTTTGCTCCTGGAAGCAGTCGAAATGAAGTGGATACTGAATGGCGACATCTTTTGGCTTTGTCTGTCTTTTGTCTACCCGGTCGTCCATCTGGGAAGGAGTCAACTCACTGGCTAACAGATGAAGAGTTAAGTTCAGCACATGTTCATGTGTTGATAAACTGTACTGAGGTGCAACCATTTATTGAGTATGTTCCTCAACATTAACAATCGATCTTAATTAGTTAATATAGTAGACAAGTGTAACAATTAAATTATTTCTTTTTAGGGAGTTCTTGTCATCAGAGGCAGTACGTGAAGACCAATCTTCTGCTCATATTCATGCGCATTTTCCAATGTGGTTTGGTCAATATGTGTATTCCCTCCCGCCAAATCCTACCAACCAACACTTGAGGAACATATCAGACGGTCCTCGAAGATGTGTTAAAGAATGGCACACATACTTTGTCAATGGATACAAATTTCACACCAATGAATGGACACAGGGCAGAGAGACAGTCAATAGTGGAGTGTGCATGAAGGGGGTCACTGGAGGAGGTGAAGATGATTTTTATGGTGTGGTTCATCACATATATGAACTTCAGTACCCCCATCTAGATTTTAGTCCAAAGGTAGTGGTTTTTTATTGTAATTGGTTTGATCCGTCTGCTCGAGGAACAAAGGTGAATCCAAAGTGAAATACAGTGGACATTAAAATGAATGGTAGATATCGACCGTATGATCCGTTCGTCATTGCACAAAATGTGAGACAAATCTATTATGTCCCTTATCCATCAATGCGGACTGATAGGCGTGGTTGGTGTGTCGCAATTAAAACAAAACCAAAAGGTCGCATTGATCAGACAAATGATGACACGGTGGAAGATATGCCATATCAAATGGAAGAGATGTCTAATGTAAATGAAGTGATTCAAGTTGAACCCATTTTTCGTTTATGTGATGAGCCAAACACCGGCGATGAAGTTGTTGATGACGAAGATGCTGATGGTGATGATGCAACAGACCACATTGGTGTATCAAGAATTCACTCCTCCGATGATGATGATTTTGAGAATGAATGGGATTCAAATTAGAATGAATGTAATTTATGTTTCAACAATTCTATTTTTAATGAAGATGTTATTTTTAATGAAGGATGTTATTTGTTTGAGAATGAATGGGATTCAAATTATTTATTTTAATGCATGAGTTTTGTATATATTTATGTTAACCTTGTTTAGTATATGTTTGTTTTGTTTAAATGTATATGTTTAGCTAGATCTATACAAATATGGCATCTCATGATGACTCGGGATCCGATCATGACGGCGCATATGTTCCTCCTCCACCTCCCGATGCCGCCAGCACTAGCAGGCGGAAGACATCTACTCGCCTAGGGCGCCGTACTCAGCCTGCGCGTGTTGTTGTTACTACTGGCGGATATTTGCCACCACCTGTGTCTGAGGATGGTGCTAGTACTAGTACTGCAGGGGGCCCATCGATTCCTGTTGGTACTGAGGGCTTATCCCCGACACATGTTGATGCGGATGGGGTACGCACATTCATTGATGGGACTGAGGTGATTAGGGTTACACCTGATGGGCGTATCATATTGCAGATTGTTGGCGATTCGTAAGTCTATATATATATATATATCTATATTATTATTTATTAATTTATTTTTGTTGCCATTTATATATATATATATATATATATATATATATATATATAACTTATATTTGGTGTAACAAAATTCATCTTTTTTTAATGCAGTTTTATTCCTTCGAAGGCTTCAGCTACCGCCATCACAAAAACAATCAAGGAGAATTTTACCAAGAGCTGGAAGAACTGGACGGAAGTTAGAAAAGATAAGGATGCAAATAAGAAGATGTTAAGATCATTTTTGGTAACTTATTCGATTCTACGAAATAATTAATTTGGTGTATTATCTTTTATATTGACTTGATTAATTAATTAATTATTGCCTTATAATTAACAACATTATTGTAAATTTCTTAAATAGGAAAAATGTAAATGGTATCCAGGGGAGCAAGCCGCAGTTGAGAGAGTGTTCCATAAGAGATGTTCTCATCGCTATTCTGAATTGATGCGGAGGGCGCGCAATACGCGTACGAAGCCATCTTATATGGGAGACTCAACTTGGGCTGAGTTTAATGAGTATTGGGAGAAAGATGAAGGATTTAAGAATTATTGTGAGAAAGCCAAGAAGAACCGTGCTTCTGAAAAAGGTGGCTGCACACACACGGGGGGGAGTGTTAATACTGCAACGCATTACATACGTTTGGTAAATTTATTACTTAATTTATTACTTGATTAATTAATTAATTATTTATAATAATTAACTAGTCATTTTCAATATGTGTATTTAATTAATAATATATATATTTATGTACATATATATATATATATATATATATATATATATATATATATATATAGGTGGAGAGGGAACAAAGACCAATCACTTTGCCTGAGTTGCATTGCCACATGCATATGGTGGAGGAGACTGGTGAGTACGTTACAGATCGGGCGAGGCGTATTCAGGTAAAACTACTTTTACAATTATATATATTAATTAATGTTTATTATTTATATTAATAATTAGTTATTTATTTGTTGGGTTATTTTTTCAGGAGAGCTTCGAGGGTGGGATGGCTGAGTACCATCAGTCACAACAGGGCAGTGGGGAAGCTGTCGATCTAGTGGAGGAGGCTAGAGTAGCTCGTGATGTTTGGGAGAGAGCAGTTGGTCCCCAAAAGACTAATCGTCTGGTAGGATCAGGTGGTATTGGACCGGCTGCTTTTCGAACAAGCATTATTCCGAGTCTATCAGATTCACATTCTGGATCCTCGATTGGTCGCAATTATGTTCCCAATGCTGGTGAGTTGAATGAGTTTAGGCAATTGACGCAGCAACTGAGCGAGGCTCAGCGTCAGATTGCCGAGCGGCAGCAGCAAAGCGATCGGGAAATTCAGGCGATTCGGGATCGACGTGAGCGGGAAATTCAGGCGATTCGGGACCAGGCTAGGGTAGCTGAGGAGCGCATGGAGGAGCGCTTTAAGTTCTTGCAGGATCAGATGGTGTCTAGCTCGAGGCCATCCTCATCAGCATCCTACCCGCCGCCGCCCCAGCAGCAGTACTACCAGCAGCAGTATGCACCCCAGTATCCCCCGCCGTATGCATCCCAATATCCCCCGCAGTATACACCGCAGTATGCGCCGCCATTCCAGCCATACCATCAGCAACATCAGTCACCCCGCCAGCCATACCAGCAGCCCCAACATCAGTCACCCCTGATCCAGCCAAACCAGCAGTACCCCCAGCAGCGGTCACCCCCGCTGGACATTGATCTTAATGTCCAAATGTCATCGCTCAGTGCTTTACTTCAAGATGATACATATTATAATAATGTTGATGACATTGACCGGCAGGCACCCCAGTAGCTTTAGATTATTTTATTTATTTGTCTAGATATTTTATTAATTGTCTGGATATTTTATTAATTGTATGGATATTTTTACTGCTTTTCCCAATTTTTATTTTTTTAAATTTAAAATTAATTAGTTATTGGATTTTATTTTTTTATCAATAATTAAAAAAATTAATAAAATAATATATATTTTTAATTAAAACGATTTTTTTAAAAAAATAAAATTTATTTTTTAAAAATAATAATAATTTTTTTTTAAAAAAAATGGTACTTTGCGGCGGATTTGTGTCGTTTGCGGCAGAATTTTAAATAAAACGTTTTTTTAAAAAAATTATATTCATTTTTTTTTAAATAAAACGGGTGTTTTGCGGCGGATAAAGGGTACTTTGCGGCGGATAATTTGCGGCGGATATTGGGTACTTTCCGGCGGATATATTGCGTCAAAAATTTGTCCCCTTTTCCGGCGGATTATCCGCCGCAAATTTGCGTTGGATTTTGCGGCGCCACTAAATCCGCCGCAAACTTGCGGCGGATAGTCCGCCGCAACGCGTTTGCTTCGAGCTGGCTACCGGCGAAAAACTTCCGCCGCAAAGTCCAAATATCCGCCGCAAATTTGGCTTTTGCGGCGGATTTCGCCCGCCGCAAAGTCCAGCTTTTCTTGTAGTGTCACTTTGCCCATTCCAAAAGTAAACCCAAGAACAAAGTGGTATTAATGTCCGTTGTCCAAAGGGAAGACGAGCCTCTCAGAGAATACATGGAGAGGTTCAACAACGAAGCTTTTCAAGTTCGAGAACTAGACGACGCTTTTCGCATTTTCTTCATGGCGCAGGGCCTACTCCCCAGAAGCCCTTTCAAAAAATATGTCAATACATGGGAACCTAATACCTTGCAGGATTTCCTCCAACTATCCCAATGTTCCATCAACGAGGAGGAAAGCGCCAAGATCTGAAATCCGTCACCACAGGCCGGACCATCAAAACCCCGCAACGGAAGAGATAACCAAGGAAACGATAACCGAGGTAACAGGGATCCCCGACCTCGGAATCGTCACCAAGTATACACTGAACTCAACGTCTCCAACGCCCAACTGTATGGGGAGTGTTGGGATGTCGAGTTTAGAGACATTAAAACACTCAAACCTCTACCTCCCCGATCCAGACAACGATCCAGCAAGTACTGCAGGTATCATAGAAGTAATGGTCATGACACCAACCACTGCAATGCTTTGAAAGACGAAATTGAAGACTTGATCAAACGAGGAAAATTGTCCGGTTATGTGAAAAGGCCAGGGGCAAATACCGGCGAGGTTAAAAACGAGAGGAACGAGGAGTCAAGAAGAAGGGGTAAGACAAAGGTCGATTCCGACGATGAAAATCATGATACTAGAACATCGAAAGGCCACTCAGTGATGATGATGATCGCAGGAGGTTTCGAGCACGAGGAGTCCGGGAAAACAATGAAGCGAAAGTGGAAAGAATTGTTAAGTGTGGCCTTAACCTCGGCTACACCAACCACGGCAACCCGACCTCCACTATCTTTTGGTGATGAAGATCTTATGGATGGGAAACCCAACAAGCACGTACCCCTCATAATCTCGGCAGTCATCGCCAACAAAGAAGTGAGAAGAATCTTGGTGGACCAAGGGAGCTCATCTAACATCATCTTTGTCGATATCCTTGACAGAATGGGGATTGACAGAGAGGAGCTCACTCCATACAGAGGAACGGCCCTATCCGGATTTAACGGATCCCGGACAAAACCACTAGTAGCACATTACAAAAATCAGATAGAAATTGGAATAATGAAGGGTTTTGACTAATCTAGATTGCGGTTTGGACAGTTATTTTTGTTGTGACCCTCAATTCTACAAAATACCGCATCTCTTGATGCGGCTACCCCTTTCTCTTTGATCCATCTCTGTATGAATACGGGTAGATTGTGGATGACCCTTTTTATCTCTCCGTTTAGATGGATCATGATGCAGTTCTGGGCCACTGAAATCAGGCCATGACAACTCAGATGACAATGGTGGGAACTCCTCAAAGTATGTATTGAAAACATTCTACATTCTGTACTGTGGCTGCGCGAATTCCATGTGATCGTAATTAACTTTTGAATATGCTGCGATCACATGGGAACAAGGATAATGCAATGCCTGAAATTCCCCACACTCACACGTCCTGTCTCTGAAGTTAACCACGAATGTGCCCGCAGGTCTCCCACTTTGTGGTCGTATAATTTCTTCCACTTTGAACAATTTTTGGGCACGATCGTGAATTGCCACGTTGTGCGTGTTCGAGACAGCTCGGTTGTGATCTATTTTTTCCATCAAATTTTCAGAGTACAAAGTTCTTGACTCCAACACTGCGTGTGCTTGGGTTCCCCTTTTGACAAAGTCTCGTTGAGCCTAAAATATGAGGCCGCTATCAAAGAATGTATAAGGAGATTTCACAGGCCCTTGAAAACTTTATTGATGCACTTGGCAAGATTTGTTGTCATGTGCCCCCAACGGTAACCTCCATCGCACCATTGCATCCATTGTTCGGGGTCTATGTCCTCAACCCAAGCCACCCCATCAGGACCCACTTCATCACCAATCTTGACTTTGTAGTGACTGGAGGATTTTTTTGTCATTGAGTATGCTGACCCATATTGGTAAGGACGTAATAAGTAATGAAAAAAAATATTAGGGTTTTTTTATAAAAAAATAATACTCACCCATATTGACCACAACTTTCCAGGCAGAAGTGTTCTTGAAGTGTCTCATGAAGTTTTGTGCTATGTGGCGAATACAAAAACATGTGCTTCCAACTGCTGTCTATACGCCTAACAACACTTTTGATAGACTCGTGTCTATCCGATATCAAACAGAGACCCTCCTGGGGTGTCACCCACGTAGGAATGTCAACGGGGCGGGGCGGGCACGGGTATCTCACTACCCGGACCCGCCCCGTTTATTATAAATAGGCCCCGGACCCGTCCCGGACCCGTGACGGGTACCCGTTTAACGGGTTTTAAACGGATACTTTTTTAAACGGGTACCCGCGGGTACCCGCGGGTATTTATAAATTAATAAATAAAAAACTTTTAAAAATAAAATTTGAAATACCATAGAAAATTAGTTTTTTTAACACTATTTTTTTGATTCATTTATATAAAAAAATTACGCATTTTGATATGCATTTATCATATCAACTATTTATTAATATATAATTGTTAATAAATTGAGATAAAAAAATTAAAATTATGAAAATAGAAACTTAAAAAATAACAACTAAACATTATCCAAAATATTAGGATAAAAGATACAACAAAATGTGAATAAACATCCACTTAAACAACAACAACAATAGATGATAAAAAAAAGTAAGAAACAACATAATTTTTAACGGGTACGGGTACCCGCGGGTCCGGGTACCCCGCTACCCGGACCCGCCCCGTTTATTGACGGGTAGCCAAAATACCCGTTTATTTGGCCCGCGGGTCCCCGTTTAACTACCCGCCCCGGACCCGTGACGGGTTTTACCCGCGGGTACCCGCGGGTCCGGGTTTTTTTGACACCCCTACACCCACGCTCTTAAACAGGATAGAAAGAAGTACCAAGCATCAGCTGTCTCACCCTCCACAACTGCATATGCTATTGGTAAGTAGTTTGCTTCTTCCATCTCATGCAATTGCCAACAGAAGACATCCTTTGTAGCTACCGTACAACCACCTGTTAGCCTGCATTTTCGACAGGCTCAATTAAATGCAGTCAACGAGGTTTGACTTGCTAATTTCAAGAGGAAATGTGTTGATTTCGACAGTAAGAAGTTTTCCCAAGAATGTTCGACACAGGGCTTAACTTAGTAGAAATTGAAGAATTGAAGCCAATGGTTCGACGAGAAGAAAATTAGTGATAGATCAGAAGTCAAGTGCTCATTGTCGAAACGGCGTAGCAGACATGGTAGTTACCATTTTTCAAATTCTATGTACAGTTAGTTAGTTAGTTATTGTGTTTCCCTCCTTGTATAAATAGTAGTTTTTCATAGGAAAAACGGGCACAATCTCACATACAAAATTCTGAAGCTCAAACTTCCAACATCATAGAGAAAACGAGTCACAGAACAATGTATGAACTTGTGTACCATTCTCTTTACAATTAATGCAATTTCACTTTTACTTTCTAAAGTTTTCTGCATTTTATTTGTTTTCTCTTCGACTTCTACTCAGAATTCTCTTTTCTAGAGATAACTTCGACGGTTATCTTCACACTTTCATGTTTAAACCGTAAGAACGCTCTTAATTTCTGGAAAAACTTTAACACAAATGTTCTAGGATTTCCTAGTTGATCCTGCAAGCAGCATTAATTTGTAACTAGCGGTGTTTACCAAAAAACACGGTAAACACCATCATGTTCCATCGACAGAGACAATTGGCTTGCGAAAATTGAAGCCTTTGATGCACAACCCAAAACTCCAGAAGATGCGGTGGAAGACACCCCTGCCATCAACTTCTTGGCCATTCTCATAGAATGGTTTGTACTCCCAGTCGTACACACTGTTTGGAATGTAGTGAGAGAAAGCACAGAGCCACCTTGTTACTTGATTGTAAGACTCCTCCCAATTACCATAGATCTTCTCGATTGCTTTTTGTTTTGCAATCCAAGCCTTTCTGTAGGAACTCTGGTAAGTGTACCTCGCCCTTATGTGTGCTATCAACACGGCCACGGATATTGTCGGATCGGACTTTACCAGTTGAAGCATGCTGTCACACATGAGGGTCGCGGTCAGCTGGCGGTGATCTTGAGAAAGAGTCCCTGTTGTACATGTATGTGGCTCTTCCAACTGTGTAATCTCCCATATGCCAGACCTTTTACCGAGTCTGACGACACAGCTCCACAAACAGTTTTCGTGAACACAACAAATGATCCATCTAGTTGTACTAGATGCATCGACTCTACAGTTGAATGATTTGTGGAGGTGATATGCCTGGATGAAGTGTTGGGCTAATTATTTTGTGGCAAAATTCATTCCCTTCTGGAGTTGGTTGGGGTCTTCATTATTGGCTAACTCGCGGTTCCTGTCCATGGAATGGCCATACTCTAGATCATCAGCTTCCGTGTTGTCAGCTGTGATGTTTACAAAATGTGGGACAGGCTCATGGAATGTAACGATATTGTGGGGGGTTGCTACAATTGGTTCCTCAGCGTCTTCACGCTGAAAAATATCATCCTCATTTTCGCTAAAGTCACCAACCTCTTCGTTATGCACACCATGAAGTATACTAATAGGTGTGGTATCAGTTTGGTTGTCCAGATGGTAGGTGGTGTTTAGGTCAAAAGGGTTTTGTGAGGCTAATGGAATGGATTTATGGTGAAGTGTTTGAGCTGGTTCTTCATAAGGCATGTGAATTTGGGATGATGAAGGATTGAATTGATTGTAAATTGATGGAGTGAAGTCAGGGTGGTTTCTGTTTGTTGAGAATAAGGTATGGTGAATAGTGAAGATGATGGAATCGCATGAGTTGGCTGGGTTTGAGTGTAGTTTGAGGGAGCATCAACCAACTCTGCATATACTTCTGGTGTGGATAGACCTAAGTGTTTACATGCATTGAATTGTTCTAACATAAGATCCACATCATCATTAGAAGTTAGGTGTAAATCACCATAAAATTTGTGGCCAGTTGTGACAATTGTGGGATAACGGTAGATAAGACTAGAAACCATTTTTGAATGGTCAGGAGAGATTTTTCTCTCAATGACTTGTCTAAGTTGATCTAATGTGAATTTAGACTTTAGTTTGAGAAGGCATGTGTTATCGCACCTAAAAACAACACCCTCTGTGTTTGTGTTTTCAACGACACCGTTGTAAAAAAACTGTGATAAAAACTGGAGCCATTTTTGTGTGCAAGGGGGCAAGAGAGTCAGAAGAGGATTGAGGGTGTTGGTGTGGTGAGTTACAATACTAAGAGTCCCTATTTATAGATGGTGGGGTGTTTCCAACGGGGAAAAAATGGACGGCCCAGATTGCACCGTGCATAGTGCATAGTGCAGAGTGAATAGTGTAGAGTGCTTAGTGGACGGTCAAGATCTTCCCGACACTAATAAACGGTCAAGATCTTGCCGACACTAACAAACGGCCAAGATCTTGCGACACTAATAAACGGTCAAGATCTTGCTGACACTTTTCATCAACGGTCAAGATCTTGCCGACACTAATAAACGGTCAAGATCTTGCCGACACTAATAAACGATCAAGATCTTGAGGACACTTTCATCAACGGTGGAAATCCTGTTTAGGGTTTCAGATCTTTCGCTATAAATATACCCATTTAGGTTTCAATTCCTTCACACTTTCAACTTCTTTCACACACCACACAAGAAAATGGACATCGACACTCCTTCAACCCAGTGTTATCAGACCCGGACCGGCCATCGACCCGGTCAAGGCACTGGGTCACTGGGCCCGGGGTCGGACCGGCGGGTCTGTAGTTGGACCGCATGACCCGGTCTATATTAAATAAATTTAAAAAATTATAATATATACTAAGAAAGTATTTGTATTTATAATTATAAATATATTGTCTTGTATACATTTATTAATATAGAAATTTTATTATAATTTGTATTTATAATTATAATTATAAAAATAGATATTTTATTTCCAACGACCAACAACTATTGGACTATTGTAAAAAAAACAACTATTGGACTAATAGTAGTTAAATATTAAACATAATTATTATTGTTATTTAAACCGGCTATTGTATTAAAAATAAAGAAGCATTGGTAATGCATAATATTAATATATAAGCAAGCCAAAGACGATGAAGCAATAAAAAAATATAAGCAAACAAATATTAAGTGCAGATATTTTTAGCGCATTGTATATATAATATAAAAGCAAATCTTTATCAACAAACTGTTTGTAGTGTAGTGGTAATGCTTGCTATTACTCACCTACAGGTCTCAAGTTCGATTCCCACTTTGGAGATTTTTAAGTAATAAAAAATGTTTTGTTTCATTTCTAAACTAGAAGCTTAAAAAAAAAAACTAAATTCTGCGAAAATGGGAGGTTCCAACAAAAAAAAAAACTAATCTCAAAAAAAAAAAAAAAACTAAAATCAGGGAACGTGCAACCCGGCCCGGGTCATGTGACCGGTCGGACCACCGGGTTTATCATCGACCCGGCCGGGTCATCCGGTCCAACTGCATATCCGGTTCTGCACACTGTCCGGCCCGGGAAGGGCACCGGGTCCCGGTCCGACCGGCCGGTCCGGTCCGGTTCTGATAACTATTCAACCCAATACTCTCGTGATTCCGCACTGATTTCCCTTTACCATCAGGGCACAATCACCAACAGAAATGGTGATGTCCATTTCCAGTGTCCAAAAATTATTTCATGCAGGCTTAAATACAACATGACATTCGCTTCTCTCAAAGATAAACTAGAGAGTAAGGTGCAAGTGGAGGGTGACGAGCGAACAACATGACATTCGCTTCTCTCAAAGATAAACTAGAGAGTAAGGTGCAAGTGGAGGGTGACGAGCGAGAGGTCAAACGTATCATTTATCGCAAACCTCATCGGGATAATAATGGACGTGTTCGCTGGTCCACAATGGATGTGAAGAACGACGATGACCTGCAAGCCATGATCGAGATCTACGACGCCTTTCGATCTCTCGGTCCTATGCATTTGTACGTGGAAACCACAAGGAGTGTCACCGAGATCATTCGCCGTTTAACTCCACCACCATAGTAGTTCAACGTTTTAATTAATCTGTATTTGTTTCTGTCATGTTTTAGTATTTATGTTTGTTTCCGTTGTTGTAATCCACTTTTCAATCAATGTAATCTGTGTTTTTTTAGTGTTCTCTTTACGATTATAATACATGTTCAAATTAAATCCGTATCTCATATTTCATAAGTCAACACAGTAGTTTTATACCTCTTCTACACGGTATATATTTTTTAAATCTAAAAGTAAAAATATATGATTAAAAGTGGTCAAAACATAGTAAAAAACTAATTTTTACACTACAAAACAAACGGTTTTTTTGGTGTTTTTTTCAATGGTCTTGATGTTGTCGACACTTTTAGACGGATGAGATGTTACTGACACACATAAATACATTAATGTGTTCAAAATTTTTTTTCACCACAAATTTAATAATTAATTTAGAATTAACAATATTAATTTTCTTAATTAATTAAATTAATTAAATAAATTTATTTAAATTAATATAGAAGAAAAAGAAAAATAAAAAGACACAGTTCAGAAGTCACCTTGGGAGGTGACTTCTGAACATGAAAAGCAAATTTTTTTTGCAATTCTCAGTTCTGGCCTGTGGGGGCAATTTCTAGCCTAAATTTGCAATGTGTTCTAGTTTGGTATATAATCTAAAAATAGTATTATTTTGGTAAATAATTTTTTTTTCTACGGTGGTTTTTTTTGCCTTATAATGTACCATATAAAATATCCATTTTTGGAGAATCACTTTTACTTCGAATTATATACTATTGACCACCAAATACAAACAAACAAAACCCTTAAATAAATAACCATGAATGAATAATACTATTGTTCCGAAGAATTAGGATAATAGATAGTGGGCATGCGTGGGAGTGTGTACTATAGATAGAGAGATAGAGATAGAGATAGAGATAGAGATAGAGATAGAGATAGAGAGGCATTACTGCTGAAGGATGGGTTAGGTGTCCATACACTGTAGAACAGAAATGGACGTGTACCATGTTTTGTAAATAGGGTACACAGTGCCTAGCTGTCCAGCATGTGAATCAATTACATGCTGCACCCATTATAACCCACACAACTAGCATTTTAGTCTCATTCTCTTTGTTTTTTTCTCACCACGTATCATCCATCCATCCATCCACTCTTGTAATTTCCATCTAACTCGGTTTACTCAAAAACACACACACACATTGCTTGCTACAACGTTATAAAGGGTGTCGGAATTTCATAAAATGTTTCATTCTAGAGCTAGCCTACTAGAAAGAAAAAAACCAGTTTGGGATTTTCTTTGAGAGTTGAGTTGACATCTGAAGGAACATAAGATGAGTGTATTTGATTCGGAATGTAGTAGTGGTTGTGAGTCTGGTTGGACTGTATACCTTGAACAATCTTTCCACAACAAGAAGAATGCTTCTTCATATGGAGTCTATTCTGTGGGAGAGGAGGATTTGTCTATGGTTTCTGATGCTTCTTCTGGACCTCCACATCTACCAGATGATGATGTTTATATCAATGAAGAGGACAGTAATAGCTTTTATTCAGCATCCAAGGCAGTGAAGAAGCCTACCAAGAGTGGTACAAAGAAACAGAAAGTTAAAGAAAATAAACACCTTAAAAATCATCAACAACATCTTCCTTCTTTTCTTCATGATACTGCTAGCTCTCCTGTTTTTGACTTTTCAGAGGTAAGCCTGAAATATGTTGAACGTTAAGAGAAATCGTGATTTTTGAAAGTTACACTGCTAGTTCTGTGTAATGTACGTGTTTGTTAATTGTTACTCATAATTATTTCTTGAATTTTTTTTAGAACACTGTTGGGAATGGGACCAACAGACAAGCTTATAGAGGGAGTATGCTAGATTACTCACAAGGTTTCTCAGCTACTAATTTTGAGGTACTTAGTTTGATTCTCTTATTATGATTTGACTGCTTTTACTCTACACTTAATTTGATTTTGTTAGGAGGCAGGTACATAACTAAATTTGTTTGTGTTCTTGTAGGAAAGAAGATCCTCATTCCAAGAAGAACAGTTTGGTTTCTTACAACCATCTTCTATATCAGAAAATGAATTTCAAAGCAGCAAGTGAGTTTTTTCTTCTGCAGCCAAACAGAATACTAATTATGAGGTGTGTGAACTGTGAAGTCATTTGCATTTTTTTTTGGTTTTGCAGATGGTATGGAGGTAAAGGGATGGGAATGAGGTAAAGATCAGATCAGATCAGTTCTATTAATGGCTAGCTGCCTACTATTGAAGTTGTTGCAGTGGAGGGAGAGTCATGGAATTTGATATCAATAAGAAGAACTCTTTACTTCTCTCTTATTTTCTCATTTATTGGTTTGTGGATTGGGAAACAACCTGAAAGGACAAGCTAGACATATTTTTTTTTTTGCTTTAGAGAATTTTTTTTTGGTTACTTGCTTTAGAGAATTTAATTTTCTAGTTAATGAATGATTATATAAAATTCTAGATCAGTTAGTCACTTAGTCTGGCTCTTTGTAAGCATGCTTTATTTACTCCTTGTTATTTTGATGAAGCTGAAGCCTCTTGTAAGCAATGTAGTACTATCATAGCATAAAATTAAATAATAAATATACTTTTAATTTATTTTTAGAATAATTCGCTATAAAGACTTATATTTTTCCAACAGGAGGGAAAGGCGTCAGTGATAAATTAAGTTCATCACTTCACAATTCAATTTGGATTGTTTTCCTCTTTCTAATCATAAATTTATTTATTCCTTTTTAATAAATCTAAGACAAGACTGTTGCCGACAAATGTAATACTCCTCCTGGTTTCACAGATATAATTCAATGTAATCCTAATTGATTAGGTAGGATCACTTTTTGGTTATTCTTTTTTGTCACATTAAGAAGAAAAATAAACACTACACATTTCATTATACATGTTAGGCAGAATACCGATGGGAAGTCCATGAACGAACGGCTGTGATATAAATCCTAGAATGAACGGCTCTGATCAATTAGGTCAAACTCAAGTTTGACTCTATAAATAAGCATTAATGCCATGACCAATGTATGCACACTCACCAACATTCTTACCTGTAATTAATTCACCTGCTGATTTGGGCGTCAGAGTGTCTTTGCAGGTACCACCCCACCTCGGATCAGAAAGGAGTCTGTTGGTCAAGACCACCTACTGCCACCTATCCCGGATCGGTCATAGACTCTGAGATACGGTACAGAACAATACACAATCACACTCCGATTTGAATAAACACCACACACACACTATCAAACTGTCACACTTAATTCGAATTCAAGAGCTGACGTTTCTATGTCGCTGAAACTACTAATATAACCAAAAATGAAACACTTTTTGGTTACTTTGTTCTAATTGTGATTATAAATTTAAGAAAAGAATAGTTTTAACTTTTAATTATTTAAAAGGACAAGGCCTTCATTGACACAAAATTATGGCTTAACTTACTTCCAGAAAATGAAAAGATGTTATGAAGGATGGGCAGTGAGGACAATGTTGAAAGATAAGGAGAAAAATACAAATCTTGATGTTGGAATATTTCATATATATGCATCTATCTGCCTGAGATCTCCATGCCCTATTTTGTTTAGTTTGCCAACTATATCTCTTTTGGAAGGATCCTCTTTTAAAATATGATATATGATGTTTGTTTATGTAGATTTGTTCCCTTCCTTCCAAGCCTGTCTGCTTTGGAAGCTGTCATCGGATAGGACTCGATGTCATGCACGATCGTGCCTTTGATTTTTCTTGTTCATTTACATATTCCTAGTCCATTTAAAAAAGAGTAATCATATGGTGTGATCTTATGATTCTTGAAAGGTTGAAAAGGCTAAGGAAAATATGTCCATTGAAAAATATTTATAATCTCTGCCCACGTGTTTTCTAGTATATAATTTGAAATTTGGTAGTGAGATTCTTTGGCAAATAAAATAGAAAGCTAAAATAATAGAGGGGGTTTCCCTAAAGAGAAATCAAACACGTAAACTCCTAGAAAGAGATAAATTAATTTAAAAAGATTGCTAGTCTTGTCCAGCTGCATTCCATCAAGTTGGATAAGGATATAAAAGGGTGCAAGATAAAAAAACATTTTTGGCCTTCCAACAAGCGCCCAAACTAAGCCAATCTATTCGAGTTTGGACCAATGTTTTAAAACTCGGACTGGTGACCGACTCGGTGAAGGTACCGGGTCACTGGGTCAATGGTCGGACCGAAGGGTCGACAGTTGAACCGCATGACCAAAATCGGGACCGGATGACTCGGACCCGGCCTCTATTTCGAGAATTTTCAATACCTATATAGTATATAATATAAATTTCGTCCCTGTAAAATTAATAACTATGTTTATTTTATATCTACTAAAATATAAAAATTTCCCAAATTTTCAGGACCTATATATTTCATACTTGTAAAACTTAATTTGCTAAAATTACACACCATGCCTATTTTATTTTTATTTGCTTGGTATATATTAAATAAATTTTAAAAGTTCATATCATGCTTCAATAAATATTTAGAACAAATTTCATAAGTTAACAACTTAATATTAAATAAATCTTTAAAAAAATACTTACTATTAAATAAGTTTGTTGAAACATAATATTAATATTACAAGTTAATGCCATGATGATGAGCGTACTTGACTTTTTGGAAAAGAGGTACCAATTATATATATTTGAAATGAATAATATCCTCAATAAAATTGGTAGCCTCATGGTAGCGCTCAACATTTACTTTCAACAAGTCAGGGGTTCAAACCCCGCTAATGGCATTTTGTTGAGGGTTTTTTTTAGTCTCTTTTGTTTTAAGTAGTTTACAAATAGTCCCACATCAGATAGAATGAGGAGAATGAGATATAAAAGCAAGGCATATGTCAATGGGAAACATACTTACCTAGATGGCAATCACTAGTGGGGGCCTGCGTTCGCGCGGCCCCTCCCAATTACAGTTCAAAGATTTGATAAAAAAAAAATGCACAACCCGGTCCGGTTCGAGCCGGGTCACCGGGTCACCGTTTTTTCCAAAAACCGGCCGAGTCACACCGGTTCCCACCGGTTTGCTGCATGGCCGATCCAAAACCGTGCCAGGCTCGGTTACCCCCCGGTTCCCGGTTCGACCGGTCCGACCGGCCGGGCCGAGCCGGTTTTTAAAACACTGGTTTGGACCCTCTCAACTTGAGAGTTTTAACTTTTAAGTATTCGTTATGTTAAAATTAACAGAGAGAATCACAGATATAAATATAAAAAGATATTAAATGTAACAAATATTATTATTTTTATTATTATTTATTTGTGTCATTCTTCAGCTAGATATAACAAGCAGTGCTTGAGAGGAGTTAAACTCCATCATTTCCTGCAAGAGATGATTATCTTTTGTAAAAAAACGGATAGCAAATAATGTAATTTATGGGGGATAAATTAGTTGTGTGAATTTATGGTGTTTTTTTTTGTACAAAAATTTAAGGTGTTTGATAAAATCGAAGGTTGAGCTAAATCATAAAAATAAAATGATTTAAGTGGGTTTTTTAGTTTTTTTTTATAAATCGCGTATCCTCTGCGTGCAAATATAGAGACTAATTCCTCGAGCCGGGTAGGACCACAATGGGCGGTAAAGCTCTCCCTTGAGAGATTTAACACTGCTGAGTGGGTTTTTTTTGTTAATGCTTAAAATGAAATACGTTGTTAATTTAATGTAGGATAAATAAAAGAATTTAATTAAAATAAGGTTAAATATGTTTTAAGTCCCTTTAACCCAGGGGTGTGGTTGAGCAACTGGGGCTCATCTTCCCTTAACCAAGTGTCGAGGGTTTGATCCTCGCCTTGAGTATGGAGCAGCTTTAAATCTCTGGGCTAGCTGTCCCACCCTTCGAGGTGCCTCCAATCCAGCAAGGGGATTAGTCACTGCGTTCAGTGGTGGATACCCTGGTATATACCAAAAAAAGTCCCTTTAAAATTTTACAATTTTTTTGACACAACAATTTTACAATTTTGTTTTTAATCCCCATTCAAGTTGAAGGTGGTGGTGTCACGGCTGGCAGCAGGCGTTTTGGCATTGGACAACAGTGAACTCATGAGCGGGGTGAGGTTGGGTAGTTAATGTGGTGGTGGGATCAGTGGCAGACCTACGTTGTAGCCAGGGGTTCAGTTGGACCCCTTGTTGGAAAAAATACGTTAGTACTAGTACCTCTATATAAAATTATTTTGAACCCCTTGAAATTTTAAATTTGCACTAGGGTGGGGGTGTTTGGTGGCAAAGTGGATAACGATTCCCTGCAGTTGATGGTAATTGCAGGGTCCTAAATTTAACACAAAAACACAATAGAGGCTAGAGAGAGAGAGATTTTGAATATGAAAAGACAAAAAAACTCCCTAAATTGTAGTCTAAATACAGGAGAATGTAGAGAGAATGAATGCAGAGGATTCAATTCCTGGGAAAGTGTGGTTAAGTTTAGAATAGTAAGGCTATTTTGGGTATTTTAGGTGAATAAATGAGTTTTTGGGTGTAAGGAAGAAAAAAGTGGGGTGTGAGATGCAACATCTTTTTATTGCCATGTAAAATTTAAGAACTCCATTAGTTTTTATCTCCAACAAAAAATCTAAGTTTTTTTTGAAACAGCAAACTTTAAAAACTTAAAATGGGTCACACAAATAACTGTGTCTCTTTAAAACTTCGTTTGAAAAATTGAATTTTAGCGGCAATGCTATTTGTTGCAAAATGGAGAATTTTTTAGAAGCAACGACCTAATGATTAGGACTACTAATAGGATTAAACATCACATCTCCACCAAAAATCTTAGGCTAAATATTAAACACCACATTTCCACCCTAAATATTAAGGTATTTATGAGTCACTTATCATATCTATATCTATATCTATAACAATTGAGAATGAATCTCATTAAATTCTTTTCCACATGTCACCCTCTCAGCAATTTAGTAATAAATACTTTTTTGTAAATAATGCTATCCATGATAATATTTTACCAATGCAATAAAAAAGGAATAATTTGTGGAATAATAAAGATGGATTCTCAATCATAAACAAATCATGAATGTAACATTTGGCCATTAAAAATAGATTGAAAAAACTGAATGAAATTAATATATATATATATATATATATATATATATATATATATATATATATATTAGCAAAAATGAAATTGATATAAAATGACATTTTTTAACTTATTATTTACTATAAACATAATAAATTGTAAATAGTAACTTTATAAATGAATCAAATATAAATATAATAAAAATATAAACATAATAAATTGTTTTTTGACAATAAACATATAAAATTGTAAATAGTAACTTTAATCCACCTCTGTTGCTTTGGAATCGTTGTATAAATAATAAGTATAGACTTAGTTATTTAAAATTTTACAAAAGTTTTGAAATGATAAAATAATATAACATCTGTATTTAAGGTTATATTTATAATTTATAGATATGTTAGTTTTTTTTATGAAGTAGGCAAATTGACTTTTAGGCCCAAAAATGTAACTTTTTAAAAAATAAAAAAATGTTCATTTAAGTTCAAGTCTGTCGTTCATGGCCAATAATTTTACGTATAACTATAGTATACCAAATTGGAAATACTAATGAATTTGACGGACAAAAGTTCAAGCCCAAAAAAATGATTTAACAAAAAAATATCAACTCTTTTATTTCCCAATACCCTAATTTCAAACCGTTCTAAATAACTGTTAGACTCCTTCCCAAGTTAGTTATCTCATATTCTTCAAACGAGCACAATATTTGGGATTAGGGTTTTCAATCAGCGCTCATTCGATCCCTCTCGCTTTTCATATCCATTATCAACCATGGCCCTCTGATACGATCTTCCATGCCCCCTTCTACACCTATATCAGAGATCTGAAAATGTTTTATTTCTATGTTATTCTATGATATCTCATGATTTTTCAGGTTCGATTATTTATGGTTTATATTCCTATCTTTTATGCATCTCATTATTTTCTATCACTTCACACTACAAGAATTTAAGTTATTACTGGCTAACTCAATCCCCCAGTAATGCTGAAATTCGGCCAGAAATTGCACATTACAGACGGATTTAGTCCGCCAGTAATCAGCCAGAAAAACGGCCGCAGGTAATTGTTACTGGCGGAATTTCAGCCAGTAATGACTGGCGGATTTACTGGCCGAATTTCAGCCAGTAATTACTGGCTGAAATTCGGCCAGTAATGACTGGCGGATTTACTGGCGGAATTTCAGCCAGTAATTACTGGCTGAAATTCGGCCAGTAAATCCGCCAGTCATTACTGGCCGAATTTCAGCCAGTAAATCCTCTAGTAATTACTGGCTGAATATCAGCCACTAAACAACCAAATCCGCCAGTACTGTATTATATATTTATTTAAAAAAATATTTTTCAAATGGTTTTTTATATTTAAAATTTGTTGATATTTAATTCGTTTTTTATTTAAATTTTTTAAAAATAATTTTTTAATTCATTTATTTAATTCAAAAAATAAAATAATTACTAAATATTTTTTCTAAATGATAAAATTTTCATAAACTTCATGCAATAAAGTACTAATTAAAATATCCATTACAAAATATAAATAGAAATAGTCATTACAAATGCAAATTAAAATATCTAGTAAAAGTACTAGATATCATAGTAGGAGGGTCCAGAGGTGTTGTTGTTGTTGTTGCTGTTGTTGTTGTTGCTGCTGCTGGTGTTGGTGTTGTTGTTGTTGTTGTTGTTGTTGTTGTTGTTGTTGTTGTTGTTGTTGTTGTTGTTGTTGTTGTTGTTGTTGTTGTTGTTGTTGTTGTTGTTGTTGTTGTTGTTGTTGTTGTTGTTGTTGTTGTTGTTGTTGTTGTTGTTGTTGTTGTTGTTGTTGTTGTTGTTGTTGTTGTTGTTGTTGTTGTTGTTGTTGTTGTTGTTGTTGTTGTTGTTGTTGTTGTTGTTGTTGTTGTTGTTGTTGTTGTTGTTGTTGTTGTTGTTGTTGTTGTTGTTGTTGTTGTTGTTGTTGTTGTTGTTGTTGTTGTTGTTGTTGTTGTTGTTGTTGTTGTTGTTGTTGTTGTTGTTGTTGTTGTTGTTGTTGTTGTTGTTGTTGTTGTTGTTGTTGTTGTTGTTGTTGTTGTTGTTGTTGTTGTTGTTGTTGTTGTTGTTGTTGTTGTTGTTGTTGTTGTTGTTGTTGTTGTTGTTGTTGTTGTTGTTGTTGTTGTTGTTGTTGTTGTTGTTGTTGTTGTTGTTGTTGTTGTTGTTGTTGTTGTTGTTGTTGTTGTTGTTGTTGTTGTTGTTGTTGTTGTTGTTGTTGTTGTTGTTGTTGTTGTTGTTGTTGTTGTTGTTGTTGTTGTTGTTGTTGTTGTTGTTGTTGTTGTTGTTGTCGTTGTCGTCATCCCCAAACCAAGCTAAAACAGGATCAATGTTGGTGTCTGTGTCGAACTGCTGTTGGGTTTGCTGGAGGGGAGGCGTACTGTTTGTGCGTGAAGGGTTTTTGGGAACGGGAAGGAAATAGGGTTTTTAGAAAATTGAGAATAGGTAGCGCTTTCTTTGAAAAAGCGCTCCTGATGGGGTATGCGAGATTTGCAATAGGGAGCGCTTTTTAAAAAGCGCTCCTCATTGCAAATCTCGCATACCCCATCAGGAGCGCTTATTTGGAAAGCGCTACTCATGTTTGAAATAGGGAGCGCTTCTTGCAAAAGCGCTACTGATTCTGCCGTTCTTTATTTGAGCTTTTGGCGTAGTGTGCGGCTGAGGTCGAGGAAGCTGTTGAGACTGCATATGTGGTTGCTGGAATTGCTGTTGAGACACATTTGAGAGAAATGGTGGAATGAATAACAAATGAAATGAGAGGCTTCAGATTTTATAATGAAGGTAAGAAGGGGAAGACGCATTGTGGCAGTTACTGGCGGATTAAAGGCCTTTTCTGGCGGATTAAAAAGGAGAAGACGCAACGGCTGTCACGAATATTACTGGCGGATTAAAGTGCATTACTGGCGGAATTGTGGCAGCTGACAGCCCACGGTCAATGCATTACTGGTGGATTAAAGTGCATTACTGGCGGAATTGGTCTGTGACGCGACATCTCACTGCCATCTTGTCTATATTACTGGCGGAACTTGCGTGTTACTGGCGGATATCATTACTGGCCATTTTTAACGGTCAATGCGCAGCTTTTGAGGGTATTTTCTGGCTGAAATTTCCGCCAGTAAATGCAATTACTGGCGGATACATTACTGGCGGAACTTTCGTGTTACTGGCGGAACTGCATTACTGGCGGAACTTGCGTGTTACTGGCGGAACTGCATTACTGGCCATTTTTGACAGTCAATGCGCAGCTTTTGAGGGTATTTTCTGGCTGAAATTTCCGCCAGTAAATGCAATTACTGGCGGATATATTTATTTATAAAATTATTTTAGTTTTTCAATTAATTTCCGCCAGAAATTCCTACTCAATCCGCCAGTAAATATACTGGCTGTTTAAATTCGACAGAAATGTTATGGAATCCGCCAGAAACTTACTGGCAGACTAAATCCGCCAGAAATCGCATAATTCCACCAGAAAACTTACTGGCTAACTGATTCCGCCAGAAATGTCTAGCCAGTAATGCAAGTAATTCTTGTAGTGTCAAGCCTTGAACCCCATGGTGTCATTTTATCACTCTCCCCACCCTCTCGGAACACACTGTAGAGATTACCACCGAAGATTGTAGGTTGTATTGCAACAAAATTTTGTAGAGGCATACTCACAGGACTTTGATGACCGTACCATGTTCTAAAATACGTTCTATAGATTAATTTTTTCTTCAATATTAGTTTTGGCTTTATGTCCATAATTCCACACCTCACTTTCTCTGCTTTAAATTTTTGTATGTTAGTGTCTGTTTATGTCATCTCCAATGGGAAATAATAACTAACCCCTCTTTATCTCTTCTTTTTGTTTCAAATTTATAGCTTTTTGTTGCAAAGATGAGATCTGTTGGGTCATCTTTTGCAACGATAAGATTTGCAGGGTTGGAGGCTTTTATTTCGAGCTGCCTTATGAAGATGATCTAGAAAGGGAGTATCAGCGATAGTATTTGAGTGGCACAACTTACAATTGTCTTCCTTCGCTATTCATTATGGACACCACACTCTCTGTTCATAAAATAAAACCTCTTATTTTGCACTCACACTTCTATTACGATTTTTTGTTTGTTGAAAAAAAAAGATTTGATGCCCAATTGGAGTTTTCAATTTAGTCAGGGGAATTCAAAACAATTTTTTTGCTTTGAAAAATAATATTAGAAATGAAAGTCCGGTTTTGATGAGTTTATCATTTGCGAACATTTGAAGGTTACGATACTTTTCAATGCTTGCAATCGGTAGTAAGAGTTACTATGGTTTTTAGTATTTTAGGCCACATAAAAAGGAGGTTATTTAGAATATTATTGAGAACAAGTGATTGTGTGGCAGTCATGCCTACTATTAAGGCAAGTGTATTGGGTAAAATGCATCATCATGCCCTCTCACTGTTTTTCTTTCTTTTGAATTTTATGTTGAGAGGCGGGGATGGGAAGCGAGAGAGTGCTCCCCGCCCCTGCCCCATTGCCATCCCTACCCGAGAGATCACTCATTCAAAAAGATATGTGTGTTTTACTAAAAATAAAATAAATTATGTGCGTGTAAATGTAGTGGTTATGTAAGATCTCATACAAATATTTATAAAAATACCAATTTAAACATAACAATATTGGTAATCTTTTTAAAAGATGAGGTATACCCGTGCGACGCACGGGTCAATTATTCTAGTATATTATTCTTTAAGCTCATTTATGGTCGATGTGAGACTAATCACTCACACTTAAATTTTCAACAAGAAAGACCGACAAAAATTTGGGGCCACATTTTATGTATCAATAATGCCTTAATGACGTCAAAGGCCTTATTGATACAAATGCTTACAAAGGTTTACAAGCTAACCCAAGCAAAAAGAACAAACAACCACGAACAAAAAAAACAGAATGGTAATCGAATAGGGTAAAAAACTAACTTATTTTACCTATTCTATCTAACTGTAATAGTTCCCATTTCCTGGGACAACGTTTTCTGCACTGAGGCTCAATTGTCTATGACTTATTATATGGCAATGTTATGGGTTTGGGAAGTACAAATTAGTCTACCTACGAATAGGGTACGAAGCTTAATCCTAGTAAAGGTTAACACAGTTCCATGAGACATGAGACAGTTACATACAGTAACATTATAGTTGGTTATGCAATGTTACCATCAGGATAAAGGAAATTTAAATGGTCAATGACAGTGTTTCTATTTGATATTTTCATAGTATAACGCACATCCAAAATTGGAGCTAAGAATGGTCATGAGATTACAAAATTTGACTTTCAGTTTTCTTATCCTATATATTATGCAAAAACCATTGCTCTAAAAAATTTCAGTGACAGAAGGCTGGAATTGTTAGAGGCAAGTCAACGAGTATGAAATTAAAGTCAATTAGTTGAAATGGTTGTACTTGGTGGATTTAAAGATAGAAACAGGAAATCAAAATCTACTCACTGAGCCGTGTAACTGTGTAGATTTAATGTACAATTTAAAAGGTGGAGAAATGAATACAAATACAATACAATGAGTGAGAAAATCACTTGTTAGTTTGAAGCCAATCAAGGATACCCTTTTCTGCCTCTGAAAGATTTCCTTCCCTTCCCTTCAAACTCCCTTCTATGAATTCAAAGTAATCCTTGTAGTTACGCTTGTAATAACTCTCCAGCCTCTGCTCCACAATAAAGTCATTAATTCAAATTAAACATGACATACTACAACAACCCATCTTATGCTCACTAATCATGCAAATAAGATCGAGAAGGGTTTTACTTGTTTACCTCTTTGTCATTTTTCTCCTTGTTTTCCTCTGTTTTCTTCAGATATTCTGATGACAATTTCATTACAACAACGTCATTTGAGTTAGCAAGCAAGACCACTAAAACATATACTACTATTAAGACAAAACAAGAGTTGTGCATACTTTTAAGAAGCTCGGTTCTAGAGTCAGGGACTTGGGTGGCAGCAATGGCGGTGGATAAGAGGAGTCCTCTCCTTCCGAAGTCAACGTTGGTGTTGGTGCTGCTCAAGGTGGGTTGTTTTCTATGAACTGCTTGCACATTAGATGAAGCATATTTGTTTACAGTAACAGTTAGAGCCATCAATATGCTTTGCCCTATCGAACTCATCACAGGATACTTTTCATTACTATCTTCTTCCCTCTATCGTGTTTTCTTCCAACCATCACTTATCTTGAATGAATATTGAAGATGTGGTAGGGCACTTCATTCTGCTCCATTTGTTTTGTATAGGGACAGAGTACACGACAAAAATTATGTAGGGGAAATTCCACATTTCTATATTGTCTTAATTTTTTTTCCCCTTCAGTCCCTGTTTTTTTTAAGCTACCATTTATTTTGTAAGTAGTGTCAACTTTGGCCCAACTCGCTCAATGTTTTTGGTTGGACTGAGCTTGCTAAATAGAGGTCCAAGAAAAACTGGGCCATTTTGGCCAAGACTAGTCGGCCCAGTAACCAGACGAAACCTATTTTTTTAAACACTTTTTGGATTCCCTTGTTAAACGTTGGACAGCCCGACCCAGCCCAACCTGTTGGTTCAGTGTTTTTTGGTTGAGTTGGGCTACCAAAAACACAGCCTAGCCCACTTTTACGTTTTGACTCAATGGGTCGGGTCTCACAACCCAACCTGTAGCTTGTTATGAGGCTACTCGTCACACTATACGGTTGAGGAACTTAATTGAGCTTCTTTGAACAATAAGAACTCTAAGCGTTCAAAGCATTTTGACACCAAATATATGTTTGTTAGAGAGAAGGTTCAAGTGCATCTGACTCTCATTAAACATATACCTACAAACTGATGGTGGCAGAACCCCTAACTAAGGGCTTGACTGTTAAATTTTTTGTGGATCATATAACCCATATGAGTGTTGTGAGATCCTTGATGCCTTAGATTAGTGGGAGATTGTAATTTTGAATTTCTTTTAACAAATTATTGCCACGATTGTTATTGAAGTTTTTTTTCCTTTTGTCAATTTTGGTTTATAGTAATGGCATATTGTCATGACATTTGGATCCATTACTATTGTGGGCCAATTATTCTGGAAAATCACATTAATTACTTTGCTTCCATATTCCACATTTCATTATATTGTTATTGGATCATATAGAGATATAAGTATCTGGTATGTATGATATATCAATATCCCTATCAGATGATTCTCTCTCTCTCTCTCTCTCTCTCTCTCTCTCTCTCTCTCTCTCTCTCTCTCTCTCTATATATATATATATATATATATATATATATATTATGACACTTATAATTAGGGGTGTCAAAATAAATTTACTAATTTAATTTAAATTTATAATCTTATTTGCCAATGGTTAGAAATACTTATTTAAATTTTGACAATTCTATTGTGGCCACATATTGTATATATAATTAATCTGAAGTATTTTGTTGTATCTGACTCATGCTGTCCAAGTGGGAGATTGTTGGATTATTTATTTTGAACTAGCATAGTCAGATTAATTTTTGATGCAATACTCAAATTAATTGGATGTCAGAATAATATTGTTATTTAATCCCAATTACGATTATTGGGTTTAATTGAGATTCTTTGTAATGAGTCAATGTGGAAGTATTATTTTATTTTATGAGGACTTTTTATGACGGATAAGTAAGTCTATTTTATTTTGACTTAAGGAGAGACCCCTATCTCTTTCCAATATATAGTGTAGTTTATCCATTGAGATTACACATACAATATCCCTATTGGAATTGAGACAGCTTCTCTCTAACAGGTGAAACGAAAAGCACTGGGAAACGAAAATTTGCAACATGGGTTCCTTGCCCACGACTTGTTCAGGTAATCCTAAAATTTTGTTCTTGATTTTATGATGAACATGTAACAATTTAGGATTAGAAATCATATTTTATATTATCAGAATATCATGATTACAAGATTGCCACACACCTCAAACTGTGCATGATCACTCTTACAAATTTGAATAACCCATTCATGATAACACTTATCCTACAATAAATAGAGTTAAGATCCTCAAAAGTACTTGTGTCAAGTATGAGAGAGATCGAGCAACAAATACAATATAATAAAAAATGCAGTAAATGTTACTATCATTTTTATGTGTCAACTCTCTCTCTCCTACTTGACCCAAGAAATCGTAGTAGGGATTCCAACCCCAATAAGTAAGTACACACACTCTCCTTACACTAGGGCGCAGTTAGAGAGTCTCACCTTTTTTCTATCGGGTGCCTGTGTTGCACTGCTACATTTAGGTGCTTATCCCACAATAAATAAATGAAATAATAGGGATATGTGAAAACTAAGTGCTCATGAATCAAAATAAAATGAAATTGTGCATTTCTAATAGATAAGGTACACCACCCTTTATTTTAATGTGAGTTATCATGATTGCCACTTTTTCTATGGCTACATCTCTATCAATATTGCGAATACCGTGCTGCAGTTACTCTGCAGCTGGTTATTCGCGCGAAAAATTTCACGTTACCGCACCCAAGCATAACCTTCATTGGTCCATTCTCACGCCTACTTTTTTTGACTTTTCTTCTCATTTTTTTCCACCTTTCTCTTTGATTTCTTCGTAATCTCAATAGAAATCACAAACTTTTAATTTAACAACATTCTCGGCAGAAAACTGATGAACAACTTCTTCGATTAAACATAACATCAATTGTGCAATATACTAAACAATCTAAAAAATGGTTTAACGAAGTAGAACAAAATGAAAATGATGGGAATAGAAGATACGGAGCAGTGCCGAACTCTACTGCCGTAATTTGCCATCGTCGTGCGTACTACACCGCGTCGTTTATTCTATCGCCTTCGTTGATTTCATGCGAATGGGGATAAAGAACGGTGGCACTAGTGGAAAAACGACATTATTAAGCATCATTTAGCGTCGGTTGTTTGAACAGCCGATGCTAAATGTTGAACCGGTGGCATTTTTGTAATTAAATGGAAGATTTCATATTTCACACCTACTTTTAGCGTCGGGTGTTTAAACAACCGATGCTAAATGTATTTTCTTTAGACATTTAGCATAGGGTGTTAAACACCCGATGCTAAATGTCTAAAGCAAATACATTTAGCGTCGGGTATATTACACACCCGATGCTAAAAGTCCTCTTTTGTTTTTTCCATTTTCTTCCGTGGCATACATTCTCTCGCGTTCTCAACTCTCGCTCACTCTCAACTATCGTTCTCTGAACTCTGCTCTCAACTCTTGTTCTCAACCCTCTTTCTCTGAACTCTCTCCATCTTCCTCACGTTGTTGCCCTAAGCTTCTATCCCTCTTCCTCTGCCTCACAACATCATCACAGCTTGTGCTCACCGAAAAAGAAGGGGTGAAGAGAAGGAAAAACACGAAAGGAGAGGAAAAAGAAGTAGCGAAGGAAATACATGGAAGGAGAAGAAGGATCTCAGCAGCCACAATTTGTGCTCGCGGACAAGGATAACGGTGAAATTCTTTCCCTCTCCCTTTCCTCACTCGTTTCTCTCTTTTAGAACCCTAATTTTGCTTTTGGTTTATTTTTCACAGATCTGGTCCGTTTTTCTTAAAACCCTAATTTCGCTTTTGGTTTATTGCTAAATTTGATGACTGAAAGGTACTTGTTTCAAACAAACAGATGTTTTGTATGAAACTGAAGAGTCAATGCGGTTTTCTAAAGAGAAGGTATGCATTCTGCAATTCTAATTACTAGGTGACGCAGTATAGTTTTTCAATCTTTGAGCCTTACCCGACTAATGTCTCTTCCATTTTGTTTACTCAAGTGTTAGTGTTTTTGTTTATCTTTGGCTTTTGGAAAATATATTCCCAATCAACATCTGTTTGGCGAATGCTCTTTCTTTTCGATGTTTATATCTCTCTGAATCTTTTGTTGATTGCTTCTCACGTGCTGATTTAAATTTAATTACCATTTATGGAGTTATGTGGGGAGAATTTTTGTCAGTTAACCATTCAAGCAAATATCACATACATACAAGATACTATTATGCTTGGGCTGCCAGCTATAGAATGTTATTAGGTATAGATTTGTACTAAGTAGAGTTGGAAATTTCATCACTAATGCAATAGATTATGTATTATGATGCTAACTAATTTAACAGATTTTCGAAATAATCTGTATGGTGTATGGTGTGAATCAGAATAATTAATGAGTGATTGGCTGATCTAGTTAGTTTGAATTTTGTCTTAATTGCAGTCTTCAGATGTTCTTAGCTCATTGATTCCATATTCTTCATTGTTTTAAATTTACATAAACAAAAATAGATTTAGTGACTAAGATACTATCAAACAACTATGTTTGTTTTTCCTTTTATTCTGTGCATCCTTGGTACGTATTATAGTGTTTGTTTTTCTTATTTGCAGTTTGAGGATTTTGATTATGGTGGAATGCCTCGCCCTGCTAATCACCTTCTGCAAAAGATTTTGGTATTAACATGGTTGCCTTGTAGAGAGAAGGAATCTACTTTATCCATTGAATCATTAAATGAATCTCAACAAGTTCAGAACGAGGATAATATGGCTAAGGAAACAAGTTCATCATACCAAATCCATCAGGAAGTTGTTGATGTAACCTCTCAGTCTAGGTTTAAAGGTGGTTCAACTTCAATTGGAAGACCAAAACCAGGTTTTTAAAATCATTATTTTGTAGAATCCTTGAAAATTCTACTTCTTAATGTTTTTTCATTTTAGGCATGTAGTTAGTTAATTCTCCTACTTATTTGTTTTTCCTACTTCAATTTCTCTTTGGCAGGTGGTGCTACACCAGACTCTGTCTCTCTTTCTACACCATCTGCAAGAGAGCGTGCTCAGTTTTCGAGGAAAAGAAAAGCGGTTTTTGATAAAATGATAATCTTGCCTACTGAGTATGTGATTTATATGTATAGAAAATATTCTTTTACAACATTCTTTTCAATCATGCACTCTTGCTATCTATTCATATGTCTGAAGTTCTCTAGTCATTAAGATGCAAAAGGATAGACCATGTATCTAGAATGTGAAACTATTATCTAACACACTTCTTTTTTATGAACTGTATCTCTTACTAAACTGAAAGTATAATCTAATTGTTCACATCATAGTTGATAAATTCTTCACAGGTATTTGAGGTATTTATTTATTTACTTAAATTTGCTTATAGTTAGAGAATGTTGAAATTATATGGTTTGGGTATAAAGCGAAGAAAAACAGTAGCATGATAAAATTATATTGATATCAGTGTCAGTAATGTGATGCAAAAGATCAAATACCAAGCTCTATTTTTACTAATAAAAGATGCCTCGTTCTAATAAATGAGGGAACAAATCATGTATCTAATCCTAAGAGATAATAGACCCTACGGTATTCTAAATTACTTTAAATTACTTTAAGATAAGTTGAAAATGATAGATATCCATTAAGTAGCTTTGAGGGGCATGGTGCAAATATGTAATGTAAACATTATGGGTATTTTAATTAATTTTGTATGAGGCCAATTAGTCAAGCCCATTAGGTACTTCTTAGCCTATATAAAGGTAGTGTTCGTAAGTAACACAATTGAAGTAGTTGAGAGTATTTTTTAAACAATCATAATCAATGGAAATGGCTTTTCTATTTTTCTTTTTGTGAAAATTTATATGTTGTCTTTTTGTAACTTGCTCCTATATTTTGTTTTGTGCTTTACAGAATCAGAATCAATGGAAATGGCTATGAATTCTTTGAATATTTGGCAAATCAAATTGATTTAAGGTTAGTACATAATATTGTAAACAATTTTTTTTGCTTGAAATCCTAGTTAATTGCTTTTATTTTTCTGGTGATGATTGATTTTACGTACACGAGTATACAATACAACTGTGGATAGAGACTTGTGTCTCTCTTTGGAAGGAAAGCCTCTCCTTTTCTCATATTTATGAGGAGAAATAGAAGAAAGAAAGCACAGTTTCCTCATCAATCCTCATCCTCTCTTAACCGTTGATATGTGTCATACTCATAGTCATGCTGAAAAGTAAAGTTACACACTTGTTTGTTATTCTGACCAATATATCCCCCAAAAGAAGACCTTACATTTGTACCTGGAGGGGTAAATTAGTAATTTAAGTTTATAGTATTTATTCTTAGTAACAGATGTGATGTATAATATGTGATTATAATTTGCTAGGGACATTTAATGATGACTAGCTAAAGTAACAGAAAAGACTAGTGGGACATGTTTAGGTACTTCAGATTTGTTAGCCAAGTCATGTTTTCAGTGTGAATTGATCATAAGAGATTCTTGAAGCTGTTAAGATGTTAGACTTGGTCCATTTGTTTTTTTGTGCCTCAGAATTTTTCTTTTGGAATCTTATTTTATAATTTAAGGATTTTATTTTATGATGATTGCAACTGCTCCACAACCTTATAATCATTCATCACTAGTGGAAAAATGACATTAGAAAGCATCATTTAGCATCGGTTGTTTGAACAGCCGATGCTAAATGTTGAACCGGTGGCATTTTTGCAATTAAATGGAAGATTTCATATTTCGCGCCTACTTTTAGCGTCGGGTGTTTCAACACCCGATGCTAAATGTCTAAAAGCAAATACATTTAGCATCGGGTGTTTAAACAACCGATGTTAAATGTGAACATTTAGTATCGGTTGTGACAACACCGGATGCTAAAAGTCTGAATCCACTTAATTTTTTTCTATTCCTTCGTACCCTAAACATTCAATCAACCCTGCGTTCTCTTCTTCTCTTCGTGCTCTCTTCCTCTCCCTCCCTCTAACTCTCTTCCTCTCTTCTCCTGGCTCTCTTCGCATTCACTAACAAGGGAAGAACGAAGCGAGTTGATTTTATTTGTTTCAAGGGAACAACGATTTGCAACTCGAGCGGGTTAACGTTTACTACAATGAAGCGAGTTGCGGACGATTTGTACCTAGAGCTGTGCTCAAGGATCTGGAGCCAGGGACCATGGACAGTATCAGATCTGGTCCCTTTAGCCCTTCATTCTCAGAAGTTCCTCTTCCTCGCAAAATCTATAATCTGCGACCTAGATGTTGTCTCGACTCTTCCCCAAAACCCTAACCTTAACTACTAGCTACTCTCGCTCCCTCTCCACAACCACCTCCGCCATCTCTTTCCTCGATAGTTATATCAAAACACTTGCCGAGATTGTCGGAAGGTAAGTGCCGTTATAATTAAATCTTAGTCTTCACTCACTTGTTTCTTTCAATTTCCAAAATTAATCAACCATCTGTTCTTCCCCTGTATTTTTGCGATGTCATTTTAGGTTACTGTTATTTCCCCCAACATAATAAATGCAATATGCGCTTGTAAGAGTAAATGATTGTGTTTTGGTCCTTATTATTTTGTTTGTTTGAGTGGTTTATTTGTTGCAGTGAAGAAGAAGCCAGGATGATGGTATATGAATTTAGCATAACTCCCCACTACTACTATGTATTTGGGACACTTATACCTGAAGAGCATTCCTACCGAATTGAACGTATGTATATAATCATCATGGTTATGAAACGCAAACTTTCTTTTAGCTTCTATTTGTCTTTTATACAAATACAAATTATGGTTTCAACTTGTTTCTTTTTCTTTTTCAATCTGCAGTACTTCCCAGGGTTTCTCTGGTACTTTCTGATCCTTATCCACTTGTGAATATTAAGAATAAACTCTATGGAGGTAATGTTAATGTTTTTTGTTCTGTTATCTGCAATTTAATCACACTATTCATTGAATATTCAGGACTTTTCTGTTTAACTCACACCAGGTGTCTAAGTTTATTAAAAATATCAATATTACACTTCAGTCAATTATTTGTGAGAATTTTAGAATGATCGGCAAAATGTTAATGACTTGTGTTTTCAGTTGGAGCCAGCTGGGTTGATTTTGTTGATCACTTAAATGGTATCAAATCAATGGCTAACTTTTGGCCTTTTGTAGCATCTCTGATATCAATGTATTCATTCATAAGCTGTTTTCATTAAATTCATAAATTGGCCTTTTGTTGATCACTTAAAGGGGCACTCATCTTAGCCACTCAATTCATTCGTACGCTGTTTAAGGAAACTATAATTAAACTTCCCTCAACACATCATTTGTATTCATTATTGTTGTGTTATACTCCATCCTAAGGATTTCTGTAACAATTTCTGTTCATGGTGGTGTGAAAGAAGCTAGAGCAGCACAAAACAGGTGACATTAACATTGATTAAAGCTAGAATTAGAGGCATTGATTAAATAAATATATTTAGGCTTTATGATATAGGATGTCATGTATTTTTTTCCTATGATCCTTATCTTGAATGATTAACAAGTGAGGTTGGTACACATGGGATGGCACATTGCTGGCTCTTATCCATTTTTTGTTTGTCTTATATGGAGAAGACAAAACAATGTAGACTTGAATTTACTTAAGGGATCCTCTTCCCTTTTTTTCATTTTGGAGAAGGGTTGCAACTCATCTATAACTATTTTTTCAGTATTTGTTGCACAGGCAAAAAAATGGGAAATCAAGAGTATGCTCAAGCTAATCAAGAGTATGTTGGTAAGAATCTATGTACATTTGCTTTTTTCTTTTTATGTGCTATCATTTGTTTGATTCTTAATATGGAAATGCAGCTGCCCAGCTTTAATGGAGATGGAAATACAGAAAGTGATGCCCCAATCAGGTATTAGCTTATTCTGTCTGTCTGTTAAATCTGTTTTGAAGCACTAATTCATGTAGTACCTGGACGTGCTTTGCAGGAGAAGTTATATCTAGTGTACTATCCCACTATTCAGCAAATTGGGCTCAAGAATGGGGTGATCCATGTTTACCTGTTCCGTGCTCGTGGATCCGCTGAATCTCAAATCTACGGCCAAGAATAGTTTCAATGTAATTTTTCATATTTTGAGGCTTTTGTTTTGTTTATACAGCAGTCTTATTCCTTCTCATATCCTCAGCTAATATGACAATTATGCTAATATGAATCATGTTGCTTTGATTGCTTAAACAAATTATGTTGGTATCTCTCAGCTAATATGACAATGTGTATTCGGTACATTTTGACATTCTGGATTTTTTCTCTCTTTTAATATTCCCTTTTCCCATTGATCCTATATATTTTATTCATGTATTCCCTTGTTATGTATCTTCTTCATTTTAAGTTATGCCACCACTCTCTTTGGGTTCATATAACCTTCTTCTTAGTTTTATTACATAGACTTATTCATAAATTGGGTTCATATAACATGGTCTGGAACTTTCATCATTACTCAGCTGCTCTTTATCTCTTTACTTTTTTTATCCCTTTTCTTATTTTCTGAGATGCAGATATGGACCAAAGGAAGGCAGAGATGGCTAAGCATTCAGATGCCTTTATTGCCTTACCAGGTTAGCCTTAGCTGAGAGTAGTTTGTTGTATCAGGAAACATCATAGTGCTTCTAGCTTTCTTATGTTGCATTGACCATATCTCAGTCTTTGATGGTTTCAAGAATAAGCTGTGAAACTTGTTTTTTAAAGATTTTTTTGACTTAAACAATACTAAACGGAACAACAGAATGTATGTGTTTGTGTGACAGAAGTGCCATCAAGTTTTATGAAGAGGTATTGGGAAGGAATGTCAATTTCGAATTTTGTAATTTATAAAAAAGAAATGGGAGACAAGGCCAAAATCCTACATGGTTGTGAAACTGTTAAACATTTCAAAAAAATTAAGAGGATATTGCTTTTAGTTGTTTGCTGGCATTTTCTACTAATGAACAGGATGCTAATTAAGTATGAACCCCCATACTCAACAATTTCTTTGTGACAGGATTACTTGGAAAGTTGGAATATCCATGCTCTTGGATGGATGTGGTTCTCTGCATTTCTTTTCTAGAATGTGGATCACAAACAACTATTAATCCTTCTGAAGTTGGATCCCTGCCTACTTTGAAAGGTTTGAATTTGTATATATACATTTGTGTTTATGAAGTTTATTATAGATGGTTGCATTAGCATATATGAAAACATGCTTTAGAGGTTTTATTATTTATCTTCTAAGATGGATAACACATGACATACTGATGTTTCTATTTTCTTGTATCAATGCTATGCTAGAACATTTCACTACAAAGGGGTGCTACATTTACTTGTGATGAACACAGTTCTATTACTGGCCATACTTGAAGTCAACAAATTAAGTATGTGCTTTTTTTTGCTTAGTATTTTGATGAGATGAGAAAATATAAATACTAAAGTAGTTGAATGCACTTTTCACAGAATTGGCACTTATATTGACTTACAAAATACTAAGCAAATATAAATACTAAAGTCATTCTACATGTGGCATTCATGCTTTTCTTTTTATCCATCTTATATTCTTTCAAATTAACCCTTTCCTTATATTAAACATGTTCATTTATTTATTGTCATTGCTGTAGAGATTTGAGTTTCAATAGCATGAGCCATTTTTGTTGTCCTGAATTTTCAAATGCTTTTTATTTTCACATTGTAGGATATGACTCAAGCAACCCCAACTCAGGAGCTTGCAGCAAAGGATCTTCATGGATATGAGTGGAAGTTTAAGCATATAAATAGAGGTAATTTGGCACTTATAATGGTAGTTTACGGCCGGCTGGAGCACATTTGTCGTGCCGAAAAGATTAGTTGCTGGAGATGCTTTTGTTTTCCTAAGGGGAGAACATGGACAACTGAGAGTTGGTGTTAGGCGAATGGCTAGACAGTAAAGTACTATGCTTTCATCTGTGATATCAAGCCAGAGCATACATCTTGGTGTGCTTGCTACAGCGTCCCTTGCTGTCATTAGCTTATGATCACAAGCATACTCCTTTTCCCTTTTTGTAATTACCATAATTCTTGTTCAGTTTGTGTTTTCAGTTTTTATATGGCTATACTTGTTCTCTTCTTGAATATTATTCTAATTGTTGTAGACCGTAATTACCATAGTTCTTGAATATTATTCTCTTGAATGAATTGATGTTGTAAGTGATGTTTGTGACGCATGTATAAAAAGAAACTAGACATTTAGCATCGCTTGTTTCAAACAAGCGATGCTAAATGTCTTCTTTTATCAAGAAAATGACATTTAGCATCGGTTGTTTCAAACAAACGATGCTAAATGTATCAATAAATGACATTTAGCATCGGTTGTTTGAAACAACCGATGCTAAATGTCATTTTTTTTATCAAAAATGACTTTTAGCATCGGTTATTTGGAACAACCGATGCTAAATGTCATTTTTTTTATCAAAAATGACATTTAGCATCGGTTGTTTCAAATAACCGATGCTAAATGTCACTTTCAGGACATTTAGCATCGGTTGTTTCAAATAACCGATGCTAAATGTCATTTTCAGACAGCAAAAACAGTGATGAAATGGACATTTAGCATCGGTTATTTGAACACCCGATGCTAAATGTGACATTTAGCGTCGGTTAAATAACCAATGCTAAATGTATGACATTTAGCATCGGGCGATTTAGCGTCGGGCGATAACCGACGCTAAATGTCCAATTTAACCGACGCTAAATGTCTTTTTTGCACTAGTGCATTTTTCTATTACCAAATTGGCATCTTAGTCATTTCATTTGTTCCAGCTTCTTGAAATCATCTATTGTGCTGCTACCAAATCAAAATCATGGTGGTTGATGAAAATTCAACAGAAGACTGGTTGTTACATGCGAAGGAACTTGTTCCTATTGCTCTTAAAAAAGCAAGTGAAGTTAAAGGATTTCCTGGTAGATGGAAAATGATAATTTCAAGATTAGAACAGATTCCATTGAAATTATCAGATTTATCAAGTCATCCATGTTTCTCAAAGAATGCTCTTTGCAAGGAACAATTGCAGATTATGTCAAAGACATTAAAAGAAACAATGGATTTAGCTGATTTATGTTTGAAGGAGAAGTATGAAGTTAAGCTTCATATTGATTGGTGTCTTTACTAGTTTTTGATGTAGTAGAAGAAATAGTTGGATCAGTGAGTTGTATATTGATTGGCTGGTATACTGACTGAAATAATGAAACTAGTTTTTATACTGAAATAATGAAAATAGTTTTTAAGCTCTTTGATTTCAGTTCTTTGATTTCAGTTCATTTACTAGTTTTTAAGCTCTTTGATGTTGTAGTGAAATAATGAAACTAGTTTTTAATGAAACTGGTATAAAGAAATAATGAAACTAGTTTTTAAGCTCTTTGATTTCAGTTCATTTACTAGTTTTTAAGCTCTTTGATGTTGTACTTTGTGAGGCATGTATTAAAAAGAAACTAGACATTTAGCATCGCTTGTTTCAAACAAGCGATGCTAAATGTCATTTTCTTGGTGCTAAATGTCTTTTTTTTTACCAAGAAAATGACATTTAGCATCGGTTGTTTCAAACAACTGATGTTAAATGTCATTTTTTTTATCAAAATTGACTTTTAGCATCGGTTCTTTGGAACAACCGATGCTAAATGTCACTTTCAGGACATTTAGCATCGGTTGTTTCAAACACCCGATGCTAAATGTCATTTTTCAGGACATTTAGCATCGGTTATTTGGAACAACCGATGCTAAATGTCATTTTCAAACAGCAAAAACAGTGATGAAATGGACATTTAGCATCGGTTATTTGAACACCCGATGCTAAATGTGACATTTAGCGTCGGTTAAATAACCGATGCTAAATGTATGACATTTAGCATCGGGCGATTTAGCGTCGGGCGATAACCGACGCTAAATGTCCAATTTAACCGACGCTAAATGTCTTTTTTCCACTAGTGTGGGTTTGATCCGGCAATTTACGCTCTGCCGTTCTTAGACACCGATATCAGTAGTTGCATGTAATGGAAAAAGGAGATGGTATGTTTGCCTGCTTCTTCCAAACGTGCGGTAGGGGCCACAGTTGGGTTTCGTCTACTGTTTACCTGCTTCTTCAAAGTAAACAAACTTGGTTACCTTTCGTCTACTGTTTTCTTGTTTTGACCGGTTTCTCTCTCCGGATCTTCTCACACCATTGTTGCCCAACTTCAAGCCTCACCACCACCTCTCAGGCTCTCAGTCACGTGCTCCGGGCGAGTCCCTAGAGGAACGAAGTCACGAACGAAGAGCAAAAAACCAGAAAGAAGAGGAACTGAAGTCACGAACGATCCAGAACGACACATGATCACGACGCTCACGTGCCGACGCCTCCACCCATGTGAGTACAGATTGTTGGGGAATACTGCGAAAAGGATAAGGAAAGGAACCTAAAACGCAGAAAAGGAGGGAAAGACCGGGCAAGACAATTAAACAGTAAAACTGAAATTTGATTTTCCTACTGGTGTCGAAACGAGTGGTGTCAAAAACTACACAAGTAATAGTATATTATGTAAACTGTATTGTGTACATCATGTTAATTACAAGGGGATAGCAAAGTATATATACAAGATGTAGCGCCCATATTGGGCCGATGATTCGACTGGGCCACTTAATGGCCCATTAGATGATTTACTAATTACACCTAACAATATTAAGAGCAATTGAATTACAACATATTCAATACAGATCTGGGTTTTTTTAACTTTTGGGAGATAGAAATTAGAAATCTCGCTTTTGTGGGAGAGAAAACAGAAAACAATAAACAGCAATCAATTTTCTTCAACACAGAGAGCAACAATAACCCATATTCTTCAACACAACAACAAACCCTTTTTCTTCAACACAACAACAACAACCCATTTTCGAGCTAGATCCGTGACATGCATGCAAAAACAGAAGCAGCAAGATGCTAAGAGGTGAGAGGCGGTGTGATAATGAGGGAAGATGAACAGTACGCAAGAGGTGAGAGGAAGACGAATCTGTAACCGTGAGAGAAAGAGGGTGCGGTGGGAGGTTGGGTGGAGGCAGTGGGAGGTTGAGGGAGGTGGTGGTAAGAGGAACAATGTGAGGGTGAGAGGGTGAGTTTTGTTTACAGGGAAAGAATGTTGAGGGAGATGAGAAAGAAAAGTGAAAAAAAGGGAGAAAGAAAAATAACAATTTAATGAGAAGGTGATGTGATGAATGAATGATCGATGGTGACTTTCAAGGTTTTGTTTTTGACAAAGGGTGAGTTTCAAGGTTGAAAAGTCAAGGAATTATTTTTTTACAAAGGGAGTTTTGAGAATAAGTAGTAACAATTTGAAAGTGTGAGAATGTGATAAGGGGGAGCTGCTAAGTGCTAACTAGGGGTGGACACGGTTCGGGTTCGGTCGGATTCGGACTGAAAGTCACCCATCCGACTAAAACCACGGTTGAGAATCTGCCACCCAAATCCGACCGTTTGTTGCTTCAGATTTCACGGGTGACGGTTTAATCGGATTAGCAGGTGTACGGTCGGATCGGCACGGTTTGGGAGATCTAAAAATGGAGATAGGGCCATGAGAGATCTGGAAATGAAGAAAGTACCATTGGAGATCTATAAATGAAGAAGAAAACGCAAAAGAAGAAAACGTGTGGAAGGTGAACCAGATGAGAGAGAAGACAGTGCTCTCACGTTTTTCTTTATTTTAAACAAAGAAAGATTTTAATTAAAAAGAAGTAATTATTATATCAAGTTGATTGACATCTTTGAAAATTGAAAAATAATAAGGACTTATGGGGAATAGAGAGAGAGAAACGTGATATGAGTAGAAATAAACAGAAAAAAGTGAAACTAAAAAGTTTCCGAGAGAGAAAAAGCTAACAAAAATTAAATATTTTAGACGACACACTCTTACTTAGGCCGCAGACTTCATTGTGCAGTGTAAAATGCAGACTGCAGAGTGCTCCTTTATTACATCCGGTCGGTTTCGGGTAGCAATGGATGGTATGAGTAAAACCGAGCCCGCCCATTGAAATCCATTTTAAACTGATTTTTTTCATTGTGAACCCGTTGGACCGAATCTACCCACCCGAATGTATATATTTTATTTCAGATTTGACGGTTTCGGGCGGGTCAACAGATGTTGTCCATCCCTAGTGCTAACGGTGGGAGAAGAGGTTGAGGTGAAGTGAATTTTTTTGTGGTTACAAGGTTGAAAAGGAATTAATGGAATATTTTGGAATGAGTAAAATGAATTGAAAAGACAAAAAGAGTAATTAATTTTGTAAAAAAAGAGAGAAGAGTAATTAATTCAGATTTGGAAACATTTTCCAAATTGTTTCCGTTGAGTTTTGAAAAGAATAAAAAACTCATATCGTTTAGAAAAAATACTGATGAGTTTTTTTTTGACAAAAAATATTGATGAGGTTGGAATTCATGATTATGACACATTAGATTACCATATTTTTAATAAGCTTTTACATATTGTGTCAAAAAAAAGCTTTTACATATTTTTTTACAACAAGCAACTAGTGCATTTCATTTATAATAAAATTCGAAATACATGTGGTAGCTACAGAGTAATCATGAGGACTAGCTGACAACAAGACTACCCCCACAAGAGAATGAGCGACCTTGTTAGCACTCCTCCTAGCAAACTCAACATGAGAGTTACAATTAAAAAAAGAAAATAGATCCTTACAAGCGGTAATGTGAGAACCAAACTCGGAAATAAGTTGTTTATTGGAGTTGAAAGCATCGACAACGCACTTTGCGTCCAACTCGAATATGACATCCTTATAACCAAGCTCCCGGACCCAAGATATAACCAAATATAAACCCAAAGTTTCCCCTAGAAAGCACATCTATATATAATAGGGGAGAACCAATGAGTTCTAGCACTACATATTAATTACATTAAACGTTGATAAATGAAAATACTCAATTATAAAAAAAAAAGACTTAACTGTACCAACATATTATATCACAAATGGTAGATAGTTGGGCTCCTTAACTATTTGGTCAAGGGTTCGATCATTGGTCGGTACGTATGGAAAAATACTTAGTGCAGGAAGTCAACCCCTTAAATGAATCTCAGTACACCGTTACCAGTGTATCGATCAAATATACAGTATGATATAATATAAAATACTAACCGTGGTTGGTATTGTATCAATCAATATATAATCTCATCTATTAATAACATTTTATACGAGATATTATGGTCAATTTGATTGTTACATCAGTGAGAGACTTAATTTATCCATCACCCTAGAAGCCACCTTAAAATAAAATAACAATAATATTAAAATTGAGTTAAAATAAAATAAATAATTTATTTATTGAGTTAAAATAAAATAAAAACTAAATAAAACATATTAAAATTGTGATTACTTCTACGATCCGACTTGGATTTTTGAGAATACGTCATTAGAGTAAAATTCTTATAGAATTCTTTTTTTTACCAAATTATATCGTACATAAGTAATGTGAATTATATATTATATATATAGTGTAATTAAATTAGTTGTCTGTTGCTTTTTTTATTTTGGGATAAAACTGAGTGCACGTTGCTTCTTTAATTTTTTTGTATTTTTGGGATAAAACTATATCTATTGGTGTGATATATCCATTACTATATTTTAAATAATTTTTCATGTATTAAGATCCTATATATCCATGTGTCCTTTTCATCTATTGGTGTGATATTTGGCCTTTTTGTGCGGAACACCCGGTCACATTCAGATCATGTATATCCATGTGTCCTTTTGGGCCAAACAAAGTTGCTATTTACACCCCGTGGAACTCTTAATACCGTTTTGATAGTTGTAGACATCATATATAATATAACAATAATAATCAATAATAATAATAATATAATACATTTGGTCAATAACAACCACCGCATTAGTCACTTTTGTCCGTGCCGTGGATACCCGGGTTTACCCAAAAAAACCACCGCATACAGAGAAAGAAAAAAAGTAAGCAAATACTATATCTTACATTTTAAGAGTGTCTTCAGCATTGAGCTGCATATTGGTTTTTTTCCCGACCTCTATTTCATAACGTGTCTAAAACGTAATGACATCACTATTAGCAAATTAGACCAGATAATTACGCCTAAATTAGCGGAGACCACCAGAGTTAGAGTTTGCATCACTACACTTAGGGTTGTTGAATGACACTGTCATTGACACTCTTATAAATAGGGGTCTCCGGCGTGGAGACTTGAAGTTGTCAACCACCGCATACAGAGTAGATTTAATACTAACAAATATCAGTTTAGTGTTTTTGCATTCATTAATACTGGCACTCCCCTTGCATCGCACGTGTTGTATGGTATAACCGAGAAAGAAACAAAGTAAGCAAACACTATATCTAACATTTTAAGGGTGTGTTCAGCATTCAAGTGTATAATAGGGGTCTCCGGCGCGGAGACTTGAGGTTGTCAACCACTGCATACGGAGTAGATTTAATACTAACAAATATCTGCTAATTAGTGTTTTAACATTCATTAATACTGGCGCCCCCTTTGCATCGCACGAGTTGTATGGTATAACCGATAAAGAAACCAAGTAAGCAAATACTGTATCTAATATTTTAGTACAAAAGTAACACGATTTCATTTGCAACATTTTTATTATTTCAAATAAATACAATGTATTATATCGCATTTTTGTTAATAACATATTAATAAAACTGTGAACTGACCAGTGGGGTATCTGCTTTGGTTAGAGCTATTGTCCATAGTTCTTCTACTCGATAGTTGTAGACATCATATATAATATAACAATAATCATCATTAATAATAATATAATAAATTTGGTCAAAATAATAATAATAATAATAGTAATATTCCTATTTTTTGAAGAGATAAAAAAATTTACAAAGGGCAAGCCCGTGCGGAGCACGGGTGTTAACATTAGTACTCTGAATCCTAGTTCACAGGTGTTAGAACTAGTACTCTGGATCCTAGTTAGTATCTAACAAAATGACAATACTTCAGGTGACAAAATGGTAGGAGATGTTGAAGGAGAACACAAATAGGGTTTGGGTCGTATTTTCCAACAATTGAAGGCTCCCTTCCAACATTTCAACCACTTTATGCATTGCTGGTCGTTTTGAAGGGCCAGTTTGAATGCACCATAAACTCAGCACCGTCATTTTTCTAATCATTTCTTCATCACTTTAATTTTCAGTGCACCAAAGTCCAAGATCTTGATTTAATTCAATACGCTTGTAAATTTAGTGTGGAAAATACATTTCACTAGACCAATGGACTTCAAAACCTTTATATTTTTTCTTCGGCCAACCATTTCCATGGCCACCATTCCATATATAGACATTTGATTTATGTGATACACTGATACCCCTCCAAAATTTTTAGAGAACAACTCTGGGGCAATATATCGTACGTTGTGTCCCCCTCGCACCTAACATAGATACAATACTTTTTTTTCTGGCCATATTTTAGCAAGTCCAAAATCTGAAATTTTTGGACGGAAATCCTCATCTAGTAATATATTATGGGGTTTTATGTCAAAGTGCAAGATTCTAGTGTTGCAGCCTTTATGCAAGTACTCCAATCGACGAGCAACGCCAAGTGCAATATCATACAATGTTTTGCAATCCAATCGGCGGTCATCCTTCAACGAATGTTTATCTTCATATATGAACTTCTCAAGGGATCCATTGGGCATAAATTCATATATTAGTGCCTTTTTAGAACCATCCAAACAGAACCCCAAAAGTGTGACAATGCCAACATGCGAAGTTTTACTAATAGTTGCAACTTCATTAATGAAATCTTGTCGATTACCTTTTGATTCACTTAAAACCTTCATTGCAACCGTACTTCCATCATGCAATTTCCCTTTGTACACACTTCCATACCCTCCTGGTTACCGTGGATTTTGGTAAACACCGCTAGTTTCCAGTTTGGTTTACTTGCGGGATCAACTAGTAAATCCCAAGACAGTTTGGATAAAAGTTGTTTAGAAAACACGGGTTTCTTACGGATTAAGTTAAAGAAAAGAAAGAAATTCAATGTTTCTTGCGAAACTAATGAATTATTCCAGAAAAGAAGAGAATTGCGTAAATCAAAGAAGGCAAAAAATGCAGGAATTGAAAATAAGCAAAGTAAAATTGCATTAAAAAGAGAAAAGTGGTACACAATCATACATTGCTTCTCTGGGCTCGTTTTTCGCTTTAACTTGGAAGTAGAGCGTGAAAATCTGTGTAATGAGTTTGTGACCCGTTTTCCTTATGGAAAACTACTATATATAAAAACATAAACTGCCTAAAACTGCTAAGAAATTCAAAAACTATAACTGCTATATACAATTCGACCATGTAACTGCCTACGCCTTCGACAGCATCATTGCTCTGGTCTTCGACCAAACTCCTTGGCTTTAACCTGCGACCAATCTTCTTAACTTTTTTCTCGTCGAAACTTTGACTTTAGACTCTCAGTTTTATTAAGTCTTGGGCATAGTCAAAAATATTCTTCAAAACGTCTTCTCAATGTCAAATATCAATATTTCTTCTTTAAAATGACAAATCAACATCGTTGATTGCATTTAATTGAGTCTGTCGAAAATACAGGCTAACACCTCCTTGACCCAATTTGTTTTTAAAAGAGTTTGTTATTTTCCTGAGATCGAAACAATTGTACCTGGTTGCGGGAAGAGGACCCAACTCCTAAAAAAACTCCTTCTTGAACAAAAGAAATGTGGCAGGGAGATCTTTTTCCTAAAGCAGTAGTAAGCCAAGAGGCCTTAGACAATCAGAACAACAACTCCAACAACCGCCATGGTCACTGGAGAAAGAAATTAACATACTGTATATATTAGCAAAATCACAAGTATTTTTATATTTATATTGACTAAATCTTATCTTTCCACTCCAAAAACAATGTAACATATAATATGCATTGTGCCTAATGGTCAAAACAATGGTATGACTTATTAGAGAATCGATAGTCATTATTATAAAAAAAGAATTAATAATCACTATTTTGTGGTGGTGGAAAAATTATAAAATAGAATCGAGTTGTTTATTTTATGGTGCTCTACCTGTTGCTGCTATTGGCATTTTCTTTCCGGTTTTACTTTTATCTACAAATTGGAACCAAGAAAAACAACAATCAAAGGAAATATTTTAGAATTTATTCCAAACATTTGCTAACACATGCAAGAATTACGGAAGAATCGTTGCTTATCGAAAAAAGAATTACGGAAGAACGCTTACCACAATAAAATCTCTGGTTGCTGTCAAGTTGACACCGCCCTCTTTTTTTGTAGTAACAAGTAGGACATTTCATCTGTTACGTTTACTTCAGTAAAAATATCAAGTTATGAACGTAAAAGGGTCATTAGTTGGAAGGTGGACCTTGGTACATGATGCCACATCACCCACAGAAGCAGCATTAATATCATAATTAGCAGATATAAGAAATTTGTAGTAGAGATCATAGTCACGACACTTTGTATAATTATAGAAAGATGTTGAAGAGTTGACATGGACGGTACGATTGCAACTAAATATGGTTGCACTGGTTTCAATACGTAAAGAAACAAAGTGAAAGATGCTCGTGGGTGGAAGAGTATAATTATATCTGAAAACTTCACAACTTCTAGATTGCAGAAGTTCATATATATAGATGCATGTCTCTAAATACACAAGTTTTTGGAAACTCAGAAAGTTGTACAATTACAAACCATTTCCCTCTATCTTGTAATTGAATCATTTTGGACTTGTTTGGATCATCACAATTGCGTATGGGCAATTAACCACAATCTGGACATTGTGTTGTAGTGAAAGGGAATGAAATGTTGTTAAGATATCCACAACTAAATGAAGTTGGACATTCTCCTTCTTGGTACCTAATCCCATTTCCACTCACCAAGACAAGGAGCATAAGGTGAGAAAACAAAAGGAAAACAAATTCCTAAACAAAATCCATAAGTTCGTGAATCACCCCAATACTCTAGTAGGCTAATGAAAAGTTAGCTAGGAAAAACATTATAATGCAAGCAATGAAGCAAAGTCTTCCTTAGTTAGTATATGAGCTGCTTAGTGCTTAGTACGCGAGTTGACTGGACAATTAGTCAAAGGAGACCCAAAAAAGGATATGAGTCAGTCATTGGTTGTGGTGATTCAATCACTATAGAAGACTTACCCGTGTATTATACTTTACTAAATTCATTTGTTTATTTTTATTTTTTATAAACCGGTATTCTCCGTGCGTAACTGTAGAGACTAATCCGTCGAGCCGGGTAAGACCACAATGGGCGGCAAAACTCTCCTTCAAGAGATTTCCACGCAATTGCAGAGACTAATCCCTCGAGCCGGGTAAGTCCACAATGGGCAGCAAAACTCTCTTTCAATAGATTTAACACTATTGTATGTCCAATACTGAATTCGAACCTAGAACATTGGTTAAGCCAGAAGAGACCCTATAATCTCATCTAAGTACTCATGGGTAAATTCATTTGGTTATTTTGAAAATGAGTGTGATATACAAAGAATAAACAAATGAATTAGAAGTGTGAGTGAGTAGCAATAAAATTCCAATTGTATTATACTCTTACGAAATTCATTTGTTTATTTTGAAAAGACTTACCCGTGTATTAGACTCTTACTAAATTCATTTGTTTATGTTGAAAATGAGTCAGTTGGAATTCAATTGTTACTCACTCACACTTCTCATTTATTACTAACCTAGCGGTATCACATCACGTGGTACTCATATTTTTGGTAGTTTGATGATTAAGTAAATAGTTATACTTTTAATTTAAAAGTGTTAAGCTAAAAGTTTAATTATTGATAATTTAAAAATTAGGAAGAGAATGATCATGTCGTCTAAACTGATCAAAAGTAAAATAATTATTTATAAAAATAAATACATTTGTGAAAATAAAATATAAAGTATTTGTATTCCAACAACGTGAAATGTTTCGTGACCGGGAATCAAAAGTAAGTAAATTTAATAATATCAAATGTTTCCCCGCTGAAACTCAAAAGTAAAATATAAAAATAATTAATTTGACTATGCTTAATGTTTTCTTGTCGAGACTCCTAAGTAAAATGTTCATTTATTAAAAAGTAAAAACATTCATGAAGTCTGTTAGTATCGAGTGTTTTCATTAAATACATTGTAGAAGTCCGTTTCTTAGAAATTGCTCGTGGGGATTAAATTATACCGACAACAGATAATGTTTCCTTGTCCGAACACAAAAGCCAAATATTCATTTGTAAGAAATAAATATATCGTAAATACAAAAATATGAAAATATTTATATTGACAACATGCAATGGTTAGCTCAAATTCGCTCTAATATATACAAATAAGTTTCTATGTAATTTTTTTTATCGATGTCAAAAGCATGACAATCATTTATAAAAAACAAAGACATTCATAGAAACAAAATATCAAAAAAAGAAAAGTAGTCGACAATAGTAAAAGAGGGACCCATAAATAGAGAGAGAATGAAAAAAATACACTAAAAGTTAGTGAAAGAAATATTAAAAGACATATTTGTCTAAAAAATTGTGTTGCAACATAGTAATATGTCTAATTTTATAAATGTGCTAGCACTTGATTTTCTTATATTGATATTGATGTTGATATTGCTATTGGAGTCTCATTTGCAATACTAAACTTATATTTAGTATTAGTTACTAAAAGGGTAAATAGGTCATTTACCTAAAAATTACTAAAACGCGGCATTTTCTGGGCATTCAAACTTCGTTCATTAACCAAAGATTTGTACCACAATGGTTATGATATCACTAACCACACATGTGCATAGCAATGGTTAGATGCCACTAACCACAAATATGCATAACTGTGGTTAGATGCAACTAACCATAGATATGCATAACTGTGGTTAGATCCCACTAACCACAGATTTGCATAACAATGGTTAGAGTGCACCAAAACCAGCCAAATTGCGAGTTGGAAAGAAGCACCAGACATATTCGATTGTAGGGAAGAAACTGAAGAAGAAAATTATCCTTGCGGGAATTTGTTCTGTGATGAAAGCGCGATCCGCACCTCCCTGGCTTGCACCGCCGCCTGAGCCTCCAGATCGAAACTTTGGCGTTGATGGAGAATGGCGCGCGGAAACGAGTATGAAGAAGAAGAATGCAAGGTCAGAAGGAACGAACGAGGAAGAGGAGCGAAGGGGTGGTGACGACGATGCACCAGCGACGACGACGGGAGGGGGATCAGTGGCAGAGATGCCACCCGTTTGCGATGCAGAACCTTTCACTTTCGTTTCTGGAATGCGTGAATAATGCGTAACAAGCGTGAATTAGTTCTCTGAATAATGTGTAACCGAAATGGAATGCGGTTCATAGGATGTAAAATGACAACAACGCCCTTATTCATAATAAACTGTTAGATCAAATTTGCTTAATAAATTAGGAATCCAGTGGCTGGTATTGTTTTAGTAACAATAACTAAGCAAAATGCTTAGTATTGTAAGCCGCAGCCTTGATATTGATATTGATATTGATGAAGTGAAAGAAAAAAGAGAAAGTTAAAAAATGATAAGTGAGAGGGAGAGAGAGAGAGAGAGAGAGAGAGAGAGAGAGAGAGAGAGAGAGAGAGAGAGAGAGAGAGAGAGAGGAAACAAGGTAAGAGGTGAAATTGAAAAAGTGAGACCCATAAAAAAAGAGAGAATGAAAAGTTTTTTAAAAAGTTGTAAAAGTGGGACCCATATAATAGAGAGTGAAAAAAATAAATTAAAAGTTAAAGAGAGAAATATTAAAAAATATATTTGTGAAAAATCGTACCGTGTCAATATCTCCATCATAGAGAGTAATATGTCTAATTTTATAAATGTGCTGGCACTTGATTTTCTTATTTCTTAAATTTGATATTGATGATTCAAAATTTCAGAAGTGTGAGTGAGATACTCTTACCATGTATTATATACTCTTACTATAAGTTTTATTTAAGGAGAAAAAGATACAAAGACATCACAACAAATAAATAGATCGATCCCAAATATATTGATGACATCTTAAAGTTATTCAAGAGAGTAATGGTCTCTTTAAGGTGTCTTGTTAAAAAAATAAAATTAAAGCTTGTATCTCATACATACGTACCTAGAAAAATAAATTCCAAATGAAATTACATATGTATTTGAAAGAGAATGAACAAATTAGGTGGGCAGGTAATCTATTCAATCAAGTGCTTGCCCTTGAACCAACGCATGGCAAGCATATATAAGAATACGCAAACAGCGGTGCATCCAAAAATTGTGCCAAGGAACTCTGGCATGCCTGCATAATCATATAGCTCAATGTGAATATTCATGCCAAAAACACCTGTGACAGCAATAAAGCTATTCAAAAGTACACTTGCTGTGCCTATTTTCACTCCCGTCTGAAGAATACGGTTTTGTTTGTCATCCAATGTAATGTTTATGTAGTCCTCTGTGTCATCAACATATTCCCCTAGCTGGACCAAGTATTAGCAATTAATATACTAGCCAATAATCTCATCCTCAGAAAGAAAGAATTCTCGTTAAATATATCACATGAAATATACTGCGTACGTACCGTGGATAATTTGTTCAAGGTGCCACCGATTTGGACAAAGTATGCTCCTAAAAGCATTTCAACCTCCTCCACATTGGTTACAACACTGTGGGCAGTGCCACCATGGATTTCGTTATTAACTCTATTAGATGCACCATAAATTTTGTTGCTAGGGTAGTTATCATCAACAGCAACACTTTCAAAATCTTCACCATCACTTGTACAATCTCCACTACGTTCAATCTGCTGCTGAACCAACTTGTCTGTTAGATACAGCTCAGCCATATCTCCATCATTATCCAGCAAGTTCTCTAATTCACCCCTTACCCTTTGAACACGAGAAGTTAAGGCAACTAAGCGGCTCTTAACATGACGAACACGTTCCAAATTGAGGGTAGTAATCTTTGAAGTTAGCTTATCTAAGGCAGGATGAGCTTCTTGTTCCAATATATTTGTCTATAAAAATATGATGGAACAGAAACAGATTATCTAAGTCAAGAAAATAAAGAAATTAAATTACAACAGAAGAAGAGAATAGATTTCAATACACTGACTGACCTCATTTTCTAAGGCACTACAGACAGCCTCAAGACATGCCTCCAATGCTACAAACTCAAACGGAAGAATCTTCAAGCTACTAGCTCGTTTCCTTACACCTTTATCCCTCCCATCTTCACCCCCCTATAGATTTGATAGTAACAAACACAGGATAAATAAAATATTTTTTGTTACCAAATGAGTATTGGGTTTAAACAATGAATTTGAGCTCATTTTAACCTTTGGACTAGTAGATTAGGCTTTCTGCCACTCACAAGCCCATATTTGTTATTAATTAAAAAAATTATTTTTATTTTAAATTGTGGGAACAATATATAATAATATTATACTGTATAAATTTATAAAAATATTTATTTGGTATTTTATTTCTTACTCTTATTATAGAAAAGACAATTATTTTTGTGTCCACATACATGCAAAAGTATATAAAAAGGTATATTACTCTTTCCATTATATTTGATATAAATTTATACAAACAAAAACTAAAAAAATTAAGTTCAATTCAAAAAATAAAAAAATATGGTAATACTTTGTTATTGTTTCAGCTATCCTTCTAGCATACAAATCCATTCTCTAATAGGTGAGGACTCTCATACCCTTTAGGTATGATACCCAACATCCCAGCATCCAATCACTCAATAACACCTCATTTTTTCTATTTAAATATTTTGTTAAAAAAATAAATATTGAACTCATTTTACCTAAAAGGTATCATACCCACCAAACTCTGAATAGGTATGGTAGAATTTGCCTAATAATAATAATAATAATCTTGTCAAAAAAATAAATAAATAAATAATAGTAATAATAATACTAATATATAATGAAGTTTTTCTAATTAACTAATTTTTTTGTGTATTACTTTTTTAGAATATTATATCCTTTAATTGGCTGAAGATTTAAATATAACCGAATTGTTATCGCTCCCCTAAAATATGTGTATATCACACTCGCCTTCCCTCTTATCTTAAAATGATAGAAACTAATATATATATATATAGTAGCTACTTTTTTATTTCATTTTAAAGAACAATTTTATTACTTAGTCTAAATAAAAATTTAAATATTTAGTAATTTTTTTATTAAATTATATTTAAATTTATATAAGGAAATACTTAAAATGCAAAATACCTTAAATTAAAATCAATATTACTTAAAAGAATGCATCAATATTAAACAGCAACAACAATAATAATAATAATAATAATAATAATAATAATAATAATAATAATAATAATAATAATTTACCCGAGGATGAGGATGAGCGGCATTGTGGTGACCAACAACCAGTGCATGAAGGTCGTCAACGAAAGGGGTGACAGAGGGATCTTTGGAATTTAGGACGAGAATCTCATGTGCAGTAATGATAGCCTTTACTTGTTCCAAATTGATGACTACAGCTCTCTCACGTAGAAGCATGGTGGAAGGGTATGACAACATGGGATCAAGGATCCGCATGTCCCGACCAGTCAGCCCCGTCCGTTGCATTATTATCTGTCTTCCGGCATCCATCAACTGTCTCTGCCCCTCCTCGTTGATCACTAACCATGTTCTCGCTGCACTCCCCTTCTTACTTATGTGTCGCCTCATTACTCTCTCACCCGCCATCTTCCGCCAAAAACTTTCACTTCCACCTCCCCACTATTATCACATTAGGTTATATATTACCTTGGGCTTATATATATGTATTTAGCTCTCTCTCTCTCTCTCATTACTCTTGTTTTTCGCTTTTTGTCTTTTCTGTGCAATGTAAGGTAAATAATTTACATGTCTAGATTTTATTTCTCCCCCTTAATAGAAATTATGTCGTTTTTTTAATTTCCAGTTTCATTTCCCTTTTCCTTTTATTAGACCCAGATCTCGATTCACTGAATCACTGCATTCACCTTTATATTCTCTTTTATAATGTGATTGGCTGAGAAATAAAAGGAAAGAGAGAGCAGGATGAGAAAGAAGTTGTGGAGAAATGGTTGGTTTGTAGAGATGGAGTAGAGAGAAGCAAATATGGAGGATTATATTAATTCTACGACTTTTTCTTTTCCGATCCCAAAAACAATTTATAGTGTGTTTGGTTGTGAGAAGAAAGAGTGAAAAGAGAAAGAAATGAGAAAAAAATTATATTTTTTCTTTTTTTTTTTTGGTTGTGAGAAGAAAGAGTGAAAATGATTTCATTAAGACCCTTCTAAATCAGAGGCCAAAGCTAAAGCAATACAAGGAGGAATTTCCTCTATCCAAATGGTCACGCTGCTCACGACGCTGTTGCAGGGGTTTCAGCGAAGAGGGTGCGTACCGATGACGTCAGTGAGCCAAGACCGGAGAAAATGAGCAAAACTTCGAGGAGGCCAAAACACAAAAACAAGGTCATTCCTTTGGAGGAGGGTTTCCTGGAGCAAAACTATGCTCAGTGGCGGGAGGATCCTGTAGGAGCGTCAGTTCAGGTTTTGGTAAACCTGGCCGAGGTTCATAAGATCGAGAAGGAGAATTACGAGAAACGGGCTAAAGATATGTGTTTTAGTGTTGTTTGTTTTTGTTCTTATGGCCTTTCCCTCAGCTTTGATTTTTCTTTATTCCGTGCTTGCAGTTTTGCTGAATCTTGAGAAGTCGAAAAGGGCGAAGGTTGTGGAAGACATGTCTTTGACATCAAAAGAGTTGGCTCGAACCAAGCTGGAGCTTCAACATTGAGAGAAGGGCAAGGGGAAATCATACGTCGGGCCGAGTTTGCAGAGGCTCGTGTGAAGGAGCTTGAAGAGAAAGAGGCTCGTGTGAGGGATCTTGAAGAAAAGGAGAAGGAGCTGGAGGAGCAGGTGGCCGAGACTAATCGGAAAATTAGAAGCTTGGAGCATCGAATCGTCGTTTTAGAAGAAGACCTGAGAAAGGCCTCTGAGGCGGGGGCCAGTACCAGCATCGATCCCGAAGCTCTAATTGCAGAGCTCCAAGCAGCTCTTGAACAGAGTAGAAAAAATGCAAAGGAGGCTGCGAAAATTGCTAACGAAGCTAGGAAGGAAGCTCGTGAGGCTGCAAACTCTGCAATTGAGCTGTACAAGGAAGGTTTTGAGTGCGCCCTTGAGCAAGTTGCTTTGGTCAGTCCTTCTACCCATTTGGATCGGGCAATTATTGATGCTGATCATGAGGTTGAAGAAGGTAAGATTGTCAAGATCGATGCTCAAACAGAAGAGAAGACAGTCGTCTTTTTGACCTCTACCGTTTGATGGTTTTAAGTGTGTTCTTTTTTGCAGAAGTTCTGGGTATATGCTTATATCCGTGTAGGTTTTGTATAGATTCAGAACTTTTGATATGTAAGACAGGATCGTTTTTTGAGGGCTCGGTCATATCCGAGATGTTTGTAATTTGGGACATGTTTCATCCGATCCTTGTTTTTCAAACCCCGTTACGAGCTTAATGAAATGCTTTTTAAATTCTGCATGTCATGTATGTCGTTTCCGTAGAGTTTGTTTTTGGAATTTGTCTGAGTCTTTATGAATGCTTTTTTAATTCTGCATGTCATGTATGATGTAAGAACGTCGGTAAATGAGGAACTCGATTTACCGGGTTCGAGCCTATTGGACAGTTTACCAGGACTCGGCCCAGATTTAACTCGCCCTATAGGGGTATCGGCAGTTGTGGCCGATGGTCGTTCTTAGGAAGTTTCGATCCTTGAAGACCTGGTCTCTTTGAGATAGTTTACTGAGACTCGGCTCGGATTTAACTGTTTTCTCAAAGAGTTTGCAACCTTGGGTGGTCGCTTGGGGAGATCATCTAAGATCGTTCCCAGTTGATTCCTTGTAGAGGGATTTTTGGCCCGTACATTCTGTTTGATGAATTTAAGAATGTGTGGGAACTTGGTGGGAATATCGTCGTGTTCGACCTTGGGTGGTCGATGAGTTTTGTTGAAAATACTTTGAAAGGTTACCTTCTTCTTTATAAATAACTCGCTTTGTATTTACATAAGGTCGGAGTACATGATTTCTTTCTAAAGATAATAACTTTTCAATTTTGTAGCGTTCCAAGTTCGCTCAATCTTTTTTCTTTGGAGGGTCTCCAATTTAAAAGCTCCCGTACCCGTTTTAGACAAAATTCGGTAGGGGCCTTCCCAGTTCGGGGCGAGCTTTCCTTGGGAAGCGTTTTTCTGACTGACGTCGGCTCTTCTGAGCACCAGATCACCTAGATTGAAATCTCTGTGGACGACCTTGGCGTTGTACCTGGTTGCTACTCTTTGTTTGATGATTGCTTCTCGGAGTGAAGCTCGACCTCGGATTTCATCGATGAGGTCGAGTTCTTCTCTTAAAGCTTGGTCGTTATTGTCTTGAGTTTTAGGATTTGCCGTTCTCCAGCTAAGTTCGCCAATCTCGACGGGAATGACCGCCTCGCTGCCGTAGGAGAGCCTAAAACGCGTTTCTCTAGTGGAGCTTTGGGGGGTGGTCCTATATCCCCAGAGGACGTAAGGCAATTCTTCCACCCAGTTTCCTTTAGCATTGTCCGGACGTCGCTTTAGCCCGTTCAGTATTACCTTGTTTGCCGCCTCTGCTTGTCCATTGGTTTGAGGGTGTTCTACTGAAGTAAAATGGTGTTTGATTTTTAGCTCGAGCATTAGCTTTCGAAACCCTGTATCTGTGAATTGAGTCCCGTTATCAGTAACTACTACCTCGGGAATCCCGAACCTGCTCATAATATTTTTCTTGAAGAATTTTATGCAGTTTTTTGCAGTGATGGTAGCCAAGGGTTCCGCTTCTCTCCATTTGCTGAAGTAGTCTACAGCGACGATCAAGAATTTGACCTGTCCTGGTGCTTTTGAGAACGGTCCGAGCAGGTCCATTCCCCACCATGCGAAAGGCCATGTGGAGGATAAGCTTGTGAGATCTGAGGGGGGGCTATGTGAACGTTGGCGTGGATTTGGCATTTTTTACATTTCTTCACATGATCATTAGCATCGCCTATCATGGTCGGCCAGTAATATCCTGCTCGAAGAGCTTTCCGAGCTAAAGATCGAGCTCCCATGTGTTGGCCGCAGATTCCTTCATGAATTTCTTTTAAGACATAGGCTGCTTCCTCTCCCTCGACGCATTTTATCAATGGGGAAGAGAGGCTTCTTCCGTAAAGCGTTTCATTGACGACTGAGAAAGCCGAGGCCCTTCTCCTAATGTATTTAGCGTCGTTCTTGTCTAGGGGTTCAGCTCCCGTGATGATGTATTCTAGAATTGGAGTGATCCAGCTGTCAGTTTCTTCGAGCATGCAGATGGTCGAGTTGAACAGAGGATCTAGAGATATACTGGGTTTGTGGAGTGTTTCTTGGATGGTTGTCCTTTGGTTCCCTGGGGTTTTCGTGCTTGCGAGTTTGGCGAGGATGTCAGCTCGTTGATTTTCCGTTCTTGGCACGTGAATCACCTCGCTCGCTTCAAATTTAGCCAATAGCGACCGTACTCGAAGTAAATATTTTTGCAAGGTCGATTCTTTCGTCTCGTATTGGTTTCCGATCTGGGAGACCACCAAGAGAGAGTCGGTGTGTAATTTTATCTGCCGAATTTGGAGGTCAATTGCCAGGCGTAGTCCGGCGATGCAAGCCTCGTACTCTGCTTGGTTGTTCGATGTTGGGAAACCGAAAGTTAGGGAAACTTCAATGATGATCCCTGTTGGGCTTTCTAGTATGATTCCAGCGCCACTTCCTTTTGGGTTTGAGGATCCATCGACATATAGGATCCATACATCGGGATCGATGTTAGCGGGGGTCATCTCGGCCATGAAGTCCACCAAAACTTGTGCTTTTAGTGCCGTTCGAGCTTCATATTTAATTCCGAACTCTGAGAGTTCCACCACCCATTTAATCATTCTCCCAGCAAGATCGGGTCTATGGAGTATTTGTCTGATGGGGTAGTTAGTTCGGACGACCACCTGGTGAGCGACAAAATAGGCTCGGAAGCGTCGAGCTGCGACGATGAGAGCCAAAGCGATCTTTTCGACCTTCTGATAACGACTCTCAGCTCCGTGTAGAGCCTTGCTTGCGAAGTAGACCGGGCTTTGTCCGGTTCCTAGCTCGCGCACCAGAACGGCAGCTGGAGCTTCCTCCGAGACTGCCAGATATAGATATAGGGTTTCCCCCTCGTTCGGTCAAGTTAAAATTGGAGGCTCGGAGAGGGATTTCTTGAGTTGTTTTAAAGCTTCATCTTGTTCGGGTGTCCATTTGAAATCTCTTTCTTCTTTTTTGAGGATTTTAAAAAGTGGAAGGGATTTGTATGCTGCATTGGATATGAAACGAGATAGAGCAGCTATCATTCAATTAAGTTTTTGTACTTCTTTCTTGGATGTCGGCGTTCGCATTTCTGTGACGGAGCGACATTTATCAGGGTTCTCCTCGATTCCTCTTTCTGTTAAGAAAAAACCCAAGAATTTCCCTGCTCGAACTCCGAATGTACATTTCTCCGGGTTCAACCTCATTCTATTTTTTCGTACCTCATAAAAAATTGTTCTTAGATCGTTTATATGCTCGTCATCACTTCTGCTTTTGGCGATCATGTCGTCGAGGTAAACTTCTACGCTCTTACCGATCTGGTTTTGGAACACTTTGTTCATCATTCTTTGATAAGTTGCTCCAGCGTTTTTCAACCCAAACGGCATGACACAGTACGCGAAGTTACCTCGGTCGGTGATGAAGGCAGTTTTTTCTTGATCTGGCGGAAACATGGCGATCTGGTTGTATCCGGAGTATGCGTCCATAAAGGATAATAACCGGAAACCGGAAGCGTTGTCGACCAACCGATCGATGCTGGGGACTGGAAAAGCATCTTTTGGACAAGCTTTATTGAGATCGGTGTAGTCGACACACATACGCCATTTTCCGTTACTTTTCTTTACCAGGACTGGGTTTGATAACCAAGTCGTGTATTTAACCTCGGAGATGAAGTTTGCTTTCATGAGATCGTCTACTGCTTTGGCAGCAGTAATGGCTTTTTCTTTGCTTTGAGCCCGTTTTCTTTGGGCGATCCATTTTGCTTCTGGGTTAATTGTGAGCCGATGGCAAGCGACCTCTGGTGGGATCCCAGGCATGTCTTCTGTCGACCAAGCGAAGATGTCTTTGAAGTCGTTAAGACATTGGGTTAAATCGATCTTGACCTCTTTTGGAAGGTCGATGCCTATTTTGACAGTTTGGGAGGGGTTCGATCCGAGCTGTATTTCGACGAACTTTCCATCAGGCTCTGGTCTTTTAATTTTTTGTTTGAGCTCTTTGGTTAGCTCGTCAATGTCTTTTTCATTTTTGTCTTCCGGATCGCAGCCGGTTTCCATGTCGGTGGTGGCGTTAACTTCTGTCGATCTATCTTTAGCTTGTTTGGGAGTCGATGGCTCTTCTGAAGGGGGAACCCCTTCTTGTTCCGAAGCTTTTCGTTCGTTTTTCGTCCATAGGAAGAAACACCTGGAAGCAGACTCTAAGTCAGAGTTCAGAGTGATAACTCTGTTGCAGAGAGAGTGGAACTTCATCTTTAAGTGCGTGGTGGATGTAATCGCCCCGAGCCTGCCGAGGGTCGGTCTTCCTATAATACCGTTGTATATGGACTCACAAGGTAAGATGAGGAATTTGGTCTTGACGGTTCGAACCATTGGTTCGGTTCCGTAAGTAACCACCAGCTCTAGATGCCCAAGGGGTTTTGTTCGAGATCCGTTAAAACCGGACAAAGCCGTTCCTCTATAAGGGGTGAGTTCCTCTTTGTCGATCCCCATTTTATTTAGGAGGTCGATAAAGAGGATATCTGACGAGCTCCCTTGGTCAACCAAGATCCTACGTACCTCCTTATTGGCTATGACCGCCGAGATTAAGAGAGGTACGTGTTTGTTAGCTTTTCCGTCAATAAGGTCGTCATCGTTAAAAGATAGTGGAGGTCGATTTGTTTTGGTCGGGGTCGTCGATGTTGAAGCTACGCTTAACAGTTCCTTCCATTTTCTTTTCATTGATTTTCCCGATCCTTCATGATCGAATCCTCCAATTATCATCATTATAATCGAGCGTCCTTTTGATCTTTTAGTTAATTCATCTCGGTCTGGGTCGATCACTTCTTTTCCTTTTGCTCTAGGATCTTCATTTCTTTCTCTTCTGATATCGTCAGATCGTCCTTCCTCCCTTTTGACATAGGAAGACAGTTTTCCTTGCTTTATCAAATCTTCAATGTCATCCTTCAGAGCATTGCAATGGTTTGTGTCATGGCCATTGCTTCTGTGGTATCGGCAGTATTTGTTGGCCTTCTGTCCAGGTCGGATAGGTAGGGATCTGGGAGGTTTGACGTCCCTGAACTCGACGTTCCAGCATTCCCCTAGCAATTGGGCGTTGGAGACGTTGAGTTCAGTATATGCCTGGTGACGATTTTTCTTACCGACGTTCCACGAAGTTTTACGAGGATCGATCTCGATGTGGCGTTTTGACGGTTCTGCATGTGACGATGCTTTGTCGATTTTGGAATTTTCTTCTTCATTGATAAAGCACTGGGATAGCTCAAGGAATTCTTGAAGGGTGTTAGGTTCCTAGGTGTTAATGTGCTTTCGGAACGAGCTTCCAGGAAGCAGACCTTGGGCCATGAAGAAGATTCGAAAAGCGTCGTCTAGTTGTCGAACCTGGAGAGCTTCGTTGTTGAATCGCTCTATGTATTCTCTCAGGGGCTCGTTTCCCCTCTGGACGATAGATGCTAAAACATTCTTGTTTTTGGGTTTGCTCTTGGAATGGGCAAAGTGCACTGAGAAGTGTTTCGCTAATTGGTCGCATGAGGAAATGGTGTTCGACCTTAATGTTTGAAACCATTCGGAAGCCATTTTGTCCAGGGTTAATGGGAATATTCGGCATTTCATTTCCATCGGTACGTTTCGGTACTGCATGGTCGTGTCAAACTGATCGAGATGCCTGTCGGGGTCGCCCGTTCCGTCGTAAGTCTTCAGTCCTCCAGGTGGTTTTTCGAGATATCGTGGGACTCGGAAATTATCGATTGCTTTTGTGAACGGACCTTTTCGCCCAGGTCGATTCGCCCGAGATTGCGTTTGGTGTCTGTAATGAGGATCGAGATGTCCGTATCGTCGCGGTTGATTGTTCAGAATGTTGTCGCGGCTTCTTGAACGTCGTCTTGGCGAGGTCGAGTCCCTGTGTGGATGATGTCGACGTCGAACCGGAGGAGAACGGGAACCATTCCCTCGGTGACGGTGTGGAGGAGAATGAGGATCATCAAGATCGTCATATTGTCGAGCTGATGGAGAACGGGAACCATTCCCTTGGAGATGGCATGGGGAAGCATGAGGGTCGTCGAGATCACTATATTGTCGAGCCGGAGGAGAACGGGAACCATTCCCTCGATGACGGCGCGGGGGAGAACGATGATTGAGCTTTCTCCTAGGGGGTGATCGACGAAAGAGTCTTCTTCGAGTTGGGTTTCGTTCCTCGAGGGAGTCCTGCCCGGACGATTGTTGGTCCGGAACGTTTCGACCTTGGAGCCTTGCTACTTCGGCTTCGAGGTCTGTGAAACGGTTGTTTCTTTCTTCGTTTACGGCTTCTTGTCGAGCCAGTAGCTGAACGAGCTGTTGAACCGCGTCGGTCAAAGCTGGAAGTAGTTGAGGAGGAGATGGTAAGCTCGCTTCATCTGTGCTCAAATGTACTCGGGGCGGTCCTGTGTTGGGATAATGGTTTAGAGCTTGTGATGAATTTGTGAGTTCCTGGACGTGGCCTTCAGGGGTTCGTTGAGGACCGACCTCGGGTTCCGCCATGAGACTAGCCGGTCTTGAACGGCGCGTTGGTGCCATTTTTAAGATCAAGGAGATGGTGAGAAAATAGGGTATTGATTCTCCCACTGTGGTCGCCAATGTTCTGTACTGTGCTTTCGATCTTGGTGATCGGTATTATGCAGTTAGTAGGTGTTTTATCCTTGATTCTGTTTTAATGTTCAGGTCTTGGGATGTTCGGTGTGGTTCGATCTTTGAGGTGTGCGATGTTTGTTCGATCTTGAGATGTTCGATGTTCGATCTTGAGATGTTCGACGTTGTTCGATCTTGAGGTGTCCGATGTTGTTCCTGCAATAACACTCCGACGCTCAAGTCAGTATTTGAGTTAAATGAGTATTGTGTTGGAAAAGTGCTTACCATTTAATGAGCATTGAATGCTGTATTTATAGGTTTTGAGTGGTGTTTGCTTTGATCGATTTGGGCCGTCCGATCTTGTAGAGTGATCTTGGCCATTGATGAATGGACCCTGTTTTTATGTAATGGACCTCTTAAATAATTGGGTCTTGCCGGAGGTGTGAATAGCAGAACTCCTTTTTACCATAACATAAGGTAAATAATTTACATGTCTAGATTTTATTTCTCCCCCTTAATAGAAATTATGTAGTTTTTTTAATTTCCAGTTTCATTTCCCTTTTCCTTTTATTAGACCCAGATCTCGATTCACTGAATCACTGCATTCACCTTTATATTCTCTTTTATAATGTGATTGGCTGAGAAAAAAAAGGAAAGAGAGAGCAGGATGAGAAAGAAGTTGTGGAGAAATGGTTGGTTTGTAGAGATGGAGTAGAGAGAAGCAAATATGGAGGATTATATTAATTCTACGACTTTTTCTTTTCCGATCCCAAAAACAATTTATAGTGTGTTTGGTTGTGAGAAGAAAGAGTGAAAAGAGAAAGAAATGAGAAAAAAATTATATTTTTTCTTTTTTTTTTGGTTGTGAGAAGAAAGAGTGAAAATGATTTCATTAAGACCCTTCTAAATCAGAGGCCAAAGCTAAAGCAATACAAGGAGGAATTTCCTCTATCCAAATGGTAGGAGCGTTTACCAAAGCAAATTTAGCTAAAATGTGAGCTACAACATTGCCCTCACGTCTAACATGTAATAAATCAAAAGACCTAAACTTCTTAGATAAGTTGTTACAGTCAAATAAAATTCTAGAACATAAGTGTCTCGAATTCTTCATTTCCTTCACTAATTGCAAACAATCTGATTCAGCCTGTAAATCAAAAAAGCCCATCTCAAGTGCAAAATTAAGAGCATAGCGCATTCCAATTACCTCGGCTAAGAAAGGGTCTGGAGGACCTTTAATTGACCACGTGGTAGCAGCAAAAACAACACCCGTTTGATTTCGAATAACAGTTCCAATTCCCCAAATTCCATCAGAAGGTCCAGCTGTATCAACATTTAATTTATAAAATTCTGCAGGTGGTGGAAGCCAAGAGATAGGGCGCGACGCTAATCCAATGGGTATAGGGTGGACAAAAAATTTCATCCGCCCGAAATCCGACGTACCCGCATGAAAAACTAGTGCTGCGGGCGGATAGTCACGGATGTCGGTTCTTCAGTTTGCAAAAATCAGTTTCAGGCGGTTGATATTGGGCGGAATCGGTCTCGGAAGTTTCACCCAGTTGAAACCGTAACCGCCCGATGAGATTGTAAGGGAGCCTCTAATATTAAGAATTGATGTGACTACTCGCAGGCTAGTGTGTAGCTTGTAGTACCGGACTGTGTATTCAGAAAAGTTTACCTTGAGAAGTGTGCATGTGCACATTGTTAATTGTGCTTTTCAATTTGGTTTCATTATTATAACTTTTCGCTTCTCATCCGTATATCATAATGCATGCATTTTATTATTTATTTATTTTAACTTTGCGGTTCCCAATACCTTTCTCTCTTCATCTTCTTCTTCACTTCCTCTCTGGTTCGCCTCCTTGGTCCTTCTTTTTTTTCTTCCTTTTCTCAATCTCAAATCCGCCTCTACCCGTCATTTTCACCCGTCCAACCCGCCAAACCGAACCGCAAAATCCAAAAGTACATTTGGGCGGATTTGGGCATCTGTTTGTCAACCGCGGTTTTGGGCGGATGATGGTTTTGGGTCCGAAACCGCCCAAAACCGCCCGATGTCCAGGCCTAGATGGTATGAATGCTACAACTTGGGCCGAAATGGATGAGTTAAAATCAGAAATAATACTGAAAGCATTTTTTAAGACTTCATCAACTATTAATTGTTTGGCTATTGTTTGGCTTCTAAGCAATGCTTGTTCCTCGCCCACCACAAAGAATAAACCAAAGATAAAATGTGGATAACCACCTCTTCTGACTGCAGGATACAAGAAATTAGCCAATCTGTAAAAGTCTATTCAATCTCTTCAAAATTAATTCCCAGAAAAAAAAAAAAGAAAACCAGATAATTTTTGCCCAATGGCAATCTTTAAACACATGGTTGATATCTTCTAATTTATCTTCGCATCTTGAGCAAAAGGGATCACACGAAACTCCCCTAGAAGCCAACTTGTTCTTGACCGGAAGAGAATTGTTAATAATCCTCCAAGCTAAATGAATATGTTTTGGAATTGTTTTGAAACTCCACAATTTTTTCCACACAACATTATTATTTGTAGTAGTTGCCTCCAGTGAAACCGAAGCACTTTTCCAATGCTTAATGCTATGATAAGCTGATTTGACAGTGAAGAAACCTTTCTTGTTTGGAGCCCAAATCATACTATCTTCTTGAACTTCTTGGGGAAGTGGAATTTGAGTAATTTGCATAGCTTCAAAAGGCAAGAAAATTGATTCAATAAGATCAACTCTCCAAGAACCATCTTCTATAAGATCTGCCACTTTTAAAACTTCAGAATTTTGTGGTTTCGTCGTCCAAACTTTATACCCAAATTGATAAGGCAGCCAGTTATCATCCCAGACATTAATATTTTGACCATTGCCCACTGTCCACGCACACCCCTTTTTGAGGACCCAAGATGCATGGTGGATACTTCTCCATGTGAAACTAGGATTATAGCCAATAGTGGAATTCAAGAACGTGCTTCTTGGCAAGTACCGAGATTTGTAACACATTGCGAGCAAGGAATGCAGGTTTGTCATTAACCTCCACCCCATTGAAAGCCCGAAAGGTTCTGGAGAAAAAAATTACATTACCACCAAAAATAAGAAGCAAATATGGTAGATTGTAAAAAATTTGAACTAAAATATTTTAATTTTCCTCAAATTATATTACTCCCAAAAAAATACTTCATCCAAACGTTACATAAGAGAGAATAGATGAGAATTAAAGTAAATTGGAATGTATATATTGTTTTTTTGTCTACTTGGATGCAATGACAAATAAACACCACACACACTACCGTACTGCTCACACGGGTTTGGACCCAGGAGGCGACGTCCTCATGTCGCTGCAAGACAACCAATAGTGAGAGACAAATCAGATGTATTATTTGATATAAGAGAAAAAAAGATAAAGAATAGGTTTTATATTTTGTACCCCCCTCTTTATACCCCATAATTCAGTTTAACCCAAAAATACCCTCTCCTTTTTACCAAAATCTGATCAGACCCCACAAAAAATTGAGCTTCCCGGAATTATCTCATTTAAAGGTAATTCTGAAAATTTTATGCGCGTTTTTTCCGGAAATACTGTATTTCCGGAACAGTTATTTGCTTCCGGAAACATCAATTTTTTAGTATTTCCGGGAATTCTTTTTCTTTTTAGTTTCCGGAAACATCGTATTTCCGGAAAGTTTAGTTTTTTACCTTCAGAAAATACCGTTTTTTACGTGTTTCCGGAAGTTTTAAAATGTCTCTTCCGGAATTACGTGTATTTTCGGTAATTCCGGAAGTTGTTTTTAAATTTGTTTTTTACTTTTTCGTTATTTTACAGATATGACTACGGCTGACGGCAGACTTCCGTTTACTATAGATTTATCGAACGAGTTTACTACCTCAGAGGTACATATCTTCCTAAAGCGCTTTTTGTTTATTATTTTTGTAAGTTATTAATTTAGTTTACGATTATTTTGTAGCTTTTTCCTACTCCGGATAATCCTGTACGTTGGGCTAGAGATATCGGGAAAGCCAACGGAGTCATTGTTATTATTATTCGATCCGAGTCCACGGAGAATGGTAAAGGGAAGAAGAATAAGATCGTTTTGGGTTGCGAGAGACATTGTAGATATACTGCAGTAGATGTTGGGTGTTCTACTAGACACAAGACCTCACTTCTTTCACACACAGAACAAGAAAATGGACACATGGAATACACAATACTCTCGTGATTCTGCACTTTCTGCCCTTCACCATCAGGGCACAATCACCAACAGAGAAGATGGTGTCTATTTCTGGTGTCCAAAACCTATTTTATGTAGACTTAAAGACGACATCACCTTTGCTGCTCTCAAAGATAAACTACAGAGTAATGTGCAAGTGGGGGGTGACGAGCGAGAAGTCACTCATATCATTTATCGCAACCCCAGTATGGGCGATAATAATCGTGTTCGCTGGTCCACAATGGATGTGAAGAACGACGATGACGTGCGGGCCATGATGGACAATTATGACATGTTTAGACTTCGGAGTCCTTTAGAGTTGTACGTCGAAACCACAAGGAGCGTCGCTGAGATCCTTCGCCGTTTAACTCCACCATCTCAGTAGTTTTAGATCTTGTTTTTGTTTTGTTTGTTGTTGTAATCTGTTATTTTCAGTCAATGTAGACGGTGTTTTTAATTAATAAAATAAATGTTTAATTTCTTATTTTTGAATTCCGAAAACACCATAATACGGGATAAATCCGGAACTCAATTTATTGGGATTTCCGGAAATACCCTAAAATGAGATAAATCTGGAATTAAAATATTTTGGATTTCCGGAATTACCTCATTTTAGTGCAATTCCGGAAGGTATATTATGTTTCCGGAATTACACTAAAATGAGGTAATTCCAGAAATCCAAAATATTTTAATTATGGATTTATCTCATTTTAGGGTATTTCCGGAAATCCGAATAAATTGAGTTCCGGATTTATACATATAGACGAAATTCCGGAAAAAAATTTAAAGTCAGGGGTAATATCGTCCGTTTTGTCAATTTGGGGGTATGAGGTATAATGGGGGGTACAAAATATAAAACCCTAATGTTTTTCTCTCTTCTTGATTGGTCGAATATAAAGAGAGAAAAGAGAAATAGATTTACTTTTAAATGAACAAAATATCCTTGAAAGCAAAACAACATTCATTCTTATTTTATTTGAGTTTCATTTCTATAAAAATATATTCTTCCTATTTTAGTTAAATTAAGAAAGTGTATATTATAAAAATATTAAGAAATTATAATATTTAATTAGTTTTAATTGTTCTAATTTAATAATTAAACTAAATTTAAATAATTCCCCTATTTAAATTAATTTGATGCATTTAGGGTGTAAAATTCCCCTATTTAAATAATTCCCCTATTTATTTTTTAATTATATTAAATTATTAATCAATTAACCTATTGTTTGTTTGTTTGTTTTTGTTCAATATGTTTAATTTAAATTTAATATTTATTTTAAATTAATCTACTGATAGCTTAAATATTTTATTTAACTAATTTAATTTTAAACTCAAATTCTCGAAGAAGAAAAATAAATTTAACGAATCATGTTAGTGCAAATTAATATCATATTGTGTCCTAAGTGACGCTGATGGGAGCATACAGAAAAATATTTAAGAATTTGGGTGATAGTTTTTGACATCCTAGGAAGAGCTCTGTGACATAATACTAATAGTGCATGTTTAGAGACATGCATGTTCTAATTTCTTATTTGATTTCGTATTTTTATTTTAGTTAATATTATTCTATTGATTTTGTCACATAATTAGGGTTAATCACTCCTTAATCAAAGAGCAAAAAAGTAAAGGAGACATGGAAAGGGAGGCCACTGGCTAGACCAAGGATGAGAGACAACCACATCTCTCCAAGGAGGAGGAAGAAGCACAACCTGGCGTTGATCTCACTTGCATCTTGTGACATTGAAGCTCACATGCTGCCACTTAACTTACCACACACAAAAAATCATGATTTTCATTAGTTAACTAGACTAGTGGAGGACTAGCTTGGTCAACACTTCTTATAGATAATTTGGGGGACTACTTCGGCGACTAAATTGAGATTTTTCTTTTGTCGAAAAACAACGATTTCATTGATACTGAATAACACCAAACCGTTATATTCACATAATCATTATTGGACTTTTTTTATAGGCTAAATATCACTTTTGGTCTTTTATCTTTACTCTAGGTTTCACTTTGGTCCTTTATCTTTTTTTTTGCTCTGTTTTGGTTCTTTATCTTTCATTTTCGTTTCATTTTGGTCCCTGTCGTTAGTTTTTTCTAACGGACATCATGCTGGCAGTTAACTGCCGATGTGGCATCTTAAATGTCATGTATGACGTGTCATTCATTAATTGATGTGGCAAAAAAATGTTTTATTTAATTCAAAATAAAATGACACATAAGCAATTAAATTTTTTAATTTTTAAAAACACAAAAACAGAAATTAACACAAAAACTAAAACGCAAATCTGGATCAAGAACAGATCTTCAAATTCATCAGATCTGGAAACCAATATCCAAACGAATCAAGAACAAAAACTGAAATAATCAAGAACAGATCTGAATCTTCTTCCCCATGAACGAAATCGAAAAAAGAAACCAGATTTTCGTTAACACTTGTGTTTGAAGATTTGCGTTATGAACGAAATCGAAAAAGAATCTTCAAGAACAGCAAAGAAATGAAACAGACACAGATCTCAATGAAACTATTGTTGATTGAACGAAACAGACACATATATATTTTCGTTCATCAACCCAGAAGAAACGAAACAGACCCAGATCTAAACGAAACTATTTTTGATTGAAGAACAGCAAAGAAACGAAAATAAACGAAAATCAAAGAAACGAAAAACAAAACGAAACAGACCCAGATCTAGAAACGAAACAGACCCAAAAACGAAAAACAAAACAAAACGAAAATCAAAGAAACAAAACGAAAACGATGGGGATTTGTTATCACCGTGAAATACGTAAACCAAACACAGATGGTAATGGCGTGAAGGAAAGTGATCTAGAATCTAGATCTGGGTTTGGGTTGGAGGTGAATGGGTCGCAAGTCGCAACTGCTCATCACTTATTGAATCACGTTGAATCATGCTTTAGGATATTTCTTCTTCTTTTTGTTTTTTATTTTAATCACATTGAATCACCAACTGCTCACCATCGCAAGTCGCCACTGCGTTTCAGATCTTTCTTCTTCTTTTTGACTTTTATTTTAATGTGTTAATTTATGTTTTATATTTTTAAAATTTAAAAAAATAAATGTCTATGTGTCATTAGATTTAGGATTAAAAATAGATTTATTTGCCACCTCAGTTAATGAATGACACGTCACATTGACACTTAAGCGCCACGTCAGCAGTTAACTGCCAGTGTGGCTTCCGTTAGAAAAAACTAATGGTAGGGTCTAAAATGAAACGAAAATAAAAGATAAAAGGATAAAATGGACCAAAAAAAGATAAATGACCAAAGTGAAACCTAGAGCAAATATAAATGTCCAAAAGTGATATTTAGTCTTTTTTATATTTAAGTCGAGTATCCCCACAGACACTCTAATTCCTCGAGTTTGATAGACCACTTGAGCAACAATCCTTTTCCTCTAAAACTAGTATTTTACCCGTGCATACGCATGGGTGATACTGTATTTGTTATAATTTGCTATGAAATTGTAAATACGTTGAAAGTTGGAAAATCTAATAAAAACAAAAAGGAAAAAGTTGATAAGTGGCTATATTTTCAAATTTATTAAAATAGTTGCACTACTAGAAAAACAGAAACTGAATTAGAGACAATATATATTTGGTCATTCTAGAGACCGATTTAGAGATCGTTTTGAAATTGATAATGTATTTGATTTGTAGCGACCGAATTAGTGGCAGATTTTTTTTAGCGACCAATTTTTCGGTCGCTATAAATAAAGACTGATATTTCGGTTTCTATAGTGACCGGTTTTTTAGTCACTATTAATTTTTTTTACTCAGCGACCAAATTAGCAGTCGCTAAATTTACCCCTACTAAATTCCTCATCACAAACTCAAAATCTCTTTTCTTTAACTAAATATTAATATTAATATTAATTCCCTCCAAAAACCAAATTCCTAAAATTTTATTTAGAGACAAATTTTTATTTCCCTCTAAATGCCTCACTAATCCTTAATAATAAACAAAAAAATTCTTTTTAACTAAAATATTCATTCCCTCTAAATCCCTCACTAATCCCTAATAATAAACAAAAAAAATTCTTTTTAACTAAAATATTCATTCCCTACACTGTGCATTTCTCTGCTCCAAACCCCTAAATTTCCCAAACCCAAAACAAGCTCGAAACCCCAAACACACTCAAAATCCAAAATGCTTCCTCGTCCACCCGTCTCTCTCACGATCTCCCTCCTCCCACCTTTCACTTTGTTTTTGGGTCAGTGAAGCTGTGAATCTCCCTGTTTGTCATTTCATCATTGATCACTCAAGTATCCTCTCTCAGTTTCAATTTAATCCCCTTTTTGTTTCAATTTAAGGAAAAAAAATATAGAACCTAACTTGTGCTTGCAGGTCGTTCCCTCTTAGTTCCCCCTTTCACATGCGTTTAGGTTCGATTATTGTTTTCTGTTCAGCGACTCTAGTCTCCCTCCTACTCTGCTCGAAACCCCAAACACACTCAAAAGCCAAAATGCGACTCTAGTCTCTCTCGTTGTCACTCCCGTTGCCGATCCCATTGTAAGTCACTCATTGTCGCTCCCGTTGCCACGTGTTGACTCCTTTTTTTCTATATGATTTAATATTAATTTAATCATTAAAAAAATTATTTTGTAATTTTTCGTAGTGGTTCAAGTTTTTTTTTCACAAATCTTAGTGGTTAAATTGATTGATTTTAATGGTTTTAGATTATAGTAAATAGTAAATTTTAGATTTTTAGTATATACCAGGGTGTCCACCGCCGAACGCGGTGACAAATCCTCTCACTGGATTGGAGGCACCTCGAAGGGTGGGAAAGCTGGCCCAAGGATTTAAAGTTGCTTCATACCCAAGGCGATGATCGAACCCTCGACACTTGGTTAAGGGGGGATGAGCCCCAACCGCTCAACCACACCCCTGGGATTAAATTTTAGATTATTTATTTATTGAGTATAATATTAATTTAATAATTTAATTTTTTGGAAAAAATAAATTTGAAACTTTTGTTAGAGGTAAGTAGTTTATTGACAATTTTTTTTTGACAATTCGTAGTCGTTAAATTGATTAATTTTAATAGTTTGAGTAGATTATAAAAATAGTTAATTAAAAAAAACTTTTTTTTAGTAAAAAAAAAATAACCAATATGTTTTTTTTTTGGAACAAGGGTTATTCCCAGAGATAATTAGGTTCAGATCTCATCCTAAGGTCTTGAGTTTGAGTTTTAGATGGGACAAAAACTCAATTAAGAGGGCAGAACCAGACGGATTAACAAAGACTGATATACATGGTCAACACTTAATTCCCCGACGTAGATTAATCACCGAAAATTTTGGTGAATATTACGCACCAATAACATGGTAAAAAAATAAATTGAATTAAATGATTGGAAAATATAGTATTTTTTTGACAATATAGTATTGGATTAGTTTTCTCTCCTATTCTCACTCTCATGAGACGAAGGTGAGACGAATGAAGGCTTTGTGCGTGGAAGTGTGGTTCTACGTGGGATTGGAAGGGAAATTTCGTGGGGAAGGGAAAAGGGTTCCACGTGGGATTGGGAAGGGATATTTCGTGGGGAAGGGAAATTTAGCTTTTCACTCAGCGCTTTGTCCAAAAATATGGCGCCCAATTTTTGGACATCTTTAGTCCACGGTTATCTTATATTTATTATTAGTCCACGGTTTTATAACCATGGTCTCTAAATAAAACATTTTTAGTCCACGGTTTTAGGCGTTTTAGAATAAATTTTAAGGCCAACGGTTGGACAAACGTGGTCTTAGGTATCCACGTTTGTTTAACCGTAGCCTATACAGTTTTAAAGTGTGGCTTAACGGTAAGTTAATGTAACCGTGGCCTAATATCCATCTCATTGTCCACACTTGTAAAAGCGTGGTCTATTCTTTGTTCAAGCCACAGTTTTTTAGCTGTGGCAACGATTGGCGTGGCCTAAAGTCAAAAATGCTGTAGTGACAATAAGCGCATTATTGCAAATTGTGATAACATTTTAAAATATATAATCTTTAAACAAAAAACCTTGTTTTTTTATTAAAGAGAATTTTAGGGCGGGCGGATAACTCCCCAATCCAAGGAGGAAAAACCTTCGAACACTTGCGAAATGAATTACATTTACATCACCTAAGGGGGCTAGTGAAACAAAAATCCTTGTAATAATATTGTTAAAATTATTGTTAGTTTTTATTTTTTATTGTTAGTTTTTATTGTTCGAATTTATATTTTTAATTTTAAAAAAATGGATAAAAATGGAGGAGAGGTAATTTGATTTCAAAATAATGGACAAAAGGGTAGCATTCGAATTATTTTTAGCTGAATACTTGTAATTTTTTATGTGAAGTGACACAACTCTGAAAATACAAATTATCAAAGAATGAAAACCAAAACAGTTAAGAAAAACCAAAATCAAGATCTACGTTCACATTTTCATTGATAAATCTTATCACGTACGTTTTGAAGCCTAACGTTAACGAAATTTCTGATTGCAAAACAAAATACAGGGTATACTAAGCAAAGATTAAATGAATGAATAATCTAGAAACTTGAGAATTGCTCAAAACTTTCTAGCTGATCAAACTGACTCACCAGTTTTTGAGGCTACAATTTCATGTCACCATTCAATGTTTATTGAGAAGACTACTCCTTCTTAAAAAGCTCTTGATCCTCGTCAATTTTCTCCATATTTCTCACCTCAGCAATAGAGCTCATTTTAATGTTCCTTCTCACTTGTTTTTGTCTATGTCCTTCATTCCCAGTTGTTCTCGAACCATTGAGGTTGATGGTATTAGTCATATGAAAAAGTGGAAATTGACTATGAACAACACGATTGGCATCTACAACACCATACCCTCCAGCACATTTCACAACACTCTTCAAGTATAATTGTCTTGCTTTCTTTAGAATTCTTACGGGCCCTAACATGAATCGCTTCAACTTACTTTGCTTCCTTCCTTCCTTTGCCATGCTTCCTTTCTTCAACTACAACCTTTGACAGATGCTTGGTATGAAAAACTTAAAGATGTAGATACTAGATAGTCGTGCGAAGCACTTGTACGAGGAGTGGACTTTTATGAAGATTTATTGAATAATCTAAGGCTGTTTGATTCCCACGATTACTGAATTGGATAATATTATATTATCATATCCTGGGTTTCAGATATGTTTCAGATATCCCAAGGAGTTGGCCTAGTGGAGTATGACAGAAGTTGTATCCAAGAGGTTTCGGATTCAACGTACTCCCCACTAGTCCTCTCAAAGAGCTTGAAAGTTTTCTTTATCTTGGCCTGGGGCGTCATCCACTCACCCTAAATTTTTTGTTACCAAAAAAAAATATCCTGGGTTTAGGATAAACAAGATCATGATTAATTTAATAAGAAGAGAAAGCTAGTGATAAAATTATATATGATTTTTGAAACTATATTTTCAACATTTTTATAATTTTTCATATAAAATTTAAGATTTTATTTAATTTTTATATTTTATTAAATTTAGTGTTTTGAATGACGTAAAATAAAAAATTAAACAATTTTATGAAATTAACTTTTATGTATTAGTCTTAACCTGTATTTATATTTTAAAAAGTTTAAAAATAGTTTTAATTTAAATATTATATTAGATTTAAAAAAAAAATTATCATTTTTAGGTTTTAGATAAATATAAGATGACAAACCCTAGTGGCAATTTACATATACTTTTTAAAATAATTTTTTAAAACTTTTACTAATTTAACCAATTTTTATCTATATTTTTTTTACTTAAAATATAAGTTTAAAAACAGGAGGGAATTTTTAAATTTAAGTTTATCTTAAAATTAGTAAGTCAAATGTGAATATGAGAAAAAAAATGGGAGGGAATTTTAATTTAATTTTTAAGTTTGAATGGTATCATCGAATTCGATGCTACGCGATGTTAATCATTTTCGTTATATTATTATATTATGATAGCATTGTTTATCCTATCTAGTTTCTCTAATCTTGATCAGGACACAGGAGAGTGTGAAATATATCTACTCTCAACCTGATGAGTTTGGGAAATGAGAGTTTGGTTTATTTAATCACTAGATGAGAGTAGAATCGTTATGCAAACTACCAAAATAATGACATAACCCATTTAGAAAGAGCTCGTTGAATGTTAGAGAAAGAAAAATGGAAAGGAGAGAGGAATAAAGAAGAAAGAAACAAAATGAAGGAGAAGAAAACAAAGAAATCGAAGCAAATATTGATGTCTAGTTGGAAGATTCTAAAGCTCCTACAAAAGGTGACAAGTGTTAAATCTTCTCAAGTGTTAAATCGGGAACACTTCTAAAGGCTGAATGAAAGAAACACAGGCACACATACTTTTTTCTTCTTCTTCTTCATATTAAGTAATAACAGTAACGAGTTTAGAATATCAGAGTTAGATATATTAGTAAATAACAGAATTCAGATATTGAAATGAAATTTATAATAAGCTAAAAAGGTAACACAAAAATCAAAAGAAAAGTCGGTACAGAAGTTTTTTTTATCTCCTATGATAAACGTCACTGCTTGATTAACAATGAAAGCAAAGCAATGAAGATGAAACTGAAAACAGAACAAAGTAGTAGTAATCATGAAATGATTAAGAGATGGTAGTCTTGCCGGGGCGATGAGCAGCCTTCAAGTTTTTTGTTCTGGACCGGACCAAGAGGTCCATTCAGCAATTGGATATGGATTGGCCCAATCACTTTGCGCCATATCCACAATATACAAGCTCAATCATGATTATCATACTTGGATGGCTCAAATCAATTCTATCAATCCGACGGCTCACAACGGGCACGATTCCCTATAAATAATGGCTCACATTCCCATTAATAGGTAGATTCTCATTCCTAGAATATTACTACTCTCTCATTCCCTATACTGACTTGGGCGTTGGAGTGGCATCGCAGGTACCCCCTCCGGGATTCATTCAACACTCCGCTCGGATTGCAAGAGACCTACCAACAGCAGTCACCGCAGTGCTGCTAGGTACAGAACATTGGCGACCACAGTGGGAGATATCTATCTTTCACACCATCTCAACTTTTTTGAACGTTCTCCTGCTTTCCCATGCCACCCAGAGGTAGACCCCGAGTCCAAATCATTGCCGCTCCGCAGCCCCACAAGAGGCATCGCCAAAGATCTACCTCGAGGAGATCTCCAGCCCGACGTGACCGTCGAGACATAGATATCGGGGAATGATCACCTCACAACTCACGATGGACCTCCAATGAAGGACCCTTCACTAGGAAGGTTGACGACTGCCCAATTCCGAGGACCTTAGAGAAGCTCCCAGCCCTCAAACGTACGACGGGACTGGGGACCCGGACAGGCATTTGGCCTACTTCTCTGTCATGATGAGATACCGGGGGGCAAGGGAACCTGTTCACTGCAATATCTTTCCCCTCACTCTCACGGATCCAGCACTAGCTTGGTTCCAGGAGTTGAAACCAAACTCGGTTTCATCCTAAGGGCAGTTGGCCACCATGTTCACAACCCGCTTTGCCGCTTCAAGCTTGAAACCAAAATCTGAAGAGGTACTCAGGGCGATCGGGCAAGGAGAGAAAGAAACGCTTAGAGAATATCTGGAAAGGTTCAACAAGGAGGCTGGCAACGTCAGGAACTTTGAAGACAAAAGAAAGCTCTTTTGGATGAAGGATGACCTTAAGAAAGGAAGCATGTTTCAAAGAGACGTGGGGATTAACAAACCCCGAAGCTTGGATGAGTTCCTTCAGAAGGCACAAAAGTACATGGATTATGAAGAAGACAACATGGCATACCAAGAGGAAGTCAAGGTTGGCAGCAAGAAGGACGAGCTAGCCTGCAAGGCCATTGAAGAACCATGGCGGAAGCGAGTCTAATATGACAGGACTCCTCGTGAGCTCCGACCTCGACAAGGTCGCTTCTCAGAGTACACCCGGTTGAACACATCCCAGGTTGAGATCCTTGCCGAATGCGCCGAATGCGCCGATGCGGAGTTTCAGGACATCAAACAGTCCGAACCTCTCGTGCAAAGGAAAGACCAAACCTCTAAGAAGTACTGCCGTTATCACAAAAGTTATGGGCACAGTACCAACAAATGCAACACCCTCAGGGACGACATTGAAGAAATGATCCGCGAGTGGAAGCTCGCTCAATACGTAAATGAGGAAAATGATGAGACTCGTGACTCTAAATAGAGAGCAGGGCATCAGGACTGGAAACTAGAACTAGACCTAGTTAAGAATTTTACTGTTTGGGCACAAACACAGAATGTAAAAGCTCGATATGAATGATTAAAAGTTCATTTTGCAATTACAGTTTTTGCTCTAGTTCACTAGATTGACGCTTGTTCCAAAGAAAATTCCTTAAGGACAAGAAAGAAAAAGGGCCCAACTCCATAGTTAGGGGTAGAGCGAGACAAGTTTGAGACCCGACATAACCTGCAAGGAATGACTGTCTACCTCGCAGAGGCAACCTCGACATTAACTCTAAGCTAAGACCATCTTTCCAAGACGGTAGTTTTGCAAATACATCTCTGGGATGCAAGATCACACGAAGTAGGCAAGCGCTGACGTGCACCTCCAATCCTAGCAAAGGAATCAAGAGTGCCACGACACCCCAAAACAAATAAGACCATTAGTAAAAATACTTGTCAAAGGTGGATACCATGATCGTTTGCATTTTTCCTATTTACCAAAGCAAGAATCTCATAATTCTTTCTACTAAGTAACCTTGGTGGTCACAACCCCTTGGGCGAGTTCTAACTGGGCCGAGTCCTAGTAAACTGTGCCAAGGGTATACTTCAAGCTGACCTTGGTGGTCACAACCCATTGGTGCGAGTTCTATCCGGGCCGAGTCCCGGCAAACTGTGCCAATGGTACACTTCAAGCTGACCTTGGTGGTCACAACCCATTGGGCGAGTTCTATCCGGGCCGAGTCCTGGTAAACTGTGCCAAGGGTAGACTTCAAGATGACATTGCTGGTCACGACCCCTTATGACGAGTTCTGTCCAGGTCGAGTCTTGGTAAACTCTATTCAGAGTATACTTCATTACAAATTGTCCCGAGAGGCGTCGACAACTTAACCGCCTAAATCAAGATAAATTTAGCGACTGTCTACCTGAAAAATCCTAAGTACAACGAGAAGGCGCACACGCGCAAAATCACCAGTAGGGCTTGAGACCATGAGGTCACGGTTCCATGATCAAGGTTTGCTGGTGCCAGTCATGGGCGCCATGGGCGCCAAGGACCAAGGTGATCGTTGCCAGGCATGGGCACCAAGGGCGCCAAGTGCCATGGTGACGGTTTGCAAGGCATGGGCGCCAAGTGCCATGGTGACGGTTTGTCAGGGATGGGCGCCAAGGGCACCAAGTGCCATGGTGACGGTTTGTCAGGGATGGGCGCCAATGGCGCCAAGTGCCATGGTGACGACTTGTGAGGCATGGGCGCCAAGGGCGCCAAGTGCCATGGTGACGGTTTGCAAGGCATGGGTGCCAAGTGCCATGGTGACGGTTTGCAATGCATGGGCGCCAAGGGGGCCAAGTGCCATGGTGCATGACGGCTTGTGAGGCATGGGCGCCAAGTGCCATGGTGACGGTTTGCAATGCATGGGCGCCATGGGCGCCAAGTGCCATGGTGACGGCTTGTGAGGCATGGGCGCCAAGTGCCATGGTGACTGCTTGTGAGGCATAGGCGCCAAGGGCGCCAAGTGCCATGGTGACGGCTTGTGAGTGGCAAGGCTAGTTTTAGACTTCAACTTTCCTTTATTTATATTTGGCTAAAAATTTATAATCAAATAGAAAAGTGGGGAGAATTTCTTATGGTTGAAGATTTTAATAAGTCTTTTTAATGACGACATGTATACAGGAATGTTAGACAAAAAAGTCCAAGATGGATGATCCATGCTAAATTGATTATGCATTAGTGTGAAACTTGCTGAGTTGAATCCCAAATCTACACTCAACAAGTACGTTGAAGTTCAAGAATCCTCTCTGTTAAAAAATTTAACACGGAAATAAGCCAGCAAGTTTTTTATTTGAAATTCTCATTCACAAAGAATTATTGTTATTTATATGGCTTAATTAATCTTTGGAGTTAATTTATATGCACGGTTATATCACCAATCTTCTCCAAATCTCCTAACTACTATAATAAAAGTCATTCCTATCATCATTTTGGTTGTTAATGTAAAAATACTTCACATCAACTGTGTACACTAATGCTTATAAAAAAAATGTGTACACTAATTAAACTCTTTAAGTATTTAGTTCTTTAAGTAGGATTTAATTTATATGCACTGTTAGTGTATAAATTATTTTACACTATCAATCAATTGTCATTCAAAAGAAGTGAGTCTACTTATAAATACCTTATATGTCACTCATACCATGAATTGTGGTTAGTTGTGAAGCTTATATTCTCACAATTAGCTGCCTTAAAGAATGAGTTGTATTCTCAATTGGATTAACCCTAGTTAGCAAGACCAAATTACTTCTGAAGCTTATATATTGAGCCCAAAAACATAATCACCCTATAGTAAATTTCAGACGTACACAACGACAACATGAAACTCTAACTAATGTATTCAAAATGCCAAAACTGCTACTCTCATAGCTTCATTGAATACCTTTCCATTAAGTTCACGATAAAAATAAGGTTAATCGGGTTTCGTTTTTTTCAACGGATACCCAAACCAAACTAATTGAGTCTGAAAAACAAATACAAACCAAACTGAATGATCTGAATCTACTCAATTTTTTTCACATTGATTTGGTTCCGGTTACCCGTGACCACTCTACTGTTTAGAACTGGGACTACTGTTTAGAACTAGGACTACGTTTTCCTCTAATCTGGTATAGTAAATATATCACATTAAAATAAAATGCAGAGCATAGGGCAGTTAAGACTATTTTGGAGTTGATAAATATTAATAAGACACCTCATCAACACATTTTTTATCATTTAGTTATTTTTGTGCTGATCATATTAAATAAAAATTCATACTTCATTTAATGAATGAGTTTATTGTACAATATCGCAAATTAGATTTCTCCACCCACGCGAACCTACTCTTGCTAATACAAATGGTAGAGTTTAGAAAGACATTACTCGAATCAAGATACACAAATAAATCAAGAGACTGAAGTTTGCTGAGAGTCAGACCATAACATGACAGTAGACAGAAGTGCTATCGTGGCAGTTTCAACCCGAAGACGATGAGGCCCCAGGCTAACAGTTTTAGCACCTGCTTCCATCATCATATTCCCTTCTTTCTCAGTGAAGTCTGGAGACCCCCATATAAAGTTAGCAACATAAACTATCGTTAATTTAACTGAGCAAAAAATATATATTCCCTTCCTAGAAACCAAATAGTTATTTGGCAATCACATGACCAACATGATTTTGTTTTTGTCTTGATATATACATAGGAAGAATTTAACTTACAGCTAACCTCTAACTTATTATCTTATCAACAAATGCCCATTCATGTACATGTGGTGAAACCAAAAAGTGAAATTTGACTACATTATGATACTAACCGCCTTCTGGTCCGATTATGATTAAGCCACTCGTTTCCTCTCCCAATGACGTCAATGCATCAAAAACAGGAGTTGCCTTTGCTGTTGCAACAAGAGATAGCTTTGATTGGGCAATCTAAGGGAAGAAAATAGGTCAAGTTATTATTAACATAAAAGAGAAGCATAAAAGAGAAGCATTGGAGTTCTGTGACCATAATTCATAAAAGTCATTATGCAGCCACATTAAATTGCTAAGACAACTGGAATCAAATTGCTTATTTTATACCCAAATGAAAGAGGAAAACAGGTATATGTAACAGAATCAACATGTACAGTAACAAACATATCACTGGTAAATAAGATGTAGCCATGGAGGTTATTACAAGTTTACAATGCACTGGTCAAAATTCTTCTCAAATAAGTTCAATTCATGCCCAAAGTTCTGGCCGGGAAGTTAGAAATGGAGAACTTACAAGATGCAAAAGATCACCAATTTCTACAGGAGGTTTCAGGATCATTTCATGCAGTCGTTGACCTAAAAAATAGGCAATAATACGAGGTTCACTTACCAAAAGCATAATAGGTCACTCTTCATTTTAGATCTAACTTTAAAACTCCAGTCTAAATAGCCTAGAGAAAATTCTTAATGGAGAAAACTAAATGCTTAACATCAGACACAAGTAAAAAAATAGTTACATTGTTTAGATGCTGCTAAAATTACACGTTCCAATCTGTCCACACGATTTTCTGAGATTGACGGAGAACGCTCAGTCAATAGAGGAGTTACACTATTGGCTCCAAGTTCCTATGGCAGTTAAACATGAATAAAAGGAAAACAATGATAACATAAAGAAGCTGTAGTCTAACCAGATAAAATTTCAATATGCTATTGACACATACTGTACACTTCTCTACAAGCCAGTCAGCACGGCCACCCTTCAGAGTACCTAGAAAGGTATGGTTCTCAACAAGTGAAAATTTGGGTGGAAAAACTCAAGAGTTCAAAACAAATAACAGTTAATAATAAGTTTTTGTTCAACACAAAACTACAACAACATACCAAAGGCAGAAAATACATGCAATTGTGTATTCTGCTGAGGTACTAACTTCAGATCAGTCAATGCAACAAAATCAAGTCCAGTGCGGTCAATGTTCTGTATGCATCCTTCTACAAGACCTCCTTTCCCATTGAAGAGCTGCACCCTTGAACAACATGATTTGGATCATAATCAAATAAATTCTCAGATTGCCGTGCAAGACAGAAATATTGAAACAGACTGGAAAATATGTGCAAGAACTATTTTTCATTGACTTTAAAACATAGGAAATTGTGACTGAATTAACAATCGTGACAAAAAAAATGTCAAAAGATTTAACAGAAATCATTGAAATCAACTACCAAGGCAAACGCTCCTCCCACCTTCCAATTTGAGTATAAAAAACAAATTAGTATTTTGTAACAGACACCTATACAATATTTGCAGTCAAAAGTTGTTCTACATTCAAATCTACTGTATTTTCCTGAATGCCTTTATGCTTATTGGCAATCAACATTAAGAAATATAATCTCTATAACCATGAATTGTCATTCAATTGGGAAAAGAACTAAAAAATTTCAACGACAAAATTAATTGTCAAAATAAAAAAATCAAATTATCCTCTCACTCTAACTCGTTACTCATGAGCCGTGATCAATAAGGATTACCTATCATTGGTAGATAACCTCAATACTTTTGTCATGTGCCAGAATTCATCGCCTTGTACCCGAATAACGTTACCCTGAATAGTAACAGCAACAAAAACAAATAATAAAAAATTAATTAACATCTTTAAACATTTACCCAATTGAAACAAAAACAAAAGCTAGCTCAATGCAACAGATTTTCACAAAAGCAAAATGAATTATTTGCAGTCCCTTAAAATGCTTTAAGACACCCAAACTAAGAACATTCCTTAAAACCCAGCTCCATGAGGCCATGTGGCGTTTATATAGTACACTCAACATGGAGGGGCACCGTTAGTTTAAATGTATTTCAAATGGAAGCTATGCAAACTACTGAAATTCATGTGAAATTTCATTGAAATGTGGTTAGAATGTGATTTGTGGCATTATGAAAGGACGGTGGAAGAAGTATAGAGGAAGGGGAAGAGAATACCTTGGAATTAGGAAGAGTTTCGGAGTGGAAGCGAGGGAGGCCACCACGTGACTGATCTTCATAACCAGAGGAGGAAGAGAATGCACGAACAATGAAGCTTCGGAGGCATGACCGATTCACGAACCGGAGGGTTACTGGTCCTAGGGTTTGCAACATTTGTCAATTTGCACCAATTCAATCGCAATTTGTGAATGTTTTCGTCTTCATCTGAAACGGTTGCGTTGGCATTTGCAGGGAAAGAAGGACGGGTCATTTCTTTTGGCGGGAAAATCCCAACATTGGCCCATGGTTGAGACCCATAAAAAATCTAGTCCATTGGTGTCCAAACCTTTTTTGTTCGGAGCTTACGTTTTGCACCATGTTTTTTATTATACACTCCCTTTTGCATAAAATTATACGCTCCCTTACGAGTTACGAAAACTAAGAAACGTCAAAACATAAAACTTGAACACGAAGAGAAGAATCTATGAATTTGAGCTTTGGGTCTATCTTGTTGTTTATGTGCCAAACAAGTTAAAAACTTCACAGCTTATATGCTTTGTTTGATATCACCGATTAATTAAACTGGAATTCAGCCTCAAAAGTATGCATAGTTAAAAATATTTCAGAATATTTATCTAACAAAATAAATATATACATACATTGGGTTACATTATGAAATCAAAATAAACATGTTAATACAGATTAAAAATTCCTATATATTATGAATTGAAAAACAAGCGACTAAACTAGCTCATAAAAAATGGCATAGAAACTATTGTTTATATATGCATCAAATTGCAGCTTTGGAGCTATGGTTTTCGGTCCTGCGTGTAGATATAATCCGTGTGAGCTACAAATGTTTTTCTCATCAAGCATTCATCTTCGCTAATGCCCTCACAATTCTCCTCCACGTCCAAAACCTTCGAATTAATTAACACGTTTAAGAGAAGAAGATTCATCATAGAAACAACACAAAAGAGAAACGTATATAAATTAAACTAGCTACAACTCACCCCATGTTGAGTATTGCTTGAAATGATAGGGGAAGAAGAAGCACGGGCACGTCTTCCTCTTCCTGCATAAGTAAGGGTTATGAAAAGGAAGAAGAAGACTGCAAAGCAAATTGGGGCACTGACCTTAGACGACATTTTCAGTTACTTTGAAATGCAACAAGAATAGGAGAACTATGTGGTCAATTTATATTAGTATATAATAGTCTCATCCTGGGCTAGGGGATGGAACTTTACTCTTTGGATTCTTATTAGTGCATAAGTAATTATAATTTAGTCATAATGTCGCATGTCTCAAGTACATCCTAAACTTTTCAAAAAGACAACATGATGGATGCTTATAAATTCTTGAATAGGAAAAACTCAAAAGTCCCAACATTATTGCGGTGGAGTTGTTTCTTTTGTTTTTTCACTATTGGTCCTAGCTGTAACTGAGCCCAGATCCCACCTCAAGGTTTCAAATTCGAATCTTGGGTATGGCAAAAATTCTATTGAGAGGGGAGAATCACATGAATCGGCAAAGCCTAAGTATACATGTGGCCACTCAGATTCTCCGACATAAATTAGTTACCGACATAGTCGGTGGATACTGCGCACCAATAACATGGTAAAAAAATAATCTGTTATACTTTTTTTTGGTGACTATGAGTGTTACTTATAGAATTTGTCAAGTATATATGTAAGATTGAGATTTTGCACGATAGCTGCGACTTCCACTTAATAGTTAAACCAAACGGTACCATCATGAGGGCATCAACATGCGTAAACAACTATGTAATGCAAAATTCATAACAAAGCACGATAGCTGCGACTTTTTTAAGTTTCTTAAGAAATAAGATTTGGCATGCCTAAAGCAGAAAGTTAAGAGCTACAAAGCAATGAGAGGATGCAAATGGTGGACAGTGCTTTTCGCATTGAGTATTCGGTTGCAGCAGGTGGGGTTGGTTGACTCAATAAAACGTGGCAAAAGAAAAGTTAAGGACGGAAAGCATCACCTTTTTGTAACTGAAAGAAGCTTTTCATTTATTATTTTGATTTCGTTTGTATGCTTATTTGGATTTATCTGTTGGCATAATAACTTGTGAGATTGTTTGAAAGAGTTTATGGAACATGTTCGTAAGTTATTTTCAACTAATTTTTATAAGCTCGCCTGATAGCTTATGAAAACAGCTTATGGCTTATAAAAAAATAATTTAACCTTATTTTATCTTTTAGGCTAAATAGCACTTTTGGTCCTTTATGTTTGCTCAAGATTTCACTTTGGTCCTTTATCTTTTTTTTGGTCCGTTTTGGTCCCTGATGTTTCATTTTTGTTTCATTTTGGTCCCTGACGTTAGTTTTGACTAACGGACGCCACGCTGGTATTAGCCTGCATTTTCGATAGGCTCAATTAAATGCAGTCAATAATGTTGACTTGTTGTTTTAAAGAAGAAATGTTGATATTTGACATTGAGAAAAGTATTGTGAAGAGTAATTTCGACTATGCCTAAATCTTATTGAAACTGAGAGTTCAAAGACAAAGTTTTTGACGAGAAAGACGTTAAAGAGTTTAGTCGAAGACAGGACAGTGTTATTGTCGAAAGTACGGGCATTTACATGTCAACAAGGTTTGACTAGTTACATTAAGGAAGAAGGCTTGATATTTCGACAACAAGAAGCTGTGTACAGGGAGAATCAGCGTAGCGCCTAACTTAGTGATATTTGGAAAGCTGAAGCCAGTAGTTCAACAGGAAGATGAACAATATCCAGATAACAGGTTAAGTCAAAGAGTGCTGGTCGAAAGGGACAACAGCAATGTAGTCGAAAGATGGAGCAGTTACTTGGTCGAATTAGCCAAACAGTTAGCTTAGTTTTGAAACCGCTGTGCGGTTATTTGTTTTTCTTTATAAATAGTAGTTCTGTACATAGAACAAGGGTCGCACAATTCATTTCTACATAAACTTCCGCAAAACTCTTACTTCCGCATCAGAGAAAATAGAGTCAAAGGAATTCAATGTATGAATCTGCGTACCAACCTTTAAATTCAGCAATGTATTTATCATTCTTTTAAAGATTTCTGCAGTTTATTTGCTTTCCTTTACGAATTCCTGCATTTTACTGTTTTCAATCTTCTTTTCTTTATCTACATTTCCTGCACTTTCCTGCACTTCACTACATTTCTGCATTTCTTCTTAAACACATGCGTTTCTTCATTGTTTTACTCCATTAAAACAGTTATCATCATAAACATCAATAATTTTAATAAAACTTTAATTCACAAATGTTCTGAGATGTTTCTAGTTGATCTCGCAAGCAACACACACGTGTAACTAGCGGTGTTTACCAAAAATCACGGTAAACAACTGGCAGTTAACTTCTGACGTGGCGTCCATTATTCATTAAATTACGTGGCTTTTTTTAATGACACATAAGCAATTAAGTTTTTTAATTTTTAGAAACATAAACAGTGTAGAAGATCTCCTTCTTCTTCGCTGCCATTCTTCCTCCCCTTCTCAAATCCCTAAATCCAACGAACAACAACAGTGTAGAAGATCTCCACTTCTGGGTTTTTGAGATCTTCGTTTTCGCTGCCTTTCTTCTTCCCCTTCGTTTTCGCTAAATCGCTGCCTTTCTTCTTCCCCTTCGTTTTCGCTGCCTTTCTTCTTCCCCTTCGTTTTCGCTAAATCGCTGCCTTTCTTCTTCCCCTTCGTTTTCTCTCTTCTCACTCTTCGCTGCCTTTCTTCTTCACCACCGTTTCTCACATCACCGCTGTAACCCTCCCATCACCACCGTAACCCCCCAGATCTCTCCTTCGTTTCTCCAGATCTCCTCCTTCGTTTCTCCAGATCTCCTCACTCTCGCGAACAGGAGGTTTTGTGCTGAAGAACAGAAATAACGAAATCCAAAACGAAATGAAAAGTAAAACAAAATCAAAAACGAAATGAAAATCAAAACGAAACAAGTATTAAAATGGAAGAAGAACAACAATGGAAGAAGAACAGCGATGAGAAGGGAAACACGTTCGCAGGGGAAGGGAAACACGTTCGCAGGAGAAGGGAACAGCGATGAGAACAGCGATGAGAAGGGAAAAAAGAATTAATTGTTTTAATGTTTTAATTAGAATTAAACTATATTAAAAAAAGCCACGTAATTTAATGAATAATGGACGCCACGTCAGCAGTTAACTGCCAGCGTGGCGTCCGTTAGTCAAAACTAACGTCAGGGACCAAAATGAAACATGAGGGACCAAAACGGACCAAAAAAAGATAAATGACTAAAGTGAAATCTGGAGCAAACATAAAAGACCAAAAGTGCTATTTAGCCTATCTTTTAGTATATAAATAGCGTCGTATGCATAAGCACTTATAGAATAAGCACTTATGTCATAGGTGCTTAATTAACTTTTTATCCACACGTCTCATAGCCTTCCATTTCTAGTGACAATCTATAGCTGAACGGGTATATAGATTCTATCCTATAAAGGTGAGGATAAAAAAATTGGACACCCGAAGTCTCATTGGATGTCAAAAGAATTTGAAGGTCTCTCAAAAGGTCTCTTAACCATGACTTACTACTCCAACCCTTAGAACCAGACTTACTATTCTCCCTTAGAGCTTGCAATGAAGCAAATTGGGCCGCTAACCAAGAAGACAAAAGATCATTTCCTTGGTCCTAATTTGTTTCTTGGTGTTTTAAAAATCAACAAATTGTTACAAGATCTTGCACTGAGGTAGAGTATAGGATTCAATTTCTTGAAATGGTATAATGCAACTTCAAAGCTGATCAATTCCCTCTGCCTAGTTTGGAGCGCATACGTGCTTTGACTTGACGCTAGGCTATTCCACATTGGAGTGTGGACTCGTTTAAACTACACACGATAATGTTGCATGTAACTATGTTCATCACTGTTGAAACGTGTGTTGTCGACATAAAAAGAACATGGAGAATGCTAGAGGCACGATCCTGCAACCATAAAAAGTTTGTTATCTTCATTCAAACACTAAATCAAAATCATATAATGGACAACTGATTACCTCATCTATGCTCTACAATTGAGTGACATCGTGATTTGTATATGTATCTAGGATTTTGATGTTCCATGGGTCGGTCTCCCGTAAATGTTTCCTGAGGTATTGGGACCTAGGGTGCAGGCACCTCAAGAGGTGATACGAACATTCGAGCATCAAGTGTAGCCTCCCGGTGGTCTACATCCTCAACCTTGTTAGTAGTTTGACGCTTTATATATCCAGAGAACCCCCCTATAGTGTGCGGCATATCTACACAGGTGAAACTTAAAACATAACTATGAAAAAAATTCATTTTTTCTAAAAACTTTTGCTGACATGTAAAATACAATATAATGTCCAAAAACATAGATGCCTGATCAAATTTGAAAAAGTTTTCTTTTGTTTTATAATGTGTGAGAAATCTTGTTTATCGTGATAAATAAGAGTTCTCAATTGATACGCTCATATAGAGGACGACTTTGGTGAGAACACTTGATTATTATTATTTTTTTTGGTATAAACCGAGTATCCCCTGCGCACAACTGCAGAGACTAACCCCTCGAGCCGGCTAGGACCACAATAGGCGGTAAAGCTCTTCCTCAAAAGATTTAACACTGCATTATTATTATTATTATTATTATGAGAAATGAGATCATTTAATTATAATCATTGAATTAAAATTAACAGCTCAAATTAAGTCATTAATTACAAGATCTCGTACGATTGTTTTCTTTTTAAGTAAGATCACAAGAGATCTTGTAATTAATGAATTAATCTAAGCCGTTAATTTTAATCTAGATTATAATTAAATGTTCGCATTTCTTATAATAACCAAGTGTTCTCACCATACATGGATGGTTGTGATTAAAAGAGAGTTAGTTAACACATTGACTTTTTGTTTTAATCTCAACCCCTCATGATTTGATCTATTTGTTTCCGAACACTGTAAAAATATCAACACCAGAAATCTAATTTCAGAAAAATAGAAATTGTTGAGGGGAAAAGGACAAAACCTTTCACGGGAGACAAAAAAGATTAGAGGTGAGAAAAGCTTCATGTGGGTTGTACTGGTGGGGCATTTTCGAAGGTCGAGGGGGAGGTTTCTTGGGCTTGAAAGGAATTAACCCTATGTTTGGATGGAGCATTTTTAGAAGGAGGTAATGTTATTCTTTAGGGGATTTCAAATATTTTAGTTCAAAATTTTGAACTAAAATATTTGAATTCCCCTAAAAAATTACATTACCTATTAAAAATGCTCCATCCAAACATATACTAAGGGTATTTTGTACTTCCACACTCATTAAAGGAGGAGGGGTGCATAGCCCATATTCAAATGCCAAACTAGTAATTGTCTTTCCCAAGTAAAACTGATCCATTTCACTTCAAATAATCAATTGATAATGGAGTTGCTAACAAAATATCGCATTTAGCTTCTTTAAGGGTATGTTTGGGAGGGAGGTTTGGGAGGATTTTGGAGGGCATGGTCTATATTTTAATATCTATTTGAGATTTTAAAAAATTGAAAGAATAACATGATAGATAATGATAAAACATCGTTAATCATACTTCATTTTTGTTTAGAAACATATAGTTTTTTCAAATATAGTTTTTTCAATTTAGAATTGAAAATCAAACTCTCTCCTCCTCTCCCCTCCTAAACCCTCCATCCAAACATACCCTAAAGTAAACGAATCAAATTAGAAGAAAAAATAGTTTTTCGGCTGATATTGTAATGATATAAAGTATAAAGTATACATACATTATAAAATAATATAACATTTTTTTTTGACAAATAATATAACATTATTAAAATCTTATTAATTGACTTTATAATAAAAATCCCATAAAATCGGTGACATAAAGAACCACGGGAATTACCCCAAATCCGGTTCAACTCAGTCTTAACTAAAGTTCGCATTATGAGCTGTCGAGAATGATTCAAATAATTCAATAATTCAATATGTCAATAATCCAGAGTAAACCTTCACATTAGTCTCTAAACTATCGCTCTCTCTAATTTAGTCTATAAACTATAAAAACCTATTAAATAGTCTCTTAAATTTATCTCTGTCCACCAATTTAGTCCTTGAAATTTGACGTTTAGGAACTAAACTAGTGGATTAAGATAAACTTTAGAGACTATTTAATATATATAGTTTAGGAACTAAATAAGGGAATGAGATCTTCTCCATTTCTCAAAAGAAAATGAGGGTTCCATTATCTAAGTTCTGAGTGTATATATACAAAATAAGATCGTAATAGAAAATATTAGCATTTATATATTTTATAAACGCCCAAAACTAGGTAATGGACCATCCATTTTTTCGAGAAATGGAGAGAATCTTCACCTATAAACAAGAGAGTGTGATACTTTATTATTCCCATATCAATACCAGTGAAGAATATATTTAAAAAAAATGGTATTTATACTAATACAAGGTGCCGCAAATTGGGCCTCAAGAATTTAACCTTTCCTTTTAGTACCAAATTCCTTTAGGTAAAACATTAGAAATAGAAGGAAGTTCTCATGTCACCAAAAAAAAGGAAGTTCTCTAAAAAATTATATTTTCAAATTATATTTTCTTCAAAATGATACATATTGAGCTAGCTAAAGAGAAGGTAATCGCAGGAGTTCAAATAGAAAAACTTGATTACCATCTATCCACATCATCACCGAATTCCCCGTCTTCAAGATCTCCTCTATACGAATCGCGGTCTCTCTTGTGTCTCTTGTGCCTCGTGCCATCATCAGATTCATGACCAGATGCATGCTGCTCCATTTATCCCAAAACAAAAAATATGAAGACAGTCAATGAGTCAAACAATAAATGATATCAGAAAAAATATGAAATGATGAACATTCGTGAAAGCAGCCAAGCATACCCGTCTTGATTTCCTGCGGTCGCTATTATGACTGTGAGATTTCTTAGTCCTCTCTTTATCGGTTTCATGAGAAACGTGATCGGGACTTTGATGATGCCTCCGTTGTTTTCTACTATCATCTCCAGATCTTTTGTTTTCTTTGGAGGGTTCAGTTAAGTCCAAACTGTCACTGTCTGTTCTATCCTTCTTATGTGTCTCCTCTTTCTCTCTTCCACGCCCTCCCTCTTTTTCCCTTCTCTGCTTCGCTTTCCTTCTTTCTCTTTCCTCCCTATCTTTATCCTTCTTTGCCTGCACAAAATTATATTTCAGAACTTATTAGCTACCAAGTGAAATCTTTTTTTTTCTTCCATAGATAATAATCTAACACAGCAAGTCATATCAGCTTAAGATATTTTTATCTGGGTTTTAAAACTAGGACATGTCTTATTGTAAAACTATTAGTGAGGGTCTGTGATAGAAATTCAATAATGAAGAGTAAAAAAAAACTAAAAGGATAAGCATAAGATGTCCAGATAGAATAAATGCACCAATTTGGGTACTAAAACAGACAACAAATAATGTTTGTAGCCATTGAAATTAGGAAGCAATTGACGAGCTGACTGATAATCTACAATGAATTTGCACCCCATCTCTATCTTTCCTCCTTTAATTGTCTGAGGGATTTGCACCTCATTTAAGATAGTTTGTGTTTTGTGTGTAAAAGATAATGAATGAGAAGCATAAATCTCAATTCTCAGATGAAGATAAACTGAGCAGAATTCGTACCCTTTCCTCTTTCCGTTTCCGCTCATTCTCTTTTGCCACTTCTTTCAGTTGTGCAGTGTACTCCTCAAATATTTCCTTGCAAAAGCTAGCATCTCCAATAGATCTAGAAAAACATACACAACCAATAAAATGAAACAGAATCATCAATATTTAAATATTGTTATATTAGGAAATAGTTTCAAGATATATAGGTTTCTTCCTGCCATTCAATCTCAAAAAGCGGTGTGGAACAACCCACCACGAAAATATAATAGTTGTACAGCTGATTGCATGATAACAGTTATACCGAAGATGACTTATACAACAAAAATAGTTTATAATACACACAATAATGCTCAAAACCTAAAAAGTACTTGAGACATTCAACCGCAATACTCAAAATAAATATCCAAATAGTCTTAATTTTTTTACCATAACGTTTCAATACTGCGAAAAAGGAGCATCAAAGTTGCCATTGTAGACAGAGGAGATAGGACTGACAAAATAAACAGCAACGAAAGGGGGATGCAAAATGAAGAACACATGAAAAGATATGATGGTTCATCGAAGTACGACGCTGGGGTACAGTGGTTGCAGGAAGCCAAGTAGGCACAGTATGAATGATGATGTGCAATATCGGTCAGCAATGAGGATAATGTATAGTGGTTGCAGGAAGCCAAGTAGTCACAGGACGATCGACATAGATACAAGTTCAGAACAGAGCGTGATGAAGGAGAGACTAGAGTGCGAACAAGGCAGGAAGTAATATATGAGGCAGCTTTGGTTTAGGATTTTTCATCTAAGGGCAGTTAGTTTCCGAGTGGAGTCATGCTACCCACACCTTTTACTTTTGATGGATATTTCTGCTGTCTAACCGATATGGCCCACCATCAAAAAGCCACAAAGCCATTTAAGTGGGTCTCTCAAAAAACACCATGGCCGTGCCATGACTGCAATTGGACAAAACTGGAGAAACGTTACAGCACTATAGCACCACAATCACATATACTTGGTTTATCATTGAAAAATTGGATATCAATCAGAGGTAATGAGGTTTTAGAAATTCACCATCCACAGCCAAGTTCCATTGTGTTCCTTCCCTCCCTAAAATCCCTGCAAGTTCAACATGGTATCAAAGACAAGGTATCCAACACCTTTAGAATTGCTTCTCCATTTCATTATCTCCACTTCATGAAACTAAATTACAACTGACCTCATATTTTGTGTTTCTTTGTACATCGATATCTCCTTTGATTTTTTGACATATTTAGTTTTTCGTCTCAATTCTGTTGCACATCATTGCAATTATTTCACCTTCTTTATTTTACGTAGATTGACAGTATTTCAACCTGTATTTTCACAAAATTGCTCAATTTCAATCTTCCAAAGGTTCTATTTTAGTCTTCGTTCCTGGAGTTTACTTCTATTCTAGCCTGTCCTTCTCCAGCTTGGCTTCATTTTATCTTGATTCTCCTCATATCGACTATGTTCTTCTCAGAATTTGAGTTATGGCCTAACTCCTTAAAAGCTAGCTCATTAGATGAGAGTTGCCCCCCACTTATAACGACTGATGAGGTCATATCACTATCCAATGTGGGACTTCCAACATACCCCCACACACCCAAGACCGGTCTGGAGGGTGACACGAGTGGCTCGATAATGGCCCGATAGCAGAGTATCCTGACAGATCTTGGATAGGCCCCTTTGAGAATAGTACCCCATCCTCAGTGACCTTTCTAGTCATTACTTAACTGCCGAGTTAGCTCATGGGGTGAGGGTTGCCCCCACTTATAACCACTAATCAAGCCATATCACTTCCTTTCCACACTCTAACTTCATTCAATCATGTCGTTCTACAGTCTAGCCTTGTGCTTAGGATCATGTTCTTCATGTTCCTATTTGCCTCTACTACCTGCTTATCATCCTCTATTGTTGTCTGCTTGTGATCCCTTAGCCCTTACCAATTCCTAACATAGCATATGTCCCCATCAGTCACCGCCAATTCTAGAGTCCTTCCCAACACCACTTGACAACATTGCCCGCAATACAGCATTTCTTGGTCACTAACTATCAAAGTTCTGCCACCATTACACGTACTTCCTTACAAACTGTGCATGAGACCACCAGCCAATACCAACCTCACTTTCGTACTCTAATTTCCAAACTCGAGTTGGTACCCTCTACACCCACTAAGTTAGAGCATGAGATGTTAGCATAATTTATGCTAGAGATATTTAGCTTAATTAACGTTGTTATTTGTAATAAATTGTCTGTCCCTAACTCCCTATTCCTCGAGTATGTTAGAATTGGTGAAAAGCATAATACGATCACTTCATGCCTTATTTTATAGAACCACAAATCAACACTCCTTTTCAGAGAGGTTGAATTGGTGATCCCATGCCTCATGGAATGAGATTTAATTCCTTTTTCTAATTTATCTTCATTTATTTCATAAAATGACAATTTATATCCATTAAATTATCCTACACCTAATTTAGTTCCCAACAATTCAACCTACTATTGATGTCTTTCAATCAATTTTGAACAAGTTAAATTTACAACAAAATGGTACTGATTCGAATATGTAAAAGATGTCAAAAGCATACAAATCTAGGGGAACAAAATTAATGTCCTTAATAGTTTATACCCCTACCTGCAGCTTTCTTCACAACTGTGAGGAGACATAATTTTTGCAGGCCCCACACAAATTTTATTTCCTATTTCTCTACAAAACCAAACCTAGTGAAGTTTTCATCTTAATTTCTCTTTCCTATTTCACTAGTACCAAACATAGGGTAAACTATTTTTAAACACATTTCCTTATGTAACATGTATGTAAAAATCAAAGTTATTAGTCCCCGATAGCAGCCTACCCCAAAAACACTGTAGTAGGATAGCACATAGCAAAATTGTAGCTATTCTGAAATTTTTAATACAAAAATAAATACCTCGTACCATTTACTTATAAATGCTCAACAAAATACTCAATTCATGCCATATTCAACATTGACAATAAAAAGTCATAAATCTTAAAAATATACAAGTAAATAACAACAAAAGTCAAGAAAAAAGGATGTTTTAGCCTCAAGCTTAAAGTAACAAACTAGTTTAAGCCTCAAAGGCATAAAAACAATCTGCTGGAAGATGAGAACCAGTAGGAAGAAAGGTGAAGGTAGCCAAAGAATATAGCGCAAGAAAGCCGTTGGAATGTTGCTGAAAAGCTTGAAGGTCAGATGGGTGTGGAGAACAAGTGGTGAGAGGCACTAACGAACTGAGGTAAGAGAGCTCTCAGTCCACAAGAATTTCAGTATTGAAACCCTTGTTCTTTGACCCAAAAATCCTAAACTACCCTGTCCCCAAAACCTACATCTGTAACACTAAGATTTTAAGGGTATTTTTTGGGTTTTCAAATTATTTTGACGCACAATATTAGTTATATTATGATTTCACTTATGCATTTATATATATATATATATATATATATATATATATATATATATATATAAATCGTGTGAATTAAAGAACTATGCACTGACTAGTCCAGTTTTAGAAAGATTAGAAAAGAGGAAAAGAACATCTATGTTTCATTCTTAAATTTATCATGATCCAGACCTGAATTCTTGACTATCTTCAACGAGTGGCCTAGAGTCCTCCCACTTTGAAGAATCTGTAATTTCCTGCAATTATTAAACGAAAAAATAAGAATCTCTGTTTCCAAACCATTACAACATGACACCATTTTCTAGTTGATGACCAAAAATACTGCACCTTTGTAGAATATAGTAAATGAAAGAAATCATCTCCAAGGCGTTTACGCTTCTTAGCTTCCTTCTCCTCCTTCTCCCTTGCTCGTTCTAGTAGCTCTTCAAACACTAGCTGCAGGATAGCGCAGCATCAGACCAGACATGGAGAAGGTATATATTCCAAATCAAGAATAACTAAAACTAAACTCTAAAGAAACAGAGATAAGCTATATTTTATCATTCAAGTCCCTAACCATAATGAATCAAAATTCAAACGAAAATTGAGGACGGTCACTCACGGGAAACAAAGTATATTCATAAAAGCCAAAAGTTTGAAAATTAATTAGGATCGCCGGCTACAACCATTTGAGATAGGCAGTTTGAATGGTACACTACGAAGGGACCTCAGTACAATTGTGGAGGCATAATATGTTTCATGAAAACAGAGTCCTAGAGGAGAATGGAGGCACTCTCGCATGTTTGTTTTGACCTTGGAGAATCCAGGGATGTATTGGCACCGGAATGCTGACGTTGGGCAGAATCACAAGTATGAGAGACTGCAACTCACCTATACTACCTACTCTTCATTCAGCTTTGGAAAACGAGAGCCCAAAATACTTGTGCGTCGAGCATAATTTGCTTTATATGCTTTAAGGAAACCCCCCTGCTCGCATGGTAGTAAAAATCTCGATTTTAATTGTATAATAGCACGAGTTTACGATTATGCTAGCCCTCAACCATTATGGTGATGAGCATAATCGGAATATGGTGGAATCGTTGTGGAATCGCCACCATTAATCGTGGAAACTACGAGTTTCCAGCGATTTTGTTTTGTAGTTGCGGCGTCTCTGTTTTAGGGTTTCTAGGTGAGGAAGATCGTGCGGGTCAAGAAGACAATCACGCGGGTCAAGTAGATCCAATTTGTTTTTTCTTTAGTAAAATTTTAGGGTTAAGTAGTTAGGGTTAAAAAGAACTTACTGTGAGTAAAAACGTTTCTTCTTTTTTTGACAGTCAGAGTAAAAACGTTTCAGTTACCTATTTTTTATTAAAAAAAATAAAAAAGAAAGAACTGCTCTTCTCTCTCACGCTTCTCCCTGTGCGATTCCTTTCCCTCCCACCTTGTTCATTCGTGACGCTGAGCCGCCCTTCCACCATGTTTGTTCTTGCTCCCTAGCCTGTTCGCGATAAGCTTCCCTTCTGTCCTCCCTGGTAGTTTGCCCGCATTCCGTGATTTATGTGCTCTGCTTTGCTCGCGAAAGAGGCAGAATAGCACCTCGTTGCTTTGCTTCAATATATGTGTTTTATGAATTTTGTATAATCTTACGATTATGGTTACTGGTAAGAGTCCCACATTGGATGTGATATGGCCTCAAAAATGAGTTTATAAGTGGGAGGCATCCCTCACCTTACAAGCCGGTTTTGTGGGGTTGAGTTAGGCCTTAAACCACATTCTAAGATGGTATCAGAGCCAATCCAAGATCCGCTGGGCCACCCGCTATCGGGCCAATCGGGTCACGCTCCAGTTGTCTAGTCCTGGGCGTGAGGGGGTGTGTTAAGAGTCCCACATCGGATGTGATATGGCCTGAAAATGACTTTATAAGTGGGAGGCATCCCTCACCTTACAAGCCGGTTTTGTGGGGTTGAGTTAGGCCTTAACCACATTTTAAGATGGTATCAAAGCCAATTCAAGATCCGTTGGGCCACCCGCTATCGGGCCACTCGGGTCACGCTCCAGTTGTCTAGTCCTGGGCGTGAGGGGGGGTGTTAAGAGTCCCACATTGGATGTGATATGGCCTCAAAAATGAGTTTATAAGTGGGAGGCATCCCTCACCTTACAAGCCGGTTTTGTGGGGTTGAGTTAGGCCTTAACCACATTTTAAGAGTTACGATTCCACGATTTACGATTTTACATCCCCTTTCCGATTATGTGTATAATCTCGATTATGACTACCTTGCTTGCTCATACTCTTTGAGGACAAGGTAAATTCTGAAGGAAGGAAGGAGGGTATTGCTACCCTCATACTACATGAGTAAATATAAAGAGAAAGGCAGTGCAATACTGAATCAAGTGAGGTGGAAGGAAATATGGATGGAGATTTCTATTAGTGCGGAAGTAGCAAATTCAGTTAGAGAAAATGCTTGACAGCAAAAAGAGAGGAAGAAGGAAGAATGATATTGTGTAGAGAAGAGGTAAGGCTGGGACTTCCTTTCCTGTAATTTGTACCGCTGACTATGTGTTTTTGTTTTCAGAGAATTCAAAAATTATTTCTAGTCTAAAGAGCTAGTTTCCCATTTCTCCAATACTCAGTTTCTAACAGCAACTATCTGACATGGATAACTAAGATTAGATTCCTCTCCTCGGCCCAGATAAGCTCTCTGTATTAATACTACATATACATATAAGGAAAAACCAAAGTTCAAGCATAACTGAGGAAAACAAGTAATACAAGAAAGTTTGAGGCACCATTTACTGTACAAGACAAACTCACAATTAGTGCCAACCAAGACATGTAAAACAAATCCAATACCCATGTATGCGTGTATGTATTTGTCTCTGATGTACCTACCTTTAAGTTGGAATCAGATATAGGTGGAGAGCCGATGTCTTTTGATAAAGCTGATTTGAAGTCTTCTAAAGTCCAGGTTGGCAACAACGTGATCTGAGAAGTATGATAACAACATATATATCAGAAAAAGATTTTTAAGCAGAAACTAAGAAAGATCGATGCATCATACCTTTGCCAACTTCACAGCATCTTTTATTCGACTCTTTTCTTCTTGATACTGTAACACATAAATAAGAAAGAAGAATGACATTTTATAAGAACCATTTTTTCAATTCTGATGTTTTTCAGGATGCATAAAAGTAGAAGTCATCCAGCTCACTAGAGTCAAGAAACAACCCCATCTCAGTATAATAGGATGCAAAATATGTAAGCAGTAAGCTTTTTGAAAAATAACCGTGACGAAAAAGAACAAAGGGATACTTGGATGGTTCAAAATCAATCATAAAGACAGTTGATACTCACTTGTTTCTCTAGCTCTTCAGCAACATCCTCAAACAAATCTTTTGGAGTTGATCCTGAGGTGTTTGATGCAACTGCTAAATAGACTGGTAAGTCTTTCACCTACATTACCACCAAAAACACACCACCGCTTCGCAGTCAAATAGTTGACCAAGAGTCCAAGGCAACAAATTAGAAAACAAAACCAATGAGACAACATTAAGCAGGTGGAAACTGAAAATTTTGCATCTTAAAACGGAATGCAAAAAACATACATAAAGATAAATGACCATAAAGATGGAGAGTTAACCTTTAAATGATAATCACGCCAGTTAGTTTTTGCTGTAAGAATGCCTGACGCAATATGTTCGTCCATCAATTTGCGAAATTCATCACGGTTTTTACGTTCTGCCTTTCTCAATTCCTCCTATTTTATTTGAGAGCAGAGATGAGATTATGCAATAAAATAGAGGGGGGTGGGTAGAGTTCAATCGCTCATAGAGGATAAACATGACAGCACCTTCTGTATCTTCTTCTGTTCTTCCTCTTCCTTCTCTAAATCCCGCAAATAATCCTAAAAGATAAAATATAAATTAGATTTGTTGGATAGTATCATCTACTTAGTGCTATTTATAATGTGTTTCATTTTTTAGCGGTTATATAATCAGTTTCCAAAGTTTCCTTATTTATGTACTTTCCAATATAGGATTATAAACCTTGTGTATATATAATTGACTGTGTTTAGAGTTCAGTAAATTATCTGAACATCACAAGAAGGTTAACAGAAAATTTTAATATTACAGATATTGAATCAGAATAACAGTCAATTTTAATTGTGAAGAAGCTGAAAAAACAAAATTACCTGGAATATTTCCAAGCGATCAATTTTCTCAAGTCGAGAACATCTTTCATCAGCCTCTAGGCGGTCTTGAACTTTTCGCCACTGTGTACTAGCCTGTGAAGAAGGTAATGAATACATAACAGAAATCTTAACACAACATAAAACCTTTATAAATATAATTGAGAAGAAAAAAGTTTACCTTTATAAAATCACAAGATTCCAAAAATTTCCTGAATTCCACTTTATGTAGCTTTCGTTCCTCCTGTACCCTTGCTCGCTCCTAATGAAAATTTCACAGGTAGATATTCACTAAAAGAAATTTTAAAAGATAATGCATTGAACACAACCAAAAAGATTTCCTTTATGGTCCCCTATCCACTAAAAAGAAACTCTGACAATGTTTGTAAACTTTACATCTTGATTCCCTTGTTTTCCGACTCATAAGAATGCACAACCCTGCAACTTATATTTAAATAAAATTCAGCAAGGGATTGGAGCCTCCAAACACCAAATTTTGCATAGCCAAAAAACATCGAACTTAAATCCTAACCAACACAAGTGTGATAAATGGGGAAAACTTTAATTGAGCGATGTAGATGCTAGAGATTAACATCATATTACCAATGGAGCTAATATGCAAACCTAGGTTGAAGTTTCTTTCTACCTAGAAGCAATGCAAACATGCATGACAATGACAAATATGGCTACACATATAGGATACAATTCAGTCAAATAGCCAGAAATATGTTTGTAGGCCCTGTAGATCGTTGAGCTATTAGATAGCGGAATGCACCTTGTTTATTAGTTCCTCCAAGAAGCTATCAAACATTTCCTTGCGATCTCTGTCTCGCTCAACAGCATTGAAACGTTCATCATCTTCAAAAATAGCCGCTGCTTTGCTGAGTTAATGACCAACAAAAAATCAATTTTACAGAAAAATGAACCCAAACTATATTGATTGCAAGTTTAAGTTGGCAAGTGTAAATCAAGGAAAAAAATAAAATGCAAATATGGTGAAATGAAAAAGAAACCTCCATCTACTGGATGAAGTCAACTCCGAGGACTCCTGGGAAATAATTGTATATATTATATATATTAGTAAAAAAATACACAATCAACGGAAGCAACATATCACATAATCATAAAGAAATGAGGAAGTAGATAAACATACTTCTAACATTTTTCTAAAATCCTCCCGTGCTTTTTTCTGTTTCATACGCTTTTCTTCTGCTTCTTGTTTTTTCCTCTGACTTAAGTACTGAAAATAAAAAATAAAACAAGTGATGTTATCATTTCATAAATATGTAAGCTACTGATGCGGCACATTATAGCCAAGGGATAGCATTTCTCTAAGATCACCAATTTACTATTAAAAGTGATGTAGGGACCAATTTACAATTTATCATTTCATCAACAATGTATTACTATATTCTTCTAATAATAACTGTAATTTCATATAATTTTTCCTTTTTAAAAAACGTTTGATCACAAGGATAACAGGGATTCCGGGTAGAAGTGCATAACAAATGGACAACTAATTCAAGCCTAAATGAAGGCTGAGAACAAGGAAAGAATACTGAGTCTGCAGAAAAGATGAAAATAGTTTCTCAAGTACAGAAAAATTAGCCCACCATCTGAACTTAATTGGCAAAATTTTCTGATGCCAGAAGGAGGTTACAATCTTTTTACAGCATACCAAATTCCCATACATAGGTTGAATTTCTATAGCATATACCCAATCTACAAAGTTTATATACATCTACAACTACAAGACTGCTTGACAGATACAACTAACATAATCTGCTCTTAGACAAAACAGTAGCTATCAACCTTGGATAGCAGTGTGAAGCTGTCAACCCCAAAAAACACTGTAGCGGGAAGGCCATTATATTGAATATAATTTTTTTTGTAACCGTGTAATTGGTGCGCAGTATCCACTGGCTTTGTCAGTGAATAATCTACGCCAGGGAACCTGGCTGGCCACGTGTATACCCGGCTTTGCCGGTCCATGTCCATGTGGTTCTCCCCTCCCGACAAAGTTTTTGCCACACCCACGATTCGAACCTGAGACCTTGGGGTGGGATCCGAGCCCAATTACCGCTCAGACCAACCCATGTTGGAAATTTACCACATTTAAATGATAAAAAATAAATATATTCAAAATTAACAAGCAAAATTCATATTCTAAACACACAATTACCATAAAAAAATGATGAGATCAATAATTAAAAATAAAGGGTGTCTAAGTGTAAAGATAATGATACTGAAACAAAAATTGGAGCAGGGAGAACCTTTCAGAAAAATTGAACAGACTTGTGGGTAAGCGGTGGGTGTGTCAGAAAAGTCTCGCCTTGGCCAAAAATGACACCCGTGAGCAGTGGATGATGGGTTGGTTCAAAACAGGTTAGCAGCTTCTAAGTGCTTTTTGTGTAAACAAAGCCAGAATGATGGGGGAAGAAGGGTTCTAAAACATTGTTTTTTGTGCCAAAAAGGGAGAGGAAATCATTAAAATGCTAAAAAAAAGGGGTTGAAAATTCAGGAAACAGAAGCAAAGATGGACTCTGGGCCCTGTTTCATTGTAACCGCCGCAACAGTCACAGATGTAACAGATATGAAAGGACTGGCACCCTGTTGCAGCCACAGGCCACATTGTCTGTTACTATAATACCACTAGGAGCACCTAATAAATAACCTGTTAATAAACGTTATTGTGCAGTAGTTATGGTTATATTACAATTTGATTTTTTCCAGATTTCTTCCAACAATTCATTATCACACATCACTCAGACAAACTCAACAACGAACTTGCATGGTTACTAAAAGCAACCATTTCCATAAATTGATCCATCTGTTATCTGTAGTCTGTACTATCTATACAAGCAATTAATAGATATGAAAGCAGATTGGTACTCATTGAGACTTGCTCATGTCAGATGACATATCTGAGCTAAAGAAAGTTCACACAAGAGGAAAATAAATAAATGAGGCAAGAGTAAACAGTGTAAGAATTACCTCATTGAAAGCTTGTTTCCTTTCTCCGAGAGATTTTAAGGCACCATACCTTTTGTCATTAATTATTACTCGCATAGCCTAAAACAGCAATTTCAAGCAAATCAAATTAGCAAGACAAAAAACATTGAAAAAGTAAGAAAAAAAAGTTATCAATAGGTGAGTAAAAAAAATATATGAAATCACTACCCGATCCCAAGTCCAGTCAGATCCAACATTTACAGACTCCAAGAGCGCTTTGAATGCATCTTTAGCTTCCTGAAAAGAACATATAGCAAATGTTTGGTGCCCAGGCAGGAACATTAACAGAGAGAGAGTTAAAATATTGGTGTTTGATTCCCATACCATTTTATTCGCGTAAACTAAGGGTTCTGGCTCAACTGCCTTTGTCTCTGAGGCCACATCATTAACTTTCTCCCCTGATGAATCATTTTTACCATCCTACAGTAATAAAGAATTAATCAGCTTGCTAACCACCACCAGCAAATCCGAGACATGAAGAGTTAAGACTACAATGAGAGAAGCATACTTCTTTATCTTCGGCCGGAACTTCATCTGCAGAACCTACAGTATCTTGAGCAGAGTTGTTGGCATCGTTCCTACAATATTCACCAGAAATAAAATAAAAAAGACATGCCACAAGGCAAAAATGAAATCAAAGACTGAACAACAAACAATTAGAGTAGGCAATACATGGGTGTTATAGCAGTATTTATATCCGTAACAAAAGCTCTATCAGTATCATTTCCCACACTAGCATCTGATGGAGTGATAGTATTTACAGGTGCCTCAAGTTCATCCCCTTTTGTTTCATTTATGAGCATTGCAGGAGAGGCAGATGATCCAGAACCAGAAGTCATCTCAGATTGCAGATTATTTGTAGACGTAGTAACAACAGGAGCAACTGAGATGGGACTAGTTGGTTCGCCTAAACCAGTTAAAGATGGATTATCTGCACTAGGAATAGCTTCAGTCACAGAAGTTGTAGAGGGTTGAGTAGGGGGGATCAGTATTGCTTCAGGAAGTGTTCCATTGACCATTGCCTTTTCGACTTGCTCACGGGCAAACTTGAAGCAAATAAAATAAAGAAAAGAAATGTGAGTACAGAAATACAAAGCAGAAAATAACTCAATATTTAAAACAATGTGTCTTAAATCATGAAAACCTTCAGCTCTTCAGGAATTAACCACTTTGATTCTTTGGTGATCTTGTTGTAGTAATACCTACAGAATAATCATCAAATAAAAGAAAACATCAGCAACAAGCACTAAACATAAAAATAAAAAGACAAGATAAAGAACCCAAGACAGACTTTCTTCCATCAGGACTAGCATACTCCTTCCAGTTTGTTGATGCGTCCACCCTCTAACAAAACAAAAAGAGTGTAATAAGTGTTTATCTTAAGGAGATTTCCTTAAAGAAACAACAGCAAGCAAATCCAAGAAATAATTGGTCAAGGTAAAGGATCAATTAATAAAAAGCCAACTCAGATCAAAAAACATAGAAACTAGCCTATCTATTTCTCCTAATATTATTCTCATTCCTGAGTACAAAAAAAGTTCAGTGACATTTTATGAATTTGTACTTCCTATTTCTGAGTTCTTGAGCAAATAAAAACCTAATGTATATTTGCAGAAAATGGTCATCCGAAGATGCAGAAGATTCAGAGGTCATATATTGCTTAGACAATATAGCTTGTAAACATGACTCTTGTTCGGTAAATGCCTCTATGTAGGAGAAATTTTTAAATTTTTAGCAGTAATGTCCATTACAGTAACCATTTCACTGGCATCCTTGGGTTCTTGACAGACCCTCTAGTTACATGCAATCCTCCCAGTAGAGCATACTGTACATAGACAAAAATACTAAAGAAATCATAGGAAGTGGGCATAAAATCTGAATATTCACAATGTAACTACACTGTATATTTATACCGAAAATCCATAAATAAATGCACCTGCAAATTTTCTTTGCAAACAGCATTTGCAGTAATCTTCCTAGGATCCTAAAAGCAGACAGCAGTAAAATGCATATAGAAGAAATAGAAAGCAGCATAATTTATCGCTGCCAGAGCAGAAAACCCAAGTTCTAAGCTGTGAACCAGAGCACATAAAAAAATCAACTCCGATATTTTTATGTGACGTATATGTATGATGTGCATTTTATCAAATGACAAGACTTGCCATCACACGCATCGATAAATCATTAGAAAATTCCAGAGTCCAGACAAAGGAATTAGCAACCTAGACAATAATATAATGGTAGAATTTACTAACATTCAAGCAAAATAGTAGGTACACCAAGCAGCAAAGACCCAAAGCATATCCTACCTCTCAATAGAGTAGCACAGCATGTACCTGTAAGCATCTTAAAGCTATGGGAGTCACACATGTAGATTCCAATAAAGTAAAATTGGAAGATATGAGATCCTAAAGGCATTAAAAAAACAACCACCAACTTTGAAGTGTTTGGAGTGATATACTAGGATCCTTGTCATAAGAAACATTGAATTAGCTTTGTGAAGAGAACTACATGTCATTAGAAATCACCTTAGCATTTGATTGACTCTCATCTATGATAATTAGAAAATTATAGAATAAGAGATCTATCATTACAATTCTCTTCTTATTTAAATGTACAGTGTATTTATAGTATTACTATCAACATAATCTTTACATTATCCATCAATGCCCACACATGAAGTGGAACCAGAGAAGGAAGTAATTATCTACTCTAGAAATCGCATTAAAGAAAATTAGAAAAGTAAAAATATGTGCACACACATGAAGTGGAACCAGAGAAGGAGCACTTTACGAAATAAACATAACCTTTCTATAAAAAATTCATAAGCAAACATAAGTTACAAGTCAGCAAATAATTTCTAAAGCCCTCACCACATGGAATAAGAATTGTTATTTTTTAATTAAACACGGATACTAAAAATAATTCTAGGACAAAACCAACTGTTTCTGTCATTTTTTCTGATTTGTAGAGAACAATTTGTATTCTATATACATTAAAAGAACACAATAGAATTCTATTCTACGGCATCATCCAAGGAAAACAAACAAAGCTGATATCAGACACTCCAACCGGCAATTGTCACAAAACTGACCTTACAATAAGACGTAAAAGTCAAGATTGATGGTTGCCTGCCTGAGAGAAAACCCGTCCAGTAAAGAGTGAGCTAATGTACCAGATTATTTTCACAGCACTTGGACAATATAAAGCAAATAACAATTAAACTTGAATATGTTAACCCGGCTAATACTATACTGACCATATAAGATATGCACATGTTCCAACTTTCACAAGAAACCCAAAAAAATAAAATATCCAAAGGCATGACTACCAAATCACACAACAGGAAAGCAAAATTAACTGTATGACTCACCTCAATAGGTGTCATCAACTCAAAAGGCTTCTCCCAGCTAGATAATTTTGTCCTCTTATTGTAATAAAATCTGTAAAACAGTGGAAATTTATACAGTTAAACCTGTAGAAAATTATAATTATAATTATAAGAGCTTTGAGTTTTCATTTTCCATGGCATTATGGCAAGCAAATGAGCATTACTAGAAGAGAATATAAAAGTAACCTAACTCATCAAACAAACATCAAGATGACAACATAAAGCCAGGGGATAAATCTACATAATGAATATTAATGGTAACTTCCCTTTATAGATGTTTCATCAAATTATTTTTGCTCATTTAAACCAAAGGTTAAGAAGGATAGAGATGTAAACAAATATCAATTAGCAGCAAGAGTGATATCATTGTAAGAATCTATTGAATATGTAACAAATTGGATAGCCAGTTTAAGTAAAATGAATTGAACAAATGTTGAACTGAAAATATATCACTAGAAATATCAACGGAAGTAGTAAGTAGTAACTTTATTTTCAGTTTTGAAGCCTTTTTAATTAAGAACGATATCATCAAGAGAAGACTAACTATGGCCTACACCCAAAGTATACTTGGAGCCGATGATAAGTGAAAAAGGGGATTACCAGTACCAACACCAGCAGAATGAAGACAGGCACCAAAACTTTAAAAAGAAAATTTGAAGCCCAAGGATATGTGCTCGGAGGGGATAGCATATCAAAAGTGCTGGTTGTAATCCTCACCTATTCACATCCTACAACCCCCTATTTATTTTCAACTACGGCTTCTAAGTCTCTGACCTAAGATTGCAAGCAAACATTTGAATCAACTACCTTCTTCCAGTGGCAGATGTATGCTCAATCCAATCCGAAGAGCCAGTTTTAGCAAGGCATGGCCAGACAACGGTGGCCTGAAAGATATAAATTAAGACGGCATAAAAAATTCCACTGAGGCAAGACACAGAATCTGTGTGAAGTCAAAAATAAGCAAGACTCGTACCGAAGGCATGACGGTTGTAACTGTAGGTTGTTCGCTCTTGCCCTGAGGAGTTGCACTGGGAGTAATGCTCTGGGACAAAGAAGCAGCAGGAGCTTGGATTTGAGGAACAGGTTGGTATTGGCCAGCAGAATTAAAATTATTTTGCACTTGACCATAAGCGGATGATGCAAACTACATAAATGCAATCCATAAGTCAGTACTCGCATGATGGAGTTTTAATTATTCCACTACAAATACAAGCTGGAACTTTACCATGTATGATGAAGAGAGTGGCATTCCCGGGCCACCTAAACCTGGTGTGTAACCATTTGGAGCTTGAGAGTCAGGTTGAGGCATCATTGATTCAGATGAGGTTTGCATGTTTGGCCGGGCAACTGGCATTGGAATTGCCTGTGATGGGAGTTGTAATTGCTGACCAGGTCTCGGGTGAAACTGTTGAATTGGTTGAGAAAATTGAGGTTGTTGATTTTGAGGAGGCATTCCAACATTAATTAGGGTAACACCAGGACCAACAGATTGGTGGTAATGTTGAGCAGGCATGGGAATAAATTGTTGTGGCTGTTGTGTGGGAACAACAGTGCGGAACTGCATAAACAAAAAGGTTCATTGAGCTAGATGATAATTTTACCTGAAGCTGATATCAAGTAACCAGCACAATTGGTTAAAAAAACAAAGTTGCATTACTTGAACAGGCATTGGTGGACCGAAATTGCGCTGAGGATCCACTGAACCAGCAATTGGAGGCCGAAGAGGCTTACACAACAAACAAAAAAAACCATTAAAATAACATTAACACAAGCAAAGTTTTCTACTTTTAGATAGATACTCTACCTGTAACCCCGGATATTGCGGATTATTGGACATCTGAGCAGACAAGCCTCCAGAGTCCAATGCAGTCTACAAGAGTAAAGAGCTATTCAAGCATTACATAAAACCAAAAAAAAAACGGAACAGTGATCAATTCCCAGGAAAAATTGTGAATTTATTTCAAACCAGGACATACTGAAAGTGTAAAAGAAGGGGCGCTCAAGAATCAAAATTAAAATTGAGGTCACTGAAATTGAGAAACTAATCACCGACAACACTTAAAATCAAATTCAATAAGCAGCTACTCCTATCTTGTAATAAATAGAATAGCAGAAAGTTAGAAAATAAAACCAATGTGCCTCCAAATTAACCCAGGGCAAAAAAATCAATCGACGGGGAAGCTTCAAGATTGAATCTTTTTTTAACCCCAGATAAAGAAAATTAGGTTGCAAGCAAGCAGAAAGAAAAAATGCGGTTTCAAGAGAAGACAGTAATTGAGAAGTACATGATACAACGTTGTAGATGACAGACATACCAATGGATACGAGGTTTATGGGAAAGAGGCGCCAAGTGAATGTTAATCCTGCGGGTTTTTGATTCAGCGCTGAAACTGAAAGAGGGATTTTACAGTGATCGAAATTGAGAAGTAGACAGGACTGGGAGGATTGGCAAGTGTCCTCTTAAATCTGCGGAAAATTACGTTTTTCATCTACTTCGTACCTTTTTTGTGAAGTTTCATTTCTTTTGGGGCTTTTTTAGTGTGAAGCTTTAACCCAGTAAATAGGGTTTCCTATTTGCACCCATCATTTTTTCTAACACACAGCCCAATGTCTCTAATTTTTTTCCTAAAATACCCTAGTCCTTAAGTTTACTTCCATAAAATATGTTATGAAATTTGAGTCTTACATTCGAGTACACATATTTTAATGTTATGAAATTTAAATTTTGTAAGGAGAAAATAGTTAGGAAATTAACTTTTTAAATACGTAGATACTAGATATGTACTTAATTTATATACACAATAGTGTGATTCACCCGTGCAATGCACAAATATACGTCATCTTTTAACATGTTAGAAGTTTTTACTAGTATTATTTAATTAAAACCATAATAATACTAATATTTTATGGACGAAAGGCGTACAATTTTAGATCATATAGATCATAGTGATGGTGGAATCAAAACCATAATAATACTAATAAGTTGTGAAGCTTGTGGCCCTGGCGCTAATGGAGGGTGAACTAGAGTTGATGTTATGATTGGTTTGCCTTGTCACGTACGGTTTTTGGTGATGGTATAGGACGATCTCTTATACCATAACTCATTTCACGCACCCGTTTTAAAAGACAATAAACATTAAGTTATTCCCTGACTTTACTTACGATCACATTAGTCCCTAATATTACCGACTTAATATCAATTTAATCTCTCCTAACACAGGTACACAATATAAACCTAATTCAATGTGAAGCCAATATATCCAAAACCAACCACATCAACTCGGCAAACAAGTAAAAGTTAAAACATCATAGAAATAGCATGATTTTTTTTTTGATGAAAAAATTAGGGCCCTGAGGCCCAAAAGCGAAAAAACAACAGGAGACCCGCTCCATCAGGCCCAGAACCATCGTGGTTAAGGGAATTTACAAGAAAACCAGGAATAAAATTAAAAAAGACAATAGAGTCCTGAATACAATGACTAGTCTTGGCAAGTGTATCAGCCACAAAATTAATTATTCTCTTCACTTTCCTCCAAGTCACCAGTAAATCACCACCACCCACATCTCGAATCTCAACAGCCAGCTTCTTCAACTCGATGTTCATCGTAACCCTGCCAGCAATGATCTCAGAAGAATCGGTTTCCACCTCATGATCACGAAATCCTCTGCTCCAAGCATAATTCAAGCCATGCAAGATACCCCGAAGCTCTACTTCTGTAACGCTGCAAGCCGTGGGCCGGTGAGAGAAGGCAAAGATGAACTCACCGTTGGAGCCACGCAAGATACCACCACAACCAGCAGATCTGCCATTACTGTGGACAAAACCATCGCAATTAAGTTTCCAATTACCCTCTCGAGGAGGACACCAATGGTCACGCAGATCTTCAGCATCAAGGTGGATTTGGGGATGAAGCGAAGCGTTGCGCGTCACACAGTTGAAAATTTCTTCCACCTGATGTCTAATTCTGATAATTGACGCCTGGGGTAGTGTGAATCTTTTGAGAGAAAATGAAATCATTTCAGTTTCTCCACAAAATGTCCAAGGTAACACCAAACAAAATACTCCAATTTAATTCCTCATTTCTACCATCTGATTGTCTAAGATTAACTTCCAGCCATTGAAACCAGGTAATGTTGCTGAAGAAATGTCCCTGATTTCGAACTTTGAAGCAGCTCCAAATCATTGCACTCACACAACAGTCACGGAAACGATGGAACAGAGTTTCTTCTTCACCAGCACAGAATGGACAACTGCTAGACGTGGCCATTCTTCTTCTCAATCTCTCAGCATTAGTGAGAAATGCTTCTTGACTTAATTTCCAAAGAAAGGTTCGAATTCTTTCATTTCCTCTCCATTTCCAAATACAATTCATATTGGGAACAGGGGTGATTGTAGTGCCACCCATTAGAGATTTGTAAGCTGATTTGGTAGTAAAACTACCATAAGGGGTCATTCCCCAAGTGAATTTATCATCTCTGTGAAGCATTGATGGGGAGGGTAATTAGAGATTTTATGCATAATCTCTTGGGGAAGGTAATTTTCAAACAATCCTCAATTCCAATCTCCACTATAAGTGACATAGTGGCTAATACATAGTTGCGAATCTTCTTCACTGATAGCATTAGACACATAGGAAGCAAGATTATCAAAATAAGGGATCCAATTGTCTTGCCAGAAACGGATATCCTCACCATTCCCAACTTCCCAAACCAAATTGTTACGAAACTCCTCCCAAGCATTCACCAAACCATTCCAGTAATTTGATCCCTTTTTATTGACATCAATTATAGGAAAGGATCTCCAGCCACACTTGTACTTGCTACGAAGAAGAGTACACCAAAGGGATTCAGGATTAGAACAAAAATTCCATAAGCCTTTCATCAAAAAGGCTGAGTTAGCAGCTTTAGTAGATCTAAGACCAAGACCACCCTCTCTTTTAGGCTTGCAAATCTTTTCCCAGCTCACCAGATGCACACTTCTATGACTCTCATCATCACCCCAAATAAAATCACGGCACAACTTGTCAATATCATCACAAGTGCCTCTAGGAATAACACTAGATTGCATAACATAAGTGGGCATAGCCTGCACCACTGATTTAGCCAAAGTGATTCTTCCTGCAAGAGATAAAGTCTTAGACTTCCAGGAGCTCAACCTCTGTTTAACTTTATCTACCACATAGTTGAAAGTATTGAGTCCCACTCTCTTATGAAAAATGGGAACTCCAAGATACTTTCCAAGATCATCAGTGTGTTGAAAACCCATAGCCTCACAGATATCTTTTTTCAATAATCTAGGCACATTCTTAGAAAAGAAGACTCTAGTTTTCTCTTGACTCACCTTTTGACTTGAGCTTTGGCAGAATTAATGAAGAGTCTGCTGAATGATGAGAGCCTGATCAATAGAAGCTTCAGTGAAGAAGATTAGATCATCTGCAAATGCCAAATGAGAAATCTTTGGCCCTACCTCTAGTAATCTGAATAGGTTTCCAATTTCCAGTCTCAACCTCCTTCTCAATTGCTTGAAAGAGCCTTTCAATACATAGGACAAATAGGTAAGGAGAGATAGGATCTCCTTGCCTAATTCCTTTTGAAGGGTAAAAAGGATCAAGGGCTTCACCATTCCAAGGAACTTGCATGGTTGGAGAAGAGATACAATGCCAAATGATATTAAGAATATTTTCTGGGAAACCAATATCCTCCATTGTATCTTTGATGAACTCCCATCTAGGTCTGTCATAGGCTTTCTCAAGATCAATCTTGATAGCCATCCAGCCCTTCTTACCACTTTTACTTCTCATAGAATGAAAAATCTCCTGGGCTATGATGATATTGTCGTGGATGTGTCTCTTAGGAATAAATGAACATTGGGCAGTTAGAAATCATTTTAGTAATTGTCTTGTAGGCCACATTACATAGACCAATGGGTCTAAACTGTTTCATATTCACCACACTGTCAGTTTTGGGAATTAAAGCTAGATAAGTAGCATTAATCTCCTTGATCTTCCAGGGATTATTCCAGATATCTTTGATCATCTTACAAAGAGAAGGACCAATAACTCTCCACTGGCTATGGTAGAACACTGCTTGATAACCATCTGGCCCAGAGGCTTTATAAGCACCAATGCTTCTGATGACTTTACCAATCTCTTCATTAGAGATATTCCTCTCCATATGAGCAATATCTTGACCTTCAAGAATAGGAAAATTACCAGCCACCCCATAAGGACAAATATCAGAATCAAGAGAGAACAGATTTTGAAAATAACTATTTGCCATAATCTCCAGTTACCGCGAATTGGAAATCCAACTCCTTTGCTCATTTTGAAGAGAAGTAACATGATGTCTTCTTCTTCTTATAGCAGTGACACCGTGGAAAAATTTGGTATTCCTATCCCCAAACTCAATCCATTTAGCTCTTGATTTTTGGAACCATAGAATCTCCTCTTTAGCTAGGATGTCTTCATAAGCCTTCCAAGTAGGTTTTTGGAGATTCAAAAGGTGATCATTCCATCCATGAGAGAGCCTCTGATCAATAACTCTCAGTTGCTTGCACAGATGTTTCTTTTGATAGAAATATTTCCAAATATATTCTTATTCCAATCTTTTAGGACTCCTTGAAGTTCTGTAAGCTGCCTGGGAAAATTTTCCTGATTACTCCTCCAACTTTCCTCAACAAGTTGATTGAAAGAGGGGTGAGTAAGCCAAATAGCCTCAAATCTAAATGGTCTCCTCCCTCTATTCATAGGTCTGAAGGTTTCAAAATTAAGGAGTAAAGGGTTGTGATCAGATTTCAGTTTAGGAAGGTGGGTCATTTCAGAAACCTCAAACTTGATCCTCCACTCAATATTGCAAATAGCACGATCCAATCTCTTCCTAGTATTGCCTCTAGCCTAAGTAAAGGTATCACCATTAAATCCCATGTCAATGAGACTACAATAATTAAGAGTATCATGAAAACCAGCCTCAATAGTAGGATTATGCATAAGAGTTGGGCCATTTCTTTCATGGTCATGGAGAACAGCATTAAAATCCCCTAGAAGAGCCCAAGATCCATCAATATCATTATGGAGCTCTTGAATATCATCCCACAAAGCTTTTCTAGGAGCAAAATGGGGACTCCCATAGACAATAGTAAGAAACCAGGGTGTGGAGGTTTGAGGACTGAGCTTCACATGAACTAACTGAGTTGTGTCTTTGAGGATTTGAATATCCCAATGAGGACTATCCCACATAAGCCAAATGCCACCAGCTTGACCTCTGGCATCCTTAGTAAGCTAATTTTCAAAACCAATCCTCTTAGCGATTTTCTTAGCAGCCGTTCCACTAGTACGAGTTTCAAGAAGTGCAATAAAAGAAGCAGAGTAATCACGCTTCATGTCTTTAATAAGGCCAGCAAAGCCTTTAGAAGCCGTCCCACGACAATTCCAACAGATTAGATTCATTTAGAATTGTTGGAGTTGTGAGAGACTACTCCCTCAGTAGCATCCATAGGAGAAACATCTCCAATAACAATCTGTTTAGTCAAGGTAGTTCCTGAACTAGATTCAGTCTGAGTTTTTTTTAACCGTAGAAGCCATAGCTTGTCACACTTTTGCTGCATAGTTCCTCAGGTCTTCTTTTATCATTCTCATCAATTTGCCCTAAGGAATGCCTTATAGGCTCCATGCTCTTAAATTTGTTGAGAAGGTTCTCACCATGAGTGAGGTACATAGTCTTCATGTATTCTAACATGGCCTCTTCCTTTGCTCTATTTTTACTCAGACTTGCAGAGTGGTTGCTGGTTGAGGAAATATTCTCTTTCCCTGGGTCATAGGCCTGAAAACCCACTGTAACAGCTTTCAAAGTTTCCTTAGCAACTTTTCCTTTGCTTTTTCCTTTCTCCTTTCTTATCAAAATGTTGTTATGTTTAACAACTTTCTTTCCTTTCACCGAGAGTTGTGAGTTTTTGCCACCAAGAGGGTTTCTAACCCTCTGAGTGATAGTGTTCTTGACTATAGGATTTTGCACAACCTCTTCTATATTGTTAGGTTTAATTTTCTCATCATTTGGAATAACGTTCCCAACCACGGAGTCCTTAAATTCTTTGACAGACTCAGTTGGAGTCTTTTTAGTCCCTCTAGTTGGGTTTGCAAGTGGAATATTACCTTCACTGCCTTTCTTGGTGTTCTTCACAAAATTGTTCCTCTTCTTTCTAGCCACATACTTTGGAATGTTCCAAGGTCCTATTTCAAGCTCTTCTCTGTCCTCAATCATCTGTTCCTGGGGTGTATCTAGAACACCTTGTTTCTCAATAACTGATTGAACCTGTTCAACTTGGATATCCATTTCCTGGTTACCAACAGTCTCAATGTTACTGACCACAGGTTCATTACAAGGAATTCTCTGCAGCTATCATTTTTGTGTCTGTATTTACCACATCTAAAGCAAATAGAATGTAGCCCTTCATATTCAAGCACCATTTTCATCCCGCAAACATAAAAATGTGAAGCTAGAGGTTTGTTTAAGTCAAGTTCCACACAAATCCTAGCAACTTTCCCCTTGAATGAAGGGATGTCATCTCATCAATCTTCAACATATTCCCTAGAGTTGAACCAAGTCTAGTTAGGAATTTCTCATTACATAGTTCCATTGGAAGCCTGGGGATGCGAATCCAAACAATACATTTCTGTGTCATAGCAGCTGTGCTAAAGAAGAATGGCATCCATCTTTGCACTATCAAATAGTCATCAACCACTTTCCAATGACCTTCAAAAAGAGCATGTCTATAATCACCAATGTCTGAGAGTTGCACAAGATAAGAATCATCTCCCATATCAGTGATACGTATAGTACCATGTCTCACCCATTCCTTCCTCAGCTTGTTCTCAATCATTCGATAGTTAACTTTCTTACCCATGACCTTCACTATCAGTGTATTCTGCCAGGGTTTTGCCCAGTCACTCAGTTCTTCTTTCGTGCAGTGAATAACTGGAACTGAAGACAGAGTATTCGTAACCCTAGATAGGTTTTCATCAACCTCCTTATACCAACGATTTTCAGATAGATTTTCATTGATTAGGTCACCCCAGCATGCTTCCTTCAGTCCTTCATCACCTAAAACTTTCAATAGAGCATCCTTGAAAGTTGGAGATTTCTGATTTTGTTCTTCTGGCGCCTCGCGCCTTGAGATTGCAGCAACCATTGGTTCTTCTATTTGTAACTTAGATTTTTCATTGCTTCTGTGCAGGAGGTCTTGTTCTTCGGTGGAGGCCACCGTTGGCTTAGGTGGTTTTCGTGAGGCTGTCATGCCCTAGCAGAAGTTCTAGTCAGTCGGTGCTTTTTCCGTCTTTACTTGCTTGTCTGTTTCTGAAAACCTCCCACGACATGAGACTCGGTTATAGAAATAGCATGATTCAACGTTAAATCTAATGCGAATATATCAACTCAACAAATCAGTAAAAATTAAACTATCACAAGATCAAACATCATTCTATCGGGTTAGTTGTTTCAAAAAATTAGGCAAACCCAAGCCAAACCAATCTCAATGAAGAACAAATGCGTTTTTTTGTCTACTAGATGAAATGGTAAATAAATACTACGCACACACAGTACCACTGCTCACACCTAGGTTCGAACTCGAGAGTCGATGTCCCTATTAGGGGTGAGCAAGACCCGTCCCAACCCTAATACCCGTCCCGTCTTCGTCTCATTTAACCCGCAAAACATCAGGTTTATTCTGGTCTAAGGACGGGTTAGGGTCTAAAGAATTGGCCCGGCCAAATTTTAGGGACGGATTAGGGTTAAGTATAACCCGCCCCACCTCGTCCCCTCGTCACTCATCACCACTAATTGTTAACTCAATTACATTGTTAATGAGACTTTTATAAATAAAATATTCATTTTGAAATTTATGTTAGTCTAATTAGAAACCTTATAAAATACTATTGTAATAGTCATGTTTTGAGTTTTTAAGTACATGGTAAAATACTAAAAAAAAATCAGTTTTTTATTTCTAACTTTTAGTCACATTTGAGTGATTACTTTATAATTTCGTTTCAATTGTCCTTCGGGCCAATCCGATATTGTTCTAAATAGACCCGGTCCTAATTTGTCCCGAAGAACATCGGGTTTGTTCGGGCCTAAGGACGGGTTAGGGTCTAAAAAATGACCCTATAAAATTTTAGGACCTGGGTTAGGGACGCGTATAACCCGTCCCAACCCGTCCTTTGCTCACCCCTAGTCCCTATGTCACTGAAATTGTCAAGACAACCAACGATGAGAAACATAAATACGTTTAGTTTTGTCCAATCAAGTCAATTATTTTTAGACTTTAAATAACCTACTTTGAAAAAGAAACATAAATGTATCTCCAACGGTACCTAATTAAAGGTGCAACACACTACCACATAGGAAAAAATCTTCTAGGATTCAAATATGGCCAAAGCACAAAATCAATCAGAAACTACAATTAATAACTAGTTGAATAGCAAGGGAAAATAGCATGAAAAAGTAGCGTCGAAGAATAGCGACAGAAAAGGGGAGCATACAACAAAGAGCATGGTGGTGGCCGCAGAACTGGAGGGAGGCATTGTGTAGACAACCTAAGATGGCATCACACTCTAGCAAACCCGATTCGAACTTAGGAACTGGATCGGGCCAATTGAGACAAACCACAAAGTTGTTGCGGTTTTTGGGCTTCTATTTATAGTCCCAGTCCATCTTGAAAATCGGGCCAACTAGGCCTGTTTGTTGGGCCATAACTATTTTGATAGCTCTAGTCATGCTCTCTAAATTAACCAAGTATGAGAAGATAATGTTTATAACATGATTCTTGTTATGGTCCTGACCTGCACCTTCGAGTTCTATAGAGAGCTCTCACAATGGACTTTCAACATTAGGTTGTGTCGGTCTCCATTATAGTCAGAGATCTGGGCTCTCTCTTTTAGAATGACAATTCAAACTTACATACAACTTGGTACAAAAATCGCTAAGTTTTGAGATTGGTTACTGAGCACCACCCTGAGTAGGATAGCTCTGAACCGAGCTATAAACCCCAAAAAAGCTCGACGTGGTCTTCATCACGTTTGCCTAAATAAGAAGCATTTACCACGTGCTCCCCACGATCTCAACAACATTCTGATTCCGAAATCGATATAACGTTCGTGCTCCTCAAATATAGGACATGCGCTCCTATTTTAGCGAGTAAACCCTCAATTTAGTCTCTCAACTATCACTCTCTCTCCAATTTAGTCCCTAAACTATAAAAATATAATAAATATCCCCTAAATTATTTTATATCTATCTATTTAGTCCCCCAATTACTTTTTAAATAGGAGACATGTTATATAGTTCAGGGACTTAATTGATGAATTTAGAATATATTAGGAACTATTTATTATATTTTTACTAGTTTTTTACCCGTGCATACGCACAGGTGATATCGTATTTGTTTTAATTTGTTATGAAATTAAAAATACGTTGAAAGTCCCAAAAAGTAAAAAAAAAAGTCGGTATCTTCTTATAACACTAATAATGGAGTAAAAATAAAGAAAAAAAATGAGATTTAAAAAAAAGTAGGTATTTTCTTATAATATTAGTAATGCACCCCGTTGACACTCCTGTTGGTGCTCCGTTGGCGCTCCCGTTGAGAACGAGTTAAGAGGGTAATAAAAGACTGATTGAGAAAAGTCAACGTAAGCGTACTTAGGTTGAGAGGAAACTCTCAATGCTATTGGCCAACTTGGAAAGGAATTGGGTGCGTCGTTGATAAAAATATTGTGAGGAAAGTTACAATAGAGGGAAAAGGAACTCTGAGTTCAGTTTAATAGTTGTTTTGAAAACAACTTCGAGGTGATTTCGATTGTTTTCAAACTTATTCATGTCCTCACGGCTTACTTCTACGTTTAAGGTAAACGTTTTTAGTAAAACCCTCATTCCATCATTTTGAAAAGTTGTATCTCGAAAAGTTAGAAACGAGTCAAGAAATTTCACAGTCGACTTTTCCGTCACATCTTTCAATGTGTACGTGAACTGTTATGAAGTTGAAAGAATTTGTTAAAGATGTATTTACACCTTCCAATAAAATCTTTTTTTTCTTCTTCTCTTGCCTCAATCGAGGAATTCGAGTATGTGAGTTTTATTTCAAAATTTTATTTCTATCGAGTGCCTCATATTAAACACTTTGATTGAGATTAATCAAAGTTGGGGTGTACACAAGAATAATTAGAATAAAGTTACGAAAGTGTTTTCAAACTCGGTACCAAGCCTATGTGGGCGAATGATGTGTTTCTCGCGTTAATTCGTAGCAAGAGAGTGCGGATTATAACCTTAGACCGTTCTAGGGTAGTAGTGGAACGCACCTAGACAGTGACATAAGTTACATTGCAAGTACTAGCTTGGAAAGAGTTTCTATACTCATTTCGTTAATTCAAGATTGTTTTACAGCAAGTTAAT
>CM076847.1:146932561-146970486 GCA_039519185.1 Astragalus membranaceus | reverse complement strand
GGAAAGAGAGCGTTGAGTGCGTTGAGGTCCGGCAACGCCCTTCTCCTTCTTTCGTTCACTTCTGTTCAGAGAGAAAGAGAGCGCTGAGTGCGTTGAGGTTCGCGAAGGAGAGGACCAGCGAACCGGAGACGGAGGGAGGGACAAGAAGAGAGCGTTTACAGTGCGTTAAGGTTCGCGAAGGAGGGGGAGGGAGAAGAAGAGAGCGACAGAGGGAGGAGGCGGCGACGTTTACGGGGAGGCAGCGAGAATGTTTACAGGGAGGCAGCGTTTAGGGTGCGTTTAGGGTATTCAGAGAGGGCGAGAGAGTATTCAGAGAGGGTGCGAAGGAATGGGAAAAAAGTAAGAGGATTCAGACTTTTAGCGTCGGTTGTTTTAAACAACCGATACTAAAGGTCTCACGCAAATACACTTTTAGCATCGGTTGTTTAAACAACCGATGCTAAAAGTGTATTTGCGTGAGACTTTTAGCATCGGTTGTTTAAACAACCGACGCTAAATGTCCGGCGCATGTACTTTTAGCATCGGTTGTTTAAACAACCGATGCTAAAAGTATGCGCTGGACATTTAGCGTCGGTTGTTTAAACAACCGATGCTAAATGTCCGGCGCATATACTTTTAGCATCGGTTGTTTAAACACCCGACGCTAAATGTAGGTGCGAAAACTAAAAACTTCAGTTTAATTGCAAAATTGCCACCGCGCCTACTTTTAGCATCGGTTGTTCAAACAACCGATGCTAAATGATGCTTTTTAATGTCTATTTTGCACTAGTGATTATAAATTTAGAATAATTAGATTACTGGGAAAATGCTCAACTAGAAGATGATACGTGGAATTAGTGGAGTTACTTTTCTTATATTGATAATTGAAAAATACGTTGAGTTTTGATACACTTGTATTTGTTTTACTTGTTTTATAACGAAACAACATTGATCATGTTACCGTTTCGGAGGGAATTAGGATCATCTCCATGATAAATTTAGTTCTATATTCCACCATCAATATTTTTGTGTCTAATTCAAATTGAGAAATGAAGAGGATCCTAATCCTTTCGGAGGAACAACATCGATTGTTGTCTGATTTTCAAACAAGTTTCTAATTAGAGGTCTATGTGAACAACAAGGGGATGTTTGTATGATTTAAGAGCTACGTATTCACTATTTACTTTGGCATTTTTCTATTGGGTCTAAGCGCCTTTGACTTTGAGAGGTGGTTGGAGAGTAGAAGGCTCAACAAGGGGATCTTTGTGATTTAAGACGAACCTACATGTACGTATCACGGTATCAGTTGATGAGTTATCAATTCCAAAAACATGTTTTGTTTTCAATTTCAATATCATGGTTTGTTTATATATAAAGATATTATTATGATATAACAAACTGCTTGCCTAATTATAGAAATTAATCCAAACATATATATGCTAAACAATTGAAAAGGATAGATATAATAAAGCTGTGGATTATTATTAAGTGCTGCCAAAATTGTATACTTACACAAAATTTCTACAATTAAATATATGGGTCGTCACGGAATATTTAACATGCAAAGGTGATTTTAAACAGCAAAGTAACATTATTATTCAACGACAAAGAATTCTCGTTTTGTCAAAAAAAACGACACATAATTCTCTCTGGTTTGGGACCAATATATGACCCACCATCCACTGAAAGTGAAAACAGTGATTTTCTTTGGTTACTGTCTTAGAAGTTAGAACTTAGAACCGACTTGGCAAACGGACACGCAAAGATAGAACCATATTTCGTATCAATTTTCATTACGTGTCAAACAATTGATTGCCTCTTTGTTAGCATTCAAATTTGTCTTTCTCATGTCGATCACTGCAAGTTGCAGCAGTATCAACCAAATAATTATTTCGTGTTTATATATTATGGGACAATTCATGAAAGACATATCCACGAAAGTGCCAAAGGATAGCTTCATAGCTAGCTAGCTAGGGACCAATGTACCAATTCAGCAATTCTCCACACACCACACTTTGGCATAATAAGGCCAAACATTCATAAATGTACTCAATTAAAAGTGAAAATATAAATGTAGTATATATTATAACATAATAACTAGAGATGTCAATTTGGCCCAAGCCCCAAACCCACCCCACTTGGCCCCCTATTAAACCCCATTAATATTAGGCCCCCAATAAATGGGGCTTGTTTTAACCCCAGCCCCATTTTTTTATTTTTTGAGTGGGTTAGGGTTGGGCTTGTTCAGCGACCCATTATCAGTTTCTCACTCTCGCTGTGACGCTGTCTCGCATTACACTCTCAGTTCAGCGACCCATTCTCGCATTCTCAGTTCTCACTCTCAGGTCTTCACGTCTTCACGATTCTTCACGTCCTCGCGATTCTTCGCGATTCTTCAACGATTCTTCGCGATTTCGAAACCCAGTTCAACGATTCTTCAACGATTTCGAAACCCAGTTCAACGATTTCGAAACCCAGTTCAACGATTTTGAAACCCACACTACAAAAAAAAAACACTGATTAGCGACGGACATTAGCGAGGGACTTGTTGTCCCTCGCAAAAACAGTCATTAGCGAGGGCATAGAGCTGTCAATTTTTTTGTCATTAGCGAGGGAATTAGCGAGGGAACTGTCCCTCGCTAATGACTGCCCTCGCTAATTCCCTCGCTAAATTTTACTTTTTCAGATGATGGGACTCAACGCAGGGGTTGGTAAAGGTGCAGAAATTAGCGAGGGACAGTTCCCTCGCTAATTCCCTCGCTAACGTTAACTTTTCAGATGATGAGACAGTTCCCTCGCAAATTTTTTTCTTTTTTCCTTTATATCCGTTTACACCCTCACTCTTCTTTCTCACTCACTCACTCACTCACTCTTCACCATTCCTCTTCCCTTCCTCTTCCCCCTTCCACTTCCTCTCACACCCTTCTTCTCTCTTCACTCTTCCAACACCACCACCACCACCATCATCGCCACCTCCTCTCACACTCTTCTTCTCTCTTCACTCTTCCAACACCACCACCACCACATACCTCCTACCACTCTCACTCACTCTCTCTTACTCTTCACCACCACCAACCCACCACCCCACCACCACCACTCTCACTCTTCTCTCTTCTCTCTCTCTCTCTCTCTCACTCTCTCTCTCTCACTGCTCTCTCTCTCTCTCTCTCTCTCTCTCTCTCTCTCTCACTCTCTCTCTCTCTCCCTTACTCTTCTCCTTCTCTCTACTCTAAACCACCCATCACCACCACCACGCCACCACCACCACCACGCCACCACCACCACCACCACAAAATTAATAACATAATATAATATTCATTAATTAAATATATAAAAAAACAAGCCATTCAGCACTGGACACGTGTCATTTTTTTTTGAAAACTGCAGTCATTAGCGAGGGAATTAGCGAGGGAATTAGCGAGGGCAAAAGCCGTCGCTAATTCCTGCGCATTTACCAACCCCTGCAACTGAGTCCCATCACCTGAAAAGCTGCAGTCATTAGCGAGGGAACTAGCGACGGCATAGTCCCTCGCTAATTAGCGAGGGATCCAACTTCCCTCGCTAATCCCATTTGCGAGGAGGGAATTAGCGAGGGAACCAGTCCCTCGCTAAGTCCCTCGCAAATGACCATTAGTGAGGGAATCAGGTCATTTTGCGAGGAACTGTCCCTCGCTAATGACTAGTTTTTTTGTAGTGCCAGTTCAACGATTCTTCGCGATTTCGAAGAATATGGTATGTGTAGCTTCACTTGATTCTGATTTGTCAATTTGTAGTCCTATTTTGTCTGTGCAAATCAATATCTCTCTGATTTTGTCTGTGCAAATGACGGTTCCAACAACACATGACAAAACAGATTAAGTAAACTGGGTTCCTATTTGTGCGCATTGTAGCACTGAAAAAAAACATGTTGATTGTGATCTTTAGGTAGAAGAAACTAACCACTAACTGTGATATAGTCCATAATGAATCCTTATACTATTTTAAAGACACTAAGATATTAGTTAATGTTAGTAATAGAATACATGTTAATTATACATTAGACAAATACATGTTAATTATACATTAGACAAATACATGTTAATTATACATTAGACAAAGGACATATATTATGGTGCAGGCTCTGGATGCTGCCTTATATTATGGTTTGGTTTTGATTAATTTTTAGAGAAGAATGTGTTTAATTTTTTTTGTGAAAGCACTATCTAAGATTTTGATTATAAACTGTTTTGATTACTAGAGTTGGGCTTAGTTTCATGTTTAATCTTCATTTCTTGCTTTTGTGCATTTTAACAGTCTACGCATAAAAGCGTTGTGAATGTAGATGATGAAGTTATGTCTGAAACTCCTACGGAAGAAGGTGGAGGTGGCGAGACTCCTAGGAGCAGATCAAATGTGTGGAAGAAATTTACTAGAATTGGTAAAGATGAGGAGGGGTATGAAAGGGCTACGTGTAATAATTGTAGTCATGCTTATAAAGTTGGTAGAAACCCCGTCAGTGGCCAAAATTATGGGACTTCACACCTAACTCGCCATACTTGTAAAGGTACTGATGAAGTCACTAGTAGTAGAAAGATTAATCTTAACACTCATCGTAATATGCTTGCTCAAGCCATTATTAAGCATGATCTTCCTTTTAGTTTTGTGGAATATGATAAAATTAGAAAATGGATTCATTATCTAAATCCCGATGCTGAAATGACTTGTAGAAACTCTGCGGTATCGGATGTAGAAAAAGTATATGCCATAGAGAAAAACAAACTAAAGGAAATGTTGTCTACGATTCCAAATAGAGTGTGTTTGACTTCTGATTGTTGGACAGCAGTTACTGGGGAGGGTTATATTTGCTTGACAGCTCACTTTGCTGATGAAAATTGGAAGTTGTGCAGTAAGATTTTAAATTTCTGTCGAGTAAAGCCCCCGCATAGTGGTATTGAATTGGAGGCAACTTTGTTTGAGCGCTTAAAGCAATGGGGAATAGATAAGAAAGTGTTTTCTATTACCTTAGATAATGCATCTGCTAATGATTGTTTGCAAGACATTTTGAAAACCCATCTTTGTGTGCAAAGCAATTTGTTGAGTGAGGGTGAGTTTTTTCATATTCGTTGCTCGACACATATTCTAAACCTTATTGTTCAAGAGGGTTTAAAAGTAGCTAGTGGGGCACTTAGAAAAATAAAAGAGAGTGTCAATTATGTGAAACAATCGGATGGGAGGATGGTAAAATTTACAGAGTGTGTTAAGGATGCAGGGATAAATGTGAGCATTGGTTTGAGAACAGACGTATCTACCAGGTGGAACTCTACATTTATAATGCTTGAAAGTGCCTTGGAATATCAGAAAGCCTTTGATTATTTCAAAGTTGTTGACAGGAATTTTAAGTGTTGTCCTTCTAATGAGGAGTGGAGTAGGGGAGAGAAAATTTGTGAATTCTTAGAACCTTTTCATGACATTACACGTTTGATATCAGGTTCGTCTTATTCAACATCAAGTTTGTACTTTATGGAAGTCTGGAAAATTCAGAGTCTGTTAGATGCAAACCAATCTAGTAATGACAGTGTCATTAAAGAAATGTCTATGAGGATGAAATCCAAGTTTGACAAGTATTGGACAAATTATAGTGTTGTACTTGCTTTTGGAGCTATTCTTGACCCACGGTTGACGGTTGCCTTTTTGACTTATTGCTATGAAGCACTCGACCCTTCAACTCGTTTAGAAAAGGTCAAACTCGTTTAGAAAAGGTCAAACATGTGACAGACAAGTTTGACAAACTCTATGAAGAATATGCAACCAATTACAATAATTCTAATACTTCTCTTTCTCAATCATTCATCGATTCTACCTCATCGTCTATCTCTAGTGGAGAGAGAACAAAGCCCAAGCGGGCAAAAATTGTAAGTTTTTTATGCTAATTTAATCATTATTGATTAAATTTCTAAATTATGTTTACATTATTGATATTGATATAGATATATTATGCATACAGGGTTTTAATCAATTTCTAAGTGAAACTAGTTCTCCCTTTGGTAAGAGTGAAATAGAGGTATATTTGAAAGAACCAAAGATCGATCTTGATGAAGAACACCCCGAAGAATATGATGTTCTTCAATATTGGAAGGTTAATGAGAAAAAGTATCCCATACTCTCCATTATGGCACGTGATATACTCTGCATTCCCATTACTACGGTGGCATCGGAATCAGCTTTCAGTATTGGTGGGCATGTTCTTACCAAATACAGAAGCTCTACACTTCCGGAACACATACAAATGCTAATTTGCACAAGGAATTGGTTGCATGGATATGTCGAAAATCCTAGTGGTAATACTTTGTCTTATAAATTTGTTTTTAGATGAAGATTGGTTTTGTAATTGTATCTCAATTGTTTGCATTTTTAGATGAAGATTTTATGTGTGCAAAAGAGGAGTTCGAGTTCGATGTGCACGATGTTGATTTGCATTGATTCAGGTATTGCTCTATCATATTCACATTCTGGAATCTCTATCATATTCACATTCTGGAATATGTTTCAGTTCTGTACTTCTGTACTTCTGTACTTCTCGAATCTGTTTGTTTCAGTTCTGTACTTCTGTTTGTTTCAGTTCCGGAATCTGTTTGTTTCAGTTCTGTACTTCTGTTAGAGGGGACTTGAGTAATATAGAGTTTCAGTGCTGTACTTCTGTTATTGTGATATCATCAAGGTCATGCATCTTTTAAAACATACTTATTATTGATTACAAATTGATGGATAACCATGGTACTTTGTGTTTATGATTGATGAAAGAATAATATTGTTTCCATGTTATATTATAAAGGTTTATGTATTATATATATTTTTAATCTGATGCTGAAAAAATTGTTTTGTTGAGCTGTGAATTCTTGTTATATTCCAGTTGGTCATTGGCAGGATTTAATGTAAAATAAGGCTCAAATATCTTGTTCTCTCATTTGTCTGTGTATTTATGTTGTTCAAACTATTTTTGCTTAAACAATTTAATAATATGGTCATGATACTCATCTGAATTCATAGAAAGGTAACAAGCAAGGAGATCTTCTAAATTGTTTGAAGTCCTTATGTTACTCTGCACAATCATCTCAACTATTGATTCTTTGAAATCTCTCTGTTCTTCCTTGAAAATCTTCAAACTACTGATCAATCTGTAATTACTAGTGACCTTAATGCAAGTGTTGATATTTTGTTTTATTTTTTTTGCAGAGCATAAACTGATGATGGATGAAGAAAAGTCCTTTGGTTGCTGAAGTCGGTTTTTGATATTTAATTTGTTTTAGGCCTAAGTTAGTTATTTTGCTGAGAAACAAGAACTGATGTCGTTGACTTGTTGAGTTTGTTTAATTTGTTGGTTTGTACAAAGTGACTAGAAACGAATGTGAGGTCATTTTGGTAGCTCGCGAAATTATCATTTTGGTAGAGAGAATTCTTGATTCATGGCTGATGGCTTGAAATGAATTAATGTCCAGAAATTATGTCAAATATTGTTTATGACCATATATCTTGAAATGAATTAATGTCCAGAAATTATGTCAAAAAAAGGAATTTAGGGCCTGTGGGATGGGCTGGGCCCACAGGGCTTTATGGGGCTTGGGGCCAATATGGGGCTTGTGTTAGTGGGCTTTTAGGCCCATGGGCCTTTAGGCCCATGGGCCTTTAGGCCCTAGGGCCATGTGGGGTTGGGGCTGGGCTGACCCACATGGGCCAAATTGACGGCTCTAATAATAACACGAGAACGTACCTAGCTAGCTATCGTCATTATTGGTTTTAGTAATAAAAACCTAAAATGCCGTTAGGAAGTTGTAAACGGTTAGGCACAAGCCAACTAACCGTTTACCAGCCGATCCTCTAACTAATAAGTTATTATGAAGCTAAGAAGTTAGTTACAACTTGTAACCAACTTAACAACCTCATATTCAACTACCTAGTGCCTATATAAGGTCTTATGACCTTTTACAATGTACAGAATATACATAATATTCAAACAAAAGTTTTTCTTTACATTTTGTGTATAACTCCTCTGAAATTGCTCTTCTTCCCTCTGTATTACTTCTTTGTGTTCTTGGTGATTTTTCCTTCAAGAGTGTTGAAGTTTCCTCGCAAGCAAAAGAAAAACAAAGCATTAGTAATCTGATTTTGTGACTAAATCGGAAAGAAAAGAATAACTAAAGAGAAAGGGAGCTATACCGTATTTTCAGGCTGTGTGTAAGCTTGAAAGGTGTGATTGCTCATCAAGAACAATCACAAGGTAACCTGCAAAGAGAAAAACAGTGCTTTGGGTTTCTGAAAAATCAAAAACAGAAGCATAAAAAATTCACTGAGAGAGTGAATATATACCTTATGCATGTTGCTGCATCCAATTGCTGAGTTTCAGATCCACAACGTGCTCAGTGGTTCAACAACAAAGAAACAACACAGAAATTAGGGTTTTGGTTGTACCAAACGAAAAAGGAAAGATTTCAAAGATCAGTTTGCAGATTTACCTACACGGTGGTGACCGGTGTAAAACCCAAGGAGAAGGAAGCCATCGGAGCAGAAACGTGAAATAAGGGTTCTGTGAGAAGTGCTCAGATCATGAAACTGAAGGAGGGGTTTTGATCGCGGAGCTGCAATCTTTCCATTGCTGGTGTCAGTTTGTGGATTGAAGGTGTTTTGCTAGGTTTCCTAAGAAACCCTAGCAGAGCTCCAAGGAGGAAGAAGGTCAGTGTGAAGCTGAAAGAGAGAGAGAGAGAGTGGAGAAGACAAGTGAGTGAGAGAGAACAGTGGTTCTTGTTGTCTCTAACCGGGTTGGTAAGTTGGGTTTCCGCAAATACCAACAGTACAGTAGTGTGGGTTGGGCCAAGTGGGCAGTGTTTCTTTATTTCCTGCACCCCTGCAATTGTTCAATAACACCCATCAGTGAAAAAATTTGAAAAAATTGCAAAAATTAACATGGTATCTAAGAGCTGGTGACAATCCAGGGAAAACTCTCTATCTTTTTCAATTCTTTTAGTGTTCTTTAAATTTTCTTGATACCTGCACAGTGTGAAACTGTACAGGTTTCTGTTATTACTAATTCTTGTTGTGTTTTAAGTGTTAGCAGAATGACTAGCAGCGGAGGACACGACAGTTATGTTCCCAAATTGAATGGGAAAGATTATGATACCTGGGCCATACAAATGAGAGCAGTTCTGGGTGCTCATGGCTGTCTCTATGTTGTGAAAGAAGGTCTTTCACCCCTAGAAGAGGAAGCAACTGCTGTTCAGAGAAAGGAGTATCTTGAGAATGAGCAAAAAGACTTTAAAGGTCTCTCTCTCATTCACAGAGCCTGTGGAGAGGCTGACTTTGAAAGAGTGAGGGACTGTGAAACCTCTAAGGCAACATGGGATTCCTTGAATCATTACTACTGTGGGTCAGCTCCTATCAAAGAAGAGAAATTACAAGCCCTGAGGGCCCAGTATGAAAGTTTAAAGATGAGGAAAGATGAGAAAATTACTGATTTCTTCAACAGAGTGAAGAAAATTAAAAATGATATGGCTCTTCAAGGAGAGAAGCTTAAAGAAAACAGTATCTGCAGAAAGATTCTGAGGTCAATGCCTAAGAAATGGTATGTGGTAACTAACACCATTGAAGAAACTACAAAGAATGTAGGCTTGAAGCTGGAAGAGCTTCAAGGGAAACTAGAGGCCAAGGAAATCAAGTTGGAGATCCTTGAAGAAGAATCTGATGAAGAGGACCAAGCTATGTATGCTGCCAAGTCTAAATCCAAGAAGGGCAGCAAAGGAAGCAACAACAAAAAGGCCAGTGGGTCTAAGGGTAAGACAGGTAGTTCTAACCCTAAATCAAATTCATCTAAACCTAACAATGCACACAAAAAGAAAGATAAATCTAAAGTGCAGTGTTATAGGTGTGATAGGATGGGACACTATGCTACAGAGTGTCCCACTAGAAAAGGCTCTAAGCCTACTGAACCAGTGTCTGAAGCCAATGTGGCTAAGGAAGACTCTGGGTCAGACTCTGATGAATCTGATACTGTTGCTTTTAGTATGATTTTTGAAAATTCTAACTTGCCTAAACCTAGTATGAATAAGATTGCTACTAAACAGAAAAATGATGATTGTGTTGTCTTAGTTGTAACCACTAAAAACGGTAAAACTATTACTGAAATCTGGTATCTTGACTCTGCTTGTTCAAATCACATGACTGGAAACAAGCAATGGCTTATTAATTTTGATCCTACTGTTAGAATTTCTATTAAATGTGCTAATGGAAGATCTATAATTTCTAAAGGGAAAGGAGATATAGAACTAACTAGGCTGGATGGGGAAAAAGTAATGATCCATGATGTGTTATTTGTACCAGAGATTAGTTGTAATCTTCTAAGTCTAGGGCAGCTTGTTGAGAAGGGTTTCTCATGAGTGCTTATGAAGAATGCTAAGTTAAAGTTATTTGATACAAGTGACAAACTAGTTTTAACTACCCTCGTAGCAAGTAATAGGACTTTTAAAACAAGCATAAGCAAAACTGAGGCTGTGTGTCTAAGTACCACTACTGACTGTGAAAGTAGTTTGTGGCTTAAAAGGTTTGGTCACCTTCACTATAAAGCACTAGGTAATCTAAGCACTAACAAACTAGTTAAGGGACTACCTAGCATAAATGAGACTAAAGAGGCTTGTACTACTTGTTTAATGAGTAAAAAACCTAGGAAGAGGTTTAAAAATCAAATGGAGCATAAATCTAAAGAACTATTACATGTGGTATATTCTGATTTATGTGGACCTATGGACACACCATCTATTGGTGGAAACAGGTACTTTGTTATCTTTGTAGATGAATACTCAAGAAAAATCTAGGTATATCTACTAAAGGTAACAAGTGACACTTTCAATATTTTCAAAAGGTTTAAAGCTTTAGTGGAGACTCAAAGTGGAAAAAAATTGAAAGTGCTAAGGACTGATGGTGGGGGTGAGTATACCTCAAAAGAATTTGAGGAATACTGCACCTCCAGTGGTATTATACATGAAGTTACTTCACCCTATACTCCCCAACATAATGGGATTGCTGAAAGAAGAAACAGGACCATTCTAGAGATGGCCAGAAGTATGGAAAAGGCTAAAGGGCTACCTAAAAGGTTATGGGCAGAGGCAGTTACAACTGCAGTCTATATCCTTAACAGATGTCCTACCAAAGGGTTGGAAGCTAAAGTCCCAGAATGTGTGTGGAGTGGTGATATACCTTCTGTGTCTCACTTGAAGGTATTTGGCTCTATTTCCTATAGCCATATACCTGATAGTAAGAGAACTAAACTTGAGGACAAAAGTAGACCTCTAATTCTTGTGGGATATCATCCTACAGGAGCTTACAGGCTACTAGACCCTAACTCTAACAAGACTGAAGTGTCTAGGGATGTGGTTGTGCTTGAAGACAAGCAATGGGACTGGACTAGGGCTGAACAGAGTGGTTCAGTGGACTCCACTACCATTGAGGAAGTCTTCAACATTGAACCAAATCCTAGCAGTGAAAGTATTGATGATGAGGAACCTGTTCTACCTACTGTTGAACCTATTTTACCTAATGAGGACCAAAATCCACATGAAGAGGTGAATGGGGAGGTTGAATAGGAACCTAACCAAGTTGTACAGTTTCCTCCTAGGACTCAAAGAGTGAGAGTACCACCTAGGAGGCTACTGGACTGTGATGTTGTAATGGATAATCAAGTAAATGATGATGGTGACTTGGTACATATGGCTATGCTAGTTGATGTTGAGCCACTTGATTATGTGGAGGCCCTAAAAACTAAGGAATGGAAAAGGGCTATGTTGGAGGAACTTGCCTCCATTGAAAAAAATGGAACCTGGACTTTAACACATTTGCCTAAAGGAAAAAAGGCAATCAGTGTTAAATGGGTTTTTAAACTTAAATTGGACCCTAGTGGCAAGGTGGTCAAACACAAGGCTAGGCTTGTTGCTAGGGGTTTCCAACAGAAACAGGGAATAGACTTTGAAGAAGTCTTCTCCCCTGTTGGTAGGCATGAAACCATAAGAATGGTGACTGCCTTAGCTTGTTACAATAACTGGGACTTGCATCACCTAGATGTTAAGTCTGCTTTCCTAAATGGTCCCTTAGAGGAGACTGTTTACATCTCACAACCCCCTGGTTTTGAGAAAAAAGGAAAGGAAGACCAAGTGTGCCTCCTACACAAGGCACTATATGGTCTAAAACAGGCTCCTAGAGCCTGGAATAAGAGAATTGATACTTTCTTTGTGAATCTAGGGTTCACTAAGTGTATCAATGAATATGGAGTCTATTTAAAAGGATCTATGGATACTGACTTAATTCTAATTTGTTTATATGTAGATGATTTACTGCTCACAGGAAACAATATGGAGCAAATCAACAAATTTAAGGAGACTATGAAGCTTGAGTTCGAAATAACAGATTTAGGAGTGCTGACCTACTTTTTGGGACTTGAATTTCTGAGAATACCTGAAGGATTAATACTGCACCAGAGAAAATATGCTAAGGAAATCTTATCAAGGTTTGCTATGGCTGACTGCAACTATGCTTTAAATCCTGCTGAAGGTATTTTAAGCAAAAAGGAAGGGGAAAAATGATCTACAGTTGACCCTACATATTATAGGCAAGTTATAGGAAGCCTAAGGTATTTGTGCCACACTAGGCCTGATATCCTTTTTGCTACAGGCATGCTAAGTAGGTTCATGAATGAACCATTGCAGCTTCACCTGAATGCTGCAAAGAGGGTTCTAAGGTATATTAAAGGAACCCTTAGCTATGGTATTTTCTTCCCTAAGAGAAAAGGAACAGAAAATCCTATTTCTACTCTAGTTTTTTATTCTGATTCTGACTGGTGTGGGGATCAGCTTGATAGAAGAAGTACATCAGGGTATCTATTCAAGTTTTTGGGTGCTCCTATCTGCTGGAGTTCAAAAAAGCAACAGATAGTTGCTTTATCTAGTTGTGAAGATGTATCTGCATGTAGTGTTGCAACACAGGCAGCATGGTTAGAAGCCCTATTGAAGGAATTTCAAGTCAACCTACAAGATGCTACTACTCTATGGATGATAATAAGGCCACTATTTGCCTTGCTAAAAATCCAATGGGACATAGCAGGACAAAACATATAGAAACAAAGTTTCATTACCTTAGAGAACAAGCCTCTAAAGGGAATCTAAAGGTAGAATACTGCTCTACAAAAGAACAACTGGCTGACATGTTTACAAAACCACTAAAGGGAGAAGTTTTCACAAGACTAAGGAGGGAAATTGGCCTAGTTGCATTCAACTAAGTGCAGCTAAGTCCTAAAGGCTTTTCTAGGGGCCTGTCCTAGGAGTTTTTTAAGATCTGCTAATACCAGGGGCATGTCCTGGATTTTATTTTTCTCTCCTAGTTTTTTAGGTCTATGTTTTAGCCCTATGTATTTTAAGGTTTTGTATTAAAGAAGGGTATTGGTTTTAGTAATAAAAACCTAAAATGCCCTCAGGAAGTTGTAAACGGTTAGACACAAGCCAACTAACCGTTTACCAGCCGATCCTCTAACTAATAAGTTGTTATGAAGCTAAGAAGCTAGTTACAACTTGTAACCAACTTAACAACCTCATATTCAACTACCTAGTGCTTATATAAGGTCTTATGACCTTTTACAATGTACAGAATATACATAATATACAATCAAAAGTTTTTCTTTACATTTTCTATGTATAACTCCTCTGAAATTGCTCTTCTTCCCTCTGTATTACTTCTTTGTGTTCTTGTTGAGTTTTCCTTCAAGAGTGTTGAAGTTTCCTCGCAAGCAAAAGAAAAACAAAGCATTAGTAATCTGATTTTGTGACTAAATCAGAAAGAAAAGAAGAACTAAAGAGAAAGGGAGCTATACCGTATTTTCAGGCTGTGTGTAAGCTTGAAAGGTGTGATTGTTCATCAAGAACAATCACAAGGTAACCTGCAAAGAGAAAAACAGTGCTTAGGGTTTCTGAAAAATCAAAAACAGAAGCATAAAAAATTCACTGAGAGAGTGAACATATACCTTATGCGTGTTGCTGCATCCAGTTGCTGAGTTTCAGATCCACAACGTGCTCAGTGGTTCAACAACAAAGAAACAACACAGAAATTAGGGTTTTGGTTGTATCAAACGAAAAAGGAAAGATTTCAAAGATCAGTTTGCAGATTTACCTACACGGTGGTGACCGGTGTAAAACCCAAGGAGAAGGAAGCCATCGGAGCAGAAACGTGAAATAAGGGTTCTGTGAGAAGTGCTCAGATCGTGAAACTGAAGGAGGGGTTTTGATCGCGGAGCTGCAGTCTTTCCATTGCTGGTGTCAGTTTGTGGATTGAAGGTGTTTTGCTGGTTTTCCTAAGAAACCCTAGCAGAGCTCCAAGGAGGAAGAAGGTCAGTGTGAAGCTGAAAGAGAGAGAGTGGAGAAGACAAGTGAGTGAGAGAACAGTGGTTCTTGTTGTCTCTAACCGGGTTGGTAAGTTGGGTTTCCGCAAATACCAAAAATACAGTAGTGTCGGTTGGGCCAAGTGGGCCGTGTTTCTTTATTTCCTGCACCCATGCAATTGTTCAATAACACCCATCAGTGAAAAAATTTGAAAAAATTGCAAAAATTAACAGTCATCACACCATCACTCTAAGTCAGACTCATTCATGAGTGGTTGGTTTTCATCTATGTTATGTTTGGTTAAATAGAAAAATAGGAAATACAGAAAGAGGTGAGAAAAAATGAATGACGAGTGAAATTAGTTAGAAATAAAGTAAATTCAATAGTTTGCTTGGTATGAGAGAAAGAAGAGAGAGTTTCTCTCTCTCTCTCTCTTTCTCTCTCTCTCTCGTTTGACCGAAAAGAAAGTGAGAAGATAAATATTGTATTATTAATCAAATGACAATAATACCCTTACTTCAAAATAAAATATCAAAAAATAATAAGGATAAAATGGTAATTTTATTAATCAATGAATTTTTCTCCTTCCTTTCTCTTCTCTTTCTCTCTCCTACTTCTTTTTTTTGACCAAAAGTCTCTCCTACTTCTCTTCTCCACCAAACAAGACTCAACTCCAAAACCGGAAACTATGATTCCAAAGCTTTCAACTTCTAATAGGCATTCCCAATCAATCATAATGCTTCCAAGAATCACTAATCACCCTCCTAAACTTCCAATTTAGGCATCAACCCTCAAATCCCAAATTTTGAACTTCCAAAAACCCTAACCCTTGAAACTTGACTTCCTCACTCCAAGTTAGCAATCAAACTCTTAATTGATCTTCCCAAACGTCCAAAACACTTGAAAGAAGAAGAAAACTCAAGATTCCCTCAACTTCTTCACTAAATTTGAAAATGGTGGATTGAGAGAGAGTGAGTGGTTGGTGATGATTTAGGTATCAAATGAAAGAGGATGAGATGATGATTCTAATGGAGGAAAGAAGATTAACCACTATCTTTCCTATTTCTCCTCAACCAAACAAGTCATTAGGCAAATTCTCGACAGGCCAAGTGGTCTACATGATGCTCCGTGTTTTCATGGTTAACACGTTGACCTAATAGATGTTGTTTTCATAAAAATAAGAAGAAACAAATATAAATGTTCTAAATTCAACTTAAATATGTTTTTCTTGTTTTTTTATCAGAAAAGAATATTTAGACAAGAAATATTTTTTCTTGTTTTAATCAAACTACTCCCTCGAGTCTCTATCTATAAATAAAAAAACATTTTCGCCGCTATTAAAAATTTGGTTAAGTACAACTAATTATCCAGATCTTATACACCACTCAATTGAATGAAAGAATAATATATATATATATATGCATGAAATAGTAGTATTAAACATGACAAAAAATCTTTTGTGACAATAATCTTGAATGAAAAAAAAATTTATTTCATTTTATTATAAACACTCAATTGAATGAAATAATATATATATATATATATATATATATATATATATATATATATGCATGAAATAGTAGTTTTAAAATAGGCTTAAAGGTCATTTTGGCCCCTGCAAAATACACATTAATCCATTTTGGCCCCTGCAAAATAAAAAACTTTAAATAAGCCCTTGCAAAATAGTTAGTTGTTCAGTTAAGCCCTCGCTGTTAGTGGTCCACTAACGCTGTTATTTTTAACCCTCATTTTGGCCCCTGCAAAATACACATTAAAGGTCATTTTGGCCCCTGCAAAATACACATTAATTCATTTTGGCCCCTACAAAATACACATTAATCCATTTTGGCCCCTGCAAAATACCTTTAAAAATAACAGTGTTAGTGGACCACTAACAGCGAGGGCTTAACTGAACAACTAACTATTTTGCAGGGGCTTATTTAAAGTTTTTTATTTTGCAGGGGCCAAAATGGATTAATGTGTATTTTGCAGGGGCCAAAATGACATTTAAGCCTTTAAAATATGACAAAAAGTAGTTAATTTTTGTTTATAAATAAACGAAGAATTGCATCATATTTTTTTTTTCATAATAGTAACAGTAGGGAGCAGCACGTATATATTAGGTCAGGTCATCGTCTCATTAAACTTAAATATATGTTTTTTGTTGTTTTATCCAAATAGCACCAATATGGTGAAGTACTCATTGTCTTGGTAAGTAGCACCGAAATAACTGTACGTAAACTTATTTTTCCTGGAACACCATTGGTAGTCCTCAGAGCTTCCAACAATTTTTCAAATATTAGTGAACGAGCACCACGTACGTAGTGGGTATTATAAAGTAGTATAAACCACTTTAATTAATTAATTAACTAATACTAATATAAAAGTAATTAAGAAGATGGTTTATAATAGCCATATAAGCCAACCATGGAGGATGGGTTGGAGTTTAGTTTCAAACGAATAGGCAGTGCATGCACTGCACCACACTAGCTAGGTCTGAATCAAACACATCCAACGCACCAAACCCTTCTCAACACGTGCTTTCCTTTTTGTCTGCGGCTTTTAGAAGATGAGCAAATAAAGTTTTCATCATTCCCCCACACTTTTTATTATAATAATATATACCGAAAGGTAGTATATAGTTATATACGGTTATTATTGGAGACTCGAGTGTTTGATTATTATAGTCATTTACAATCAATGACGACTTCATTTTTATTAAGCTGGTGGAATCTGCGGTTTCCGAAAAGCACAAGGCATTAGGGTTATAGAAGTTTATTTACAATATCCTCCCTTAATTGGTGGTCGGTTAATTAGTTGGGTTTTCATGTAGTTAATTGTGGTATTAATTTTAATTTAAATTGAGTTTCAAGCTATCTTCATTGTGCTTCAAACGATCGGTATCACATATTTCGATGGATCAGGCCAATTTTCATTCGGTTGGCATTGGTTGGAAGGCGAACCAAACAGGTTTGATCACGCTTAATACTGATGGCGCTAAGAAGAATGCTTTGGGAATTGCTGGTTGTGGCGGGGTGTTGCGGGACAAGGCCGGTCGTTGGCTTGGTGGTTTTGCTAAGCGTTTGCATGTTACTTCAGCGTATCTGGCAGAAATGTGGGGTGTAATGGAAGGGCTCAACTTAGCGGCTTCCAAAGGCTATACTCAGGTTGAACTTCAGCTGGACTCCTTGACTCTCGTCCAGAGCCTCACGAGTGATCTTCATGGTAGTGTAGCGGGTCGTCAGCTCCTCAAAAGAATCAAGCAAATTGTGGCTACCTTCGCTTGTGTCCACGTCACTCATATATATATCGTGAAGCCAATTCAGTGGCGGATGCGCTCGCCAATATGGGGTGTGATCTGGATTACGGTCTAGTGCTATTTGATTTTCCTCCTTCCTCCGTTAAATTACTAGTCAATTCTGATGTAATTGGAGTTCTTACTCCTATAGATTGATTCCCGTGTAGTCGCTTTGGGATTTATAGCCCCGTTAAATCTCAAAAAAAAAATGACCTAGAATGGTTTATTTAGAGACACTATATATTTGTGAATTTGAAACTGTTTTGCAAATATAATAAGCTTGTCCTACGTGTTTAACATTACTGGCTTACAATGTCTTTTCAAATACTACTTGAAGTAGTATTAATTGAGTTTATAGGACTTTGTTTTTTTTCCTTATTTTTATTCTTATTGTTTAATTAATTTTTTTATTTATTTTCCATTAATATATTATTTTACTCTTTATCTCCCTACTTAAATACATTTTAGGTAATTTATCAAAATATAACAAATTCTCAGAATAAATGACATAAGTGGGAAAAATATTTGATATATATTGCATTGATTGTAAAACAAAAATCAAATACGAACAACATGGTTTTGCTAAAACAACAATGAGATGGAGTATATACAAACAACACTAACTTATATTTTTGGTCACTTGTGTTTATTTCCATCTTTGTTTTGTCGATCTCTTTTATACTTTTTTTTTTAATCAAACAGGCAGTCAGCCCGAATTTATTAATAAAATAAAGAGAGATATAAAAAGCACAAGGGGGGACTAGATCAAAACCCTTGGTAATAAGGACAATAATAGAATCCCCAACAAGGCCTCTAAAATAAACAACCATAGAACTCTAATGGAAGAAATTCTAAGGCGAACAGAAAACCCGAAAGGAGGCAGGGCGACACCTGAGAGTCCCCACACAACCTCCATCCACCACCTCCTGAACTCACACTCCAAACCACAACAGCCTGCATCACCTCGCTATCCTCACATTAAGCACATCACAAAGCATCGAGGTTAGAGGTGGAGGCCCGGAGACGATTGGGAGGGGGCAAAGAAGCAGAAGGCAATGGGGGAGGAGCCCGGCGATCTGCAAACTGCAATCTGGCGTCCGACAATGTACAAACTATCGAATCAGCACCCACCGACAGCACACCCTCAGACATCCGGCGTCGTGACTCCATCCACCATCGCGAAGTCGAGCTACCGGCCAACACCGCGACAACACCTAGCTTGATCGAGGTAGCCGAGCCACCAGCCACCACCGCGGCCTTGCGCCCCCGGCCAACACCGTGGCACAATCAAGCAAAACTGCGAGCGACAGGGAGAAGTGCCCACGACAAACGGAGAGGAGGCGTGACTGCGGGTCCAAAGTCCGAAACGACAGCCACCATTGCGAACAGCAGACAAACCACCGTGAACCACCGCGAAACACCGCAAAACACCGCATAAGAACCAACCCCTGCGCTAACAGAGCCACAAACCACCGCGAACAGAAGCACTCCATAGTACCTCCAAAAGCGCGCAGATCCACCAACAGGGAGATCCGACCATCAACGCCTCGGGGGAGAGGCCGTGGACGTCACAGAGGAGATCAGATCCGAGGAAAGGGAGCCCCCAACGGCGGTTCCAACCCAAGCAGCGCCCAACCCATTTGTATTAATTTACAGCCACCGGAACAGCCGAAGTCGAAGATCCAACCACGAAACGGCGACGGCGCAAGAACTTATCCAGATCCAGATCGCGAAGAGATCCAAATCGCTTAACAACATATCCAACAGATCCAAAAGAGAAACACAGAGAAAGCGCAGATCAGAGGAACAGACTCAACCAGACCGAAGCCAATAGCGACAGCAGGGCGAGGGAGCACTGAGAGGAGAGGGGAAGAAACCTGGGAGGGAGCCCCCCCCCCCCCCCCCTCCCGGGAGGGATCTCTTTTATACTTATATATATATATATATATATATATATATATTAAAAGTTCGTAATTGATCTTTTCTCTTCTCTGTAAATTGATATTAGTATGATGCGTGCCTCTTGCTTTTTTATTCCTAAATAGTCATCTATTTTTTCATAGACAATGTTAGTGGGGTTGGGGGAAATGTTAGTTTTCGGGGGTTGAACCCGGGACCTCCTTCTTGCACTCTTTTTGGTGCACTCCTTTGGTATCCCTTAGCTCGCCAACTGAGCTACCTACTTGGGATCTAAATAGTCATCTATATTATAAAAGTTATACCAGTGCGGTTCTTCTTTTTTGCATAAATGTGGGATAAAAGGGACCATATTAGTATAATTTTCGCAACATAAGGGACTATATATGTTAAAAGAAAAAACTAAAAGAATTTATGTTGATATAACTTTCATATTTTAATAAATACTAATTCGAAATACGTAAGGATTCCAATTGAAACCGAAAATAAAAAATAGAAGACAAAATGTATAATTTAACCTAGCAACAAAATTAAAGGATTCAAACTGAAATCAAAAATAAAAATAAAAGACTTAAAGCATAATTTAATCTAGCAGCAAAAACTATAAGACTTTTTTTTCACTACCAAAAGAAAAACAAAACATGTATAATGTCTTTTTTTTGACAACATGTTTAATGTCTTGATTAACCGGATAAACGATTCTTGAATCTTCAAAAAGTGCAATTTGAGCTTGCCCACTCTCTTTCCCCTATAAGAATAGATTCTAAGCCGTAAATAATACTTGGGAAAATTATTGAATTCTTCTTAGTTAATTGTAGTTACCTAACAATTTATGGTTTTTGGATATATATTTGGTTTATAAAAGAGTTAGGAAACATTTCTTAAATACATGATATTTTTAAAATTTAAAAATGTTTAAAAAACTAAAACACCATTTGAAAGAAACATGTCTTAAACACAATTATAATTCTATGAACACGTTTACATGTCTTAAATTTAACTTGGGTGAATTTCACCAAATAACATGAAAGAAACAGTTCGTGTTTATCAAAAAACAAGGAATGGGTCCCGGCAGTTGCATTGATAGTTTCAGTGACATCAAGACGTCGGCTATTAGGTTCGAACCTAAGTGTGTCGGTTGAGTATTGTGTGTGCGGTGCTAATGTTTCATTACTATCGTAAAATATCAAGTAATATAAGACAACTTTATTAGCTAAAACATGATCATATAATATGAGACGGAAAGTGGATGGAACAAAAAAACTCATAATAGTTACAGAAAGTTCTCTTTAATTATTGAATTAAAAGTTTATTCTAAAATTGATGTTTCCAACAACAACAAAAAACAAAGTCTTGAATTAATGTGGGCTCATCGTGATTGTTGTTAAGACTGGATCCACTAAGGTACAACTTCTCACGGGTCACGAACTCGCGGCTAACATCAGTTTGCGTGTTTGTATTTCTTTGACTTCTTTGGTTATTGGCACAAACTGATATTTTTAATCCTCTTTTAATCATATTGTATCAAGAATGCCCTTCGTTTAATACAGTATATTTAATGCCGGACATGAAAATTATAATTAAGAGTATTTTGATGAAAAAATAACTAATGTTTGAATTTCTCAAAAGTTTCCTACATTACTTCCTCTGGTCACCTTTATAAAAACATTTTTGGTCCAATTTTTTGTTATAGTTTTTAAGAAAAAGATATATTTTTCGAAGCACGTGCATTAATTGCTAGAATTTGTAGACATGAAAATCTAATATTAGGGGTATAGTTGGAATAGGACTTAAATTTTGTTACATATGATAAGCTCTTTAGTCTTGGTGATTTTGTATTTTTCTTATATTAGGGACCGAAAGTAATATTACTTAGCGTGGAGAGAGTAACTTTTAGAGAAACACTAAAAACACACTTTGTAACACTCTCTTTTGAACAAACATTTTACTCTTGGTTGAAATTCCAGTGACTTAGGCTTTGTTCGGTGAAAATAGTGGATGATGGATAAGTTAGCAGTTGGTGGATGAGCGGATAACATATAAGCTATAACGGATAAGTTAGCTGATAACATATTATGTGTTTGGTAGCGGCTAAACTAACTGATAAAAGGAGAAAGCAAATAAAAGGAAAATTACATGAGTAAGACCATTTACAATGGAGGTGTTGAATAAATTATTAAGTAGTTGAAAGGTTGTAATGGAGTGTTGAATGGAGTGTTGAAAGTGAGGTGGATTAATTGGTGTTGAAAAGATTCAACATGTTGAATGAGGAGGGAGTGGGGACCGCGCAAAACACATGGCGAAATCTCATTGGCTGCTGTGATTTTTGAGATTTTTATCCAATCCTAATTATTTGGGGTCAATTATTTCATAGTAAATCAATTTGTTTTTTTATTTTTTTTTCACCAAAATTCATTATTATTTTTTGTCTATAAATAGAGACTTGGTTCATTTGATTTGGACACAGAAAAAAAATCGACTTTTTTAAACAAAAACATAAAAGAAAATAAGAATATGAAATAAAAGTGGTGGGGTAGGGTGTTGAATTTTATTAAACAAAACCATTGTAGTAAGTAAAAGTTGAATGGGTGTTGAATTATTAGGTGGAAGAGAGAGAAGATGATGTGGAGTGTTAAAAAGTGAAAAAGGAGGGTGTTGAATATGTAAACCATTGTACATAGTCTAACCAATTTGTATGACAGCAATAATAGCAGACAAGAACATAAGCTGTACGACTAAAAAGTACTCCCAAAAATTGATTGTATGGCGCCTAAGCACATGAAAATAGGCACCAGACAAGCCCAGCATAATATGGTTAGAGTCTTGCTTCCAGGACCAATCTTATGGGAGCACCTTTGCACAAAAGAATTGACTGTAAACACACTGATCAATTGGAACTTCAAGCACAAAATTTCCTATCACCAATATCAAGGCTTCCAATAATTATATCAATTATTAAATAAACTTAAAACTGTAAATTTTTCTTATAAATTAGATTTGGGGAGTATAGTATAATTCTTTTATTAGAAAACAGAGCTTTTCTTAATAATGGACATCTTTTATGGTTTTCCTATCTAATGTGATTAATTTTCATGGTGTAAATCATTATTTATTCTTTTAAGGTCCTTTGATTTGAAAAATATCAAAGAACTTTCTATAGAAAGACAGATAGACGATACAAATAATGTTGTGAGTAACAACTGCAATATCCTGGAATTTTCGAACTCTCCAAAGTTAATCATATATATGCTTGATTTGGAAAACATAATCCTTATCTAGAAATTTTGGCTAGCCACCATGACTCGTGATATTTCATTATATACACCAAACGCAATTACCCAATAGCACTTTGATGAGATGATAGGGGTCTCTTCCAGCTTAACCAAGGTCCTGGATTTGAATCCAGTCTTGGGCACGCAGCAGTGTTAAATCTCTTGAGGGAGAGCTTTGCCGCCAATTGTAGTCCTACCCGGCTCGAGGGATTAATATTTGCAATTGCGCTCAGAAGATACCCAATTTATACCAAAAAAACGCCCTTAAAATGAAAATGGTCTTATCACCATAAAATGACATAGTTTTATGTATTGAATTATCAAAAAAATGGATTATTATCATTAAAAAAAGGAGTATTATGTATTATGTAGTATGTTGCGTAAGTATTGAGTGCACTTTAGCTAATACTATTAAATAAGTAAGCTAGTTCAACACCTGCTAGTTCAACTATGTTAACTAAGTAAGCTAGTTCGACACCTGCTAGTTCGACTCCCAGAACTGACTAGTTCGACACCTGCTAGTTCGACTCACAGAACTGGTCTGTCGAAGTGAGGGAGTCAAAATTACACTTTTATTCAGTTGTATGTTTACTATTGTTTGCTGACTCAACATGTTTACATGGACTGAGTATATAAGCAACATTCACAGTGATGCAATAACAACACTGATTTCAGTTTTACTCTTAACCGAATTTCAGTTACATCTTTTTCCCTCTCTCTCTCTCAGTGCGTGTGTGAGTGTGTGTGGTGTGTATGAAAAATTCCAACAAATGGTATTCAGAGCGTGATTGTTGAAGTTTTTCGAGAGTGAATCCAGTGTGAGAAGACGAGTGAAGTCTCAACATGAGAGTAAACTGCGATGACGACAAACGGCCATTTTTCGGCGAACTTTCCGATCCTCGACGGAAGAAACTATGACCGGTGGAGTATGAAGATGAAGGCGATCCTTGGTTATCAGGATGTGTGGGATTTGGTGCAGAACGGACTAGCTCTGTTACCGGCGAACGCAACGGTTGCGCAACAAACAACTTACAGAGAATCGAAGAAGAAGGATTGGAAAGGTCTGTGTATCCTCCATCAGTGTGTAAGTCCTGCAATTTTTGAGAAGATTGCTAGATCTGAAACGAGCAAAGCAGCGTGGGACATTCTCGCGAATTCCTACGTCGGAGATCGGAAATTGAAGAAAGTGTGACTTCAAACCCTAAGAAGACAATATGAACTGCTATGAATGGAGGAGAGTGAATCGATTGCTGCGTATTTCACTAGAGTCCAAACTATGACGAATCAGATGCTGTATTGTGGTGAAACGTTGTCTGATGAATCAGTTGTGGAGAAGATTTTGCGATTTGTGTCGTCGCGTTTCGATCACATCACGGTGGCGATTGAACAGGCGAAAGATCTGTCAACAATGACGATAGAAGAACTTCAAGGATCTCTTGAAGCGCATGAGCAGAGAATGAATGAGAAGAAGATGGTGAAGCCTGGCACTGAGTAAGCTTTAGCAGTACAAACAGACAACAAAACTGGTGGAAATCAAAGAGGACGTGGTAGAGGCAGAAACAATTACAAAGGAGGAAGAGGAAGAGGTAATTCCTATAACTCAAACTCTGATGAATCAAACAATATTGATAACAGTAACAGTAATGAGCAAGGAAGTAGTAGTAGTGATAGCTATAGAGGAAGAGGAGGTAGAGGTGGTAGAGGTTTTAGAGGAAGAGGGAGAAGATTTGATAAGAGCCATATACAGTGTTATAACTGTGAGAAATATGGACATTTTGCTGATGAGTGCTACAGCAATGTTGATGGCAATGATGCTAAAATGGCTGAAGAAGAGGAAGAGAAGGAGGAATATCTGTTGATGGTGATTGAGGAGACTGAGAGCAGTGACAACTAAGGAGGAAGGTGAGAGTGGTGAGCACTGGTTTCTAGACACGGGCTGCTCGACACACATGATAAGGAGGAGAGACTGGTTTGTTGAACTTGATTTCTCAATCAAGAGTAGAATAAGGTTTGCTGATGATAGAACCATGAAGGTGGAAGGTGTGGGGAAGGTGATGATAAGAAAGAAGGATGGTTCGCTGTGCTTCATTTCTGGTTTACTGTGTGTGCCAGGATGAAGAGCAATTTGCTGAGTATTGGACAGCTATTGGAGAAGGGATATAGGATGGTACTGGAAGACAATGCTATGAAGGTGTATGACATTGAACAGAGGCTGTTGATAAAGGCAACTCTCTCCAAGAACAGGACATTTAAGATCGAATTGGGTGTGCTGATGCAACAGTGCTTAGCCACAGCAGTGGACAAGGAAGAGTGGTTGTGGCATTTCAGATATGGACACTTGAATTTTGGTGATCTGAACAGGATGCAAAGCAAGACAGTTGTGAAAGGTCTGTCTCATATCCATGTTCCAAAGGATGTATGTGCAGAGTGTGTGGAGAGCAAGATGCCTAGAGGTTCCTTCAATCCAAGTGTGCCAAGTAGATCAAAGAGAAAGCTGCAGGTGATTTTTTCAGATGTGTGTGGTCCAATACAGCATGAAACTCCTGCAGGTAACAAGTATTTTGTTACATTCATTGATGAATTCACTAGGAAGCTTTGGATTTATTAGATTAGGAGGAAGAATGATGTGTTAGGAGTATTCAAAAAATTCAAAGTCCTAGTCGAAAAACAGTGTGGACAGAATATAGAAGTGCTAAGAACTGATGGGGGTGGGGAGTATGTAAATACTGAGTTTAATGAATTCTGTGAAGCTGAAGGAATAACACATGAGATCACACCTCCATACACTCCTCAACATAATGGAGTGGGTGAGAGGAAAAATAGGACATTGCTTAATATGGTGACAAGCATGTTAAAATGTAAGAATATGCCTAAGAGATGGTGGGGAGAGGCTGTTAATACTGCTGCATATATCATTAATAGAAGTCCAACAAAGAGAATGGAGAATATCACCCCTGAGGAGGCTTGGACAGGTGCCAAGCCAAATGTATCACACTTCAGAATATTTGGGTCTGTTTGCTACAGACACGTGCCTGACCAGCAGAGAACAAAGTTAGATGATAAAGGAGAAGTGATGGTTATGATAGGCTATCATTCGACTGGAGGTTACAAGTTAGTGAATCCTGTGAATAATAAAATTGTGATAAGTAGAGATGTGGTGTTTGATGAGGGGAAGACATGGAAGTGGAGTGACAAGGGAGAGAGTTTCACTACTATCGAACAGAATCTGTTTGAGGTGCCTGCTGGTGAAACAGAGTTAGAACTGGAAGGTGAAACTGAGCCTGTAGAAGAGAATGATGGTGAAGAAGGTAGTCCAGAGATACTAAGAAGATCACTGAGGCAAAGGCAGGTTCCTGGAAGGCTAAGTGATTGTGAGGTAATGACTGATAGTGCAGTCAATGATGAAGGTGATATAGTGCACTTTGCACTTCTTGCTGAGACAGAACCAGTAACTTGGCAGGAAGCAATGAAAAATTCTAAGTGGCTGGAAGCTATGCAAGAGGAGATCAGATCTATAGAGAAGAACATGACTTGGGAATTGGTCGAATTGCCCAAAGGAAAGAAAACAATAGGTGTGAAATGGATATACAAAGTGAAAGTAAATCCTAAAGGTGAAGTGGTGAAGCACAAAGCAAGATTGGTGGCTAGAGGTTTCCTACAAAGATATGGTGTTGACTATGAAGAGGTCTTTGCACCCGTTGCAAGACTTGAAACTGTGAGAGTTGTGGTAGCTCATGCAAGTATGCAAGGGTGGAAGATACATCAACTTGATGTAAAATCTGCCTTCTTAAATGGAGAATTGGAAGAGGAGATTTATGTCGAACAACTAGCAGGTTTTGTGAAACAAGGAAGTGAGAACAAAGTCTTGAAATTGAGCAAGGCATTGTATGGCCTAAAACAAGCTCGACGAGCTTGGAACAAGAAGATAGATAAGAGCTTGATCAACATGGGGTATGTGAGATGTATTTCTAAGCATGGGGTGTATGTGAAGTTAGATGGTGGAGATGTGATAATCCTATGCCTCTATGTTGATGATTTATTGGTTATTGGAAACAATGAAGCTAAGGTGGCTGAGTTCAAGAAGAGAATGATGAATACTTTTGAAATGACAGATCTAGGAGAGATCTCTTATTTCCTAGGAATTGAATTTCAAAGTACTGATGATGGTATGTTGCTGTCACAGAAGAAGTATGCTTCTGATATACTGCACAAGTTCAATATGCTACCTGTGCAGTAGGAAGAAAGAGTGAAAAAGGAAGAAAAAGAGAAGAGAGAGACCCTAAAATGATTTGGGACCCATCTCAAATGTCAACTCACCTTTAAAGAAATTAGAAATTAAAAAAAAATAACATATCATCAATCCGTTAGCCACATCAGTTTTTTTGTAATGGATCACTAATAGAAGGATACTTTTAAAAAAAAGTTATTTTGTATGGATTTATTTAAAAACAAAAAAATTGTAAAGGACTTATTTGAAAAACAACTATATTTGCAGGGACTAAAAACATATTTAAGCCTAAACAAATTTTTGAAATTTTTAGTGTTGGAAAGATAGGGTAGTGTGCTTTAGACATGAAAATATAAGTTATTAAGTTTTATGAAAACTTGCTCTTATTTTTTAAAAAAAAAACATATTGACACTTCTCAAATCAAATAACAAAATACATTTAAGAGAAAAAAAAAAGAAATACAGTTGAAAGAAATATCTGATAGTCAGTTAAAAAAAAGAAATATATGATAGTACGAAACAAAAAATAAGAATAAGGGGAATAACAAAACACGAAGTGCTATATTGGTTGTTTACTCAATTATTGCATTTCAATTAATTTTCCCTATACAGTACTTAATATATTAATCTATACCAATTGGAACTCATGTATGTCTCTCACTGTTTGTTGCATTGGCAAATTCAACGACATGAGACGTCGATTCTCGGGTTTGAACCCGGGTGTAAGTAGTGACAATGTGTGTGCGTGGTGTTTATTCGTACACCGATTAAACCCTACAATTATTATACATACATACATACATACATATAGAGCCGTCAATTTGGCCCATGTGGGCCAGCCCCAGCCCCACATAGCCCATGGGCCCAAAAGCCCATATTTCAAAAGCCCATGGAGGCCCCAAGGCCCTTAATTTTATCTTTTGGCAACGAAACTGAAAATTACCCACGGACCTATGTGGGCTTCGACCTAGGCCAGCTCATTAGCCCTAAAAATTTATTTACTTTTTTACAAAAAAACTGGAAATTACAAGTCCTCCCATTGTCCTTCGTTAGTTTTGAAAACTCAAATGAATTTTGGTATTTAACTTACCTGAAGACACAACAGGTAAGAGAGAGAGAGAGAGAGAGAGAGAGAGAGAGAGAGAATGAGGTTGTGGTTGTGGTGGTGGTGGTGAGTGGGAGGTGGTGATGGTAGTGGTAGTGGTGGTGATAGCGATAGTGATAGTGATATTGAGGGTAAAGAGGGAGGGGAGGTGAAAGAATGGAAGTGGGGGTGGGAAAAGAATGAGAAAAAAATGAGGTTGGTGGTGATAGTTGTGAGAAGAAAATGAGGTTGTGGTGGTTGTGGTTAGTGGGAGGTGGTGATGATGGTGGTGGTGGTGGTGGTGGTGGGTGGTGGGAGAAGGAGGTGGGGGTGGTGGTGAGTGGAAGATGGTGATGGTGGTGGGAGTGAGGGAGAAGAGGAAGGGGGGGTGAAAGAACGAAAGTGGAGGTATAGATAGTGGGAAAAGAGGTGGTGGGTGGGATAAGGAGGTGGTGGTGAGAGAGAAAAGAAGGTGGTGGTGAGTGGGAGATGGTGATGGTGGTGGTGGTTGTGGTGAGAGGGAGAAGAAGGTGGTGGTGAGAGGGGGGGGAGGGAAAAGAGGAAGGGGGGGTGAAAGAATGAAAGTGGAGGTGTAAATAGTGGGAAAAGAATGAGAAAAAAATTTGGGGGCCAGCCCACAAAGCCCTGGCCCTAACCCACAAAAAAATTTAAAAGTGTGGGTTGGGGCTAAGAAAAAGCCCCATTAATAGGGGGCTTCAATTTTATGGGGCTTGATTGGGGGCCAATGGGGGTGGGCTTGGGGCCAAATTGACGGCCATACATACATATATAATTGAAGAGTTGCAATGATATAAAATGTATATTTATATAAATTAACATTTTATTAAGGTTACTTTATATGCTATCATAAAAAATATGTTGGACAACATTTTTTGACTTCTTATCGATCACAAATAATAGTTTAAGCGAGAAGTGCTAATGCGTAATTAAATGCTGCCCAATAATAAACAAATTAATATCTTTTCATTCATATTGAAATAGTAGAACCAACAATGAATACTTGGATACAAGATTTTCCTTTTTTTAACATTCAATTCAATAAAAAATACTAATACCATGTAAGCTATTAATATATAAAGTCAAAGTTTATAAGCGATATATACCCGTGTTGCGCACGAGTCATACATACGGGTTACACGTCACGTAGCAAAAGAACGCATGAAAGGAAACAAAGAAGGTATATCCAGTTTGCAGTTAAACAAACCAACCCATTGCTCCTTAATACTCACTCTTTTGTTTATACACCAAACCCAACCACACGACCATCATCATCCCTCTCACACACTCTCACCCACTTACACTCTTTCCGTCTTTTCTACCTTCCAATAAAAACCACCCAACTCTTACTCTAATCAGACAAAAAAAACCCTCTACTTATAACTCCCTTCCTTTCTTCCATTTTCATTATTATTATCTTCATTCCATTCTACCACAATCAAGAAAGAAAGAAATAAACTACCAACTTCCCTTCCTCGTTTTTTCCCCTTACCACTGGGGACCAGAATTACAAATACCAAACAATACACGTTTTTTCTAAGTGGACGTCTTTCATCCTCTTTTTGCTTTCAGATTTCCTCATCAGAAACAAGAAGAAAGAAAGAAGAACTTTCTGGGTTATTTTTGATTCATCGGTAATTTATTCTTATGTTAGGTTGATTCTTTTGACTTATGGAATTCATTCATGTTAATTTCTTCCTTCATTATTTTCAATTAGGTACTGTATCTGTGTATGTATGGTTATAGACTCAGCTATGACCCTTTCAATACGCAACTTTTGACGCTGCTATCTTGAAAACAATATATACATACACCTCCTTTTTCTTCTTCTACTACCCTTTTTTACTCTTGAAAAGTCATGGAAAAGAACGAAATTCCCTCCCACTTGGTAAGAATCTCTTTCTTGTTTTTCTCTTACAACAACTGTTACATTGAAATCTGGTTCCTTCCTAATTAATAATCCGTTTGTAGGATTTGGATACTTTTTCTTGTGAGGCTTATGAATCAGAACAGAAAAACAGAGGATCTCAGAGAATTTCGGTTTCAGATCAAATAAAAAACGCATATCAATACTCACCTGAGAAAGTAGATAGCTTTGTGATTGATATGGATTCCTTCACTTCCACCATCAACAACAAAGATACCTCCATCAATGCTAATTCCAGAACTACTGTAAGAATTTCTTTTCTCTTTTCTAATTTTAATTCTATTTTTTACTTTCCAATAATTATTCTTACAAGCAAAACAAAGTCAATGTCCTGCTCTCTTCTTCTCACAATTTATTTTTTGACGAATTCTTCCAATTTATTATTTTTGACTAAACTAGAAGTTTTTATATAATTTTTTATAATGATGAGACATTCATCATGAATGATGGAAATATTATTAAAGGAAATGACATTCTGAAGCATTCATTGTTTTTCATTTCTCCCACACCTTTTTAGGTTTTAGCTTTGCATGTCACTTACTTAACTAACTCCCACCAAGTTCTTGTTCTTCTTTGTGTTTGTGCAATTACACATAATAATTTCTCTCACTTGATTTTTTATTTTTATTTTTTTAAATTGATGTAGTTGCAGAGGAGTCTTTCCAGGAAAGGATCTCAGCGATGGGTAGATAGGAATGTGAATAGCAATGTAACAACACTTCACGACAGAGAAACTGTCTCTAGTACATGCTCACCGAAAGGTAATGGACCCTTCCAAAAAAATCACAAACCTGTTCATTGTATTTTATCACTCTAGCATAATATATATGATAAAGTATGTTTTGTTTTATTAAAGATTTGGATCTTTCATTTGATTTTTCTCATGTGACTTGTTAATTTAAAGGTACAGTTATAGTAAAAATATGAATGAATAACATAAAAGGATCCAGATATTTTGTTTCTTTTACCTACTTGGGATTTGTTTTCTGCGTCTTTTCATTTCAGATGAAGGGAAAGTTTTTTAGTTTTATAGTAAAAAATGAATAACATAAAAACACATGAAAGAACCAAATATTTTGATTCTTTCACCTACTTATGTGAACACTGGTGACAAAATTCAAATGGTAAAATATTTCATTCCCAACCTGTACCTATGTCAGGCCCAACTGGGCATACCCTGATTCTTAGGCTTCATATCTGTATTATGTATTATACATTATTTTATTATTAGTAGTAGTAGTATTATTAGTATTATGATTGTCAGTATGGTCATCTCAGACCCAAGTATTATTAAGCAGGGATTTCGTAAATTGAGTATGTTTAGATTCATTTGTGAGAAAAAATGGTTATTATGGTTACATAAAGTTGATTTTAACAGTTTTGCATATTCTTAAAGTTGATTTTAGTATTATTGTTCTTATTATTATTATTCAAAATTTGGAGATTTTATCTCCAATTTATTGTTCAAAGTTCAAACTACTTTCTATTTAATGTATCTAAATATAAATAACTTTCTATTTAACTCACTTTCAATCAAAATAATTTTACAAGTTCAATTTTCAGTCGATTTGGAACCACAATGATATTTTAAATTAGTGTGAAACATAAATATCTTTCACATTAAAGTGTGTGTGTGGGCCGTTCTAACCATGAAAGATATGTGAGCTTATTCAAAACCATTATTTTTTTCCCTGTGGACGGAGCGACAAATACCACTCCTAAATTCACGCAAAAAAAGTAGAGATCATGAGTAATTATAAAAAATATATAGCCTAACAACCATTATTTGCCACAGTAAAACTATTATTTGCCATTGTAGAATTATATATACACCGAAAATGAAAAAAACAGAGCCGTTAAATTTGTTTAGACTAGCCAGCGGTAGTTTTTGAAACCAGCTACTGGTGGTTGGAGATTAGTTAAGGTGGGAAAAGGAGAAACCTACCATGTAAAAATGTCAATGTTAGCTCTCTGAAATAGAGTGGTGAATCATATACAATGCTAAAAAGGTAGTACTATAGAATATAACTTATATAAGATTATCACATGTAGTTACTATGTTGTTGTTGTTGGTATCCCCATACTTGGGGGCCACAGCAAGTGTTGTTATCGAACAGAAATTTGGACATTATTGTTGTGAGCATGTACACTATCTTGATCTTGAATATGGGTTTTCGTTTCATTGAACTGTAGCTTCTCTGCTAGGATCTTGCAAGTCAACGGTGTTGGCAGTAGGCCCCACACAGAATTCAACAAATCTACAAGTCCATCATCAGATTACTGTTACAGCCGGTAACATTTGTACTACTACCCCAACCACTGAAAACAGATGTATAACGCGAAGAAGTAGTTTCGGACGTTCCTCTTCTTGGCTTCTTGACCCTAAAAAAGTTCTTCTAGTCTTTGCCACCTTGTAAGATTTGACTCTCCTTAATAACTTAATTGCCTTCTGCTTTTAACTTATTGCTAATCCTTAACTTAATTTTATGAAACAGGTCAAGTATGGGAACCTTGTTGCTGATATTCTTGACTCTTACTATCAGCAAACAAAATGCAATTGAATATGGGGGTGATTAATTTGCATGTGCTAAATCTAACTTGCAATATTCCTAAACGTGAGGCAAAAGTTAAATATAAAATTTGAAGAAGACAAAATTGGATAATTAGTTGCAAGAGCTAGCTAGAAATTCCACTATCTATCTTGACGTCAGAATCGGTTACCTCTTCGGGGGGATACAATGACATTTTGTGCTTTGATAAAGGGAGAAGGAATATTTCTTTTATATGAATAGAAGGCAAAAATGGATACAGATCACGTGAAAGAGAAAGCTCTTTAGTTTATTTGGTGTCTTATTTAAGAAGGGCATAGTGGAGTTTGATGATGAGAAAGTTGCTTTGTGCTTTTTCTACTCTTTAGGTTGGATGAGTTATTTTCCTCACCTGTATCATTCACTTCTGTTTTGCTCTTACATGGCATGCAATTCGAATATATATAGATATGGCCAGTGAGCCTTTCTCAATGTTTGTAACTTTAATGTGAATAGAGGGAAAAAGGAGAGAGCAATAGTATACCATGACATGAGAGCGACCTAAAAGCTTCTAAAGTATTTGTGTGATCAGAAGGCACTAAAGACATGCGGAGACACTTTTGATACTTTATCATACAAGCTGTAATCCACTAGTTGTTTTTTAAGGTACAAAGGATGTTTGTATTTTGGGAACCAATTCTGAATAAATTAGCTCTGTGAATTATTTAGGTTAATTTGGCTTATGTTGTGTATATCGGTCTAAGCGTGTGTTTGGGGCAGCAGTTGCATTACTCCTACCCCACGATTAATGGGGTAGGAGTAATAGTCGCATTTCATGTACCGTGAAAATAAACACTCACTAAATAAATTTAGTAAATGCTTGTAAACTTCAAATCCTTTTCCTTAAAACTGTTATTTGTGGCTGTGATTAGTATTGAGCTAACACTTGTTCTAAGAGTACAGTAAAACTGTTAATCCATACGTCACATTTAGGTGAACAAACATTAGAAACTCAACCTTCAAAATTCATGGCTGTAATTAAACTTCTTAATGGTAAGGAAAGAAAGTAAGAAACCTCACCTTTCTCCTGCTCCTGTGTGTGTCTGCCAAATAGGCATGTTTGGTACACCAGTAATTTTTACCTAAATATATGTTAAAAGCCTATATAGATCGCTTGGAATCTAAGATTTTCAACATTTTTAGTATGACTGATTTGTTGTTTGAACAAGTGATTGCAACCACAGTGCATAATAAAGCTCACCGGATAATTTGGTAAGAAAATAGATAACGTATATATCTAACAATAAACAATGCTGGCATAACAACTAAGTACAACTGGAATTCCACCCCAAAGACAATTAGAGCCAACTAGACGAACAATTAAAAAAAGGCACCGTAGGACAAATTTTCTATATCCCAAAGCTTAGTTGACATTTACTATTTTGAAAACCAACCCATGAAGAAATACTTTTCCACCAATTTGGTAGAAACGGAACTTCCTTTCCCTTGAAGGAAAGAAAACTGCATTTCTAGTTATTCATTGCACTCCACCAGAATTCTCACAAAAGAGAAGTCACCAGCACCCGCCAAAATTCAATGATGGCTCTTTTCCAATAGATAATTAAGTTCATTCAGAGCAAAACAGGTTTTTGGCAGCTGGGCCTAGTAATATACTGTTCAATTTCGGCTGTGATACCAAACATGCACTAACTAGCATTCTTCTTCCTTAGAATCGAATTACTTATAATACAAGTTTTGAAATTGATAGTAACGTTTCACCATGTAACATATGATGATATACAACTCAAAAAAAAGTCATATCTGTTAGCATTAATATACACACACACTAGTAGTGGTACAAGAAAGTAAGCTGCCTGGTTTATATAATTATTTATGAATTAAGTAGTCAGTAAACTTTACATTGTAATAATAGTATACAATTTTGGTGCTATACAATGTGGAGTTTAGTCAACTCTAATAGCGTTTGGAGATCCTTGGCATTGTTTTCGCATGCTTCCTGTCATGGTACAGCTTCAATACAACTGCTGCAGTTTCTTCTATCGCCTTTGCAGTCACATCTGTAATAATTAGATAATAATTTACACTTCATTAGTTTTTTTAAGATAAAATGTTTTCCAACTCAATTCCCCTTATTGAAAGAATCTAAATCACAGTCAATTCCCCTTATTGAAAGAATCAAAATCACAGTCAACATTTTTGCACTTGCGTAGAAGTGGAGGGACCGACTGCTTAGCAAGTTAGGATTCTTAGGTTAACGAGCGAACTGTCTTTTCCTTTGTCTGGAAGGCCCTTAAGTAGGGCTTACTCTCAACGGACGGCGGCGTTTATTACGGAGTGACGGGCTCCCTGTCATGAAGACCGCCTAGGTTAGGCTTGTTGCACACGCAGGGCGAGCTTGATAAGCTAATGGACGAGTTGGGCCTATGTTCTGATGTCCTTGGGCTACTGGGCCCTTAGTGGGCAACTTGTTCAGCTCCACATGCAGTCCTCCTTACACAAGGCTTCGGTGAAGGTGGATGCTTGGTAAGTGTTCTTGGGGGCGACCTCAACATATCAGTATACAGCCCCTCAAGCACGAGGCCTTTAAGTGCGAAGTGGTTTGTGGTTGTCAGTGTCTTTGGGGCGACTTCAACATATCAGTAGAATTTTAAAGTACATATAGCAGCTATGTAAGAACTAAGAAGTGAAAACAATGTGAACTTGGGTAGAATTCAAAGTAGTAAGCTTACCAATAACTGGCCAGAAAGGATTCTGAACAAAGAGTTTTCGTGCAAATTCAAGTTCCTCTCTAATATAATCCATCTCAGAGTAATTAGTCCTTGCATCTAAACCAAATCCCAAGGTTTTAGCCCTTGTTTTTCTAATGCCCTGTAAAACAGAGTGATTTATAGTCAAGCCAAAAACCTTGTTCGGATCTACTTCAAAGAGAGTCCGAGGCACTTCCACACCCATGACAATGGGAACATTGGCGACCTTATACCCTTTCTGAGCCAGATAAATGGACAAGGGCGTCTTCCCGGTGCGGGAAACACCAGTGAGAACAATGTCGGCCCTGGCCAGATTCTGTGGAGATGCCCCGTCATCTTGCTTGATGGTGAATTCAATAGCTTCAATTCTACGAAAGTAATCGTCGGATAGAGGAATGCCAGAAGCTCCACGAGAAAGACCAGAGGGTGAGACACCCAAATGAGAAGAAATTGCCTCTGTAATTGGTCCCAATACATCAGTGGATTCCACACCCCATAACTTGCAGGCCTTCTCAGCAGCTGTAGCCAATGAAGAGTCTGCTAATGTATACACAAGCAATGCACCTTCCTTCGCTGCTTGCTTTATTATATCCAACAAATTCTCAGCCTCCTCAATCTAATCAAGTCAACATTAACAATAATCAAATTATCATACTAGTAAATATAAGGTAAACAACATTTCAGTCCCTAAATATGTAAGACATTGTCATGGTAATCTTTGAATGCATCAAAATTGCAAAAACATTTCGAATGTGCCTTTTGTTAATCAGTTTGGTGACTTGGTTGAATACGTATTTTGTTAGTCAATTTGGTTCTTAAATGTGTCTTTTTGATAACCATTTTAAACCCTGAAACTACTAACAAAAAATTCGATCAACTATGTTTTTGAAATTTCTACGCACTCCTATGACTATAGTGATCTTTTAAGGACCAAAATTATTGCTTTACTATACATACAATATGTAAGACATTGTCATGTTAGTCTTTGAATGCACTAAAATTGCAAAAACATTACCGAATGTGACTTTTGTTAATCAGTTTAAACCCTAAAATTACCAATAAAAGATCTGATCGAAGATGTTTTTGAAATTTCGACACACTGAGGAATATAGTGATCATTTAAGCACGAAAATGACTATTTTACTCTTCATACAACAATATTTAATTATTAAAATATAACTAAAACAAAAATTGAGAATAATAAATAAATTAAAGAATGAAAGGTTGGTTAGTTTGTTACCCCAGAAAACAAATGGGTACTGACGGGGCAGCCATGGTCGACTAAGCAGTAATCGAACTGACCCAAAGCGGCGTTAACGCAGTGTTCAGCGGTCCAACCGGTTCCATCGGAGACAATATAGATGGACTTAACTGCCCTCACCTCTGCGCCGTCTTCGATGACGGCGTCGTCAGGGTCGACCGCGAGAGGAACTGTTGGTTGAAGGTGGTTGAGTTCAAGTGTCTGGGTTCGGGGACTAGACCGGTCCAATTTGCGACCGGAGCGTAAAGCGCGAGCCCTGGACCACCGGTTTAGCTGAGGGCTTGCCTTGGATCTCCCTGTAACTGCCTTCGATTCGGTTTCATTGTTGCCGGCGCACGCTCTGATTTGAAGAACGGGGTAGGTGTTTGGACATAACTGCAAAATTGGCATCACTGTGAATTCCAGTTTCAGAGTTTCTCTCTTTTTTAATTATCTTTCGCCGAGGAAGGCTGGGATTTGGGAAATGTGTAGTAGATTAGATTAGATTACTTCTGCAGTACTAATGAAATGAGAGCAAAGCAGTAATTTCTGTGTTCATTTATCATCAAGAAGTGTTTTGATTGGCTTATGAGTTATGGCCACTTTTTTTGTGTTTTATGGAAGAGTAAAGATATTAGGACACAAAATAGTAAGGACACCATTTATGCACCGGACATTTCTTTAGGTATAAATCGGTATTCTTTGCGCCTAACTGTAGAGCCTAATCTTTCGAGTTAAGTATGACCACAATGGCTCTTCCTCAAGAGATTCAATATTGTTGCATTCTGAATGCTCGATTCGAACTTATGACTTTGGTTATTCTGGAAGAGACTCAAACCATCTTATTCAATTGTTCTTAAGTTGCATCCGATATTTGTGCATGTACGTATTGTATTTTTAAAAAAAAAATTGAAAAAATTATGTGATTAATGTAGTTCAAATAAATTAGGAGAACAAATACCCAAGAGCGCTTGGATGAAATGGTGTGGTTCTCTTCCAGCTTAACCAAGGTCTTGGGTTCGAATCCAGCCTTAGGAATGCAGTAGTGTTAAACCTCTTGAGGAGAGCTTTATCACCCATTGTGGTCCTATACGGCTCGAGGGATTAGTCTCTGCAGTTACGCGTAGAGGATACCCCGTTCACGAAAAAAATATGGAGAACAAATAAGTGACCGGATAATATGTGGCTAATTGACGTATTCATCTTTTTGTAGGGGAGGAGAACATAGGGTATCAAAATCTCACTTAACCTAGTTTTTTTGATAAATCCCTTAATATGGCAT
>CM076847.1:146889931-146932061 GCA_039519185.1 Astragalus membranaceus | reverse complement strand
ATTCTTTCACGAAAGTATTCTACCAAATAAATTCTAACAATTAGTATGGCGTAGCCCGTGCGAAGCACGGGTCAAAAGACTAGTAGTAGAAACTTTGAGTACTTTTTATCATTTTTGAGAATATGTATGTATATAGTATTCCTCCAATATCTGAATGCAATTCTTCGAAATAGTGGTCGTACCGCTTTCCACTATATTGCTATAGCAGTTTTTAGGCCACCGACGACCACCACTCCGACCACCGTAAGCTACCACTTTGACCACCACTGCCCACCACTCTGATCACTGTCGACCACCACTCCAGCCACCATTGACCACCGCTCCGGCCACCGCTAACCACCACTTCGGTCACCGACCACCACCACTCCGACCACCGTCAACTACCACTTTTAAGTTCATGTTTTAAACTATAGTTTTGATTTTGAAATTTTTTTAACTCATGTTTTGATTTTTGAAATTTTTAAAACTCAAAACAGATATTGGTTCTGGTTTTTGAAAATTTCAAAGCAAAAAACAGAAAACTATCCCAAATAAGGCCTAAGCTTTTCTATATTCGGGTACATCAACAACTTCTAACTACAATTAACCCCTTTGAGAAGTTGTATAAAAGGGGTATTTTAGATTATCTTGTTTATTTTTACTCTCCTCCTTCATTCTTGCTGGATTCGAACCAATGATAGAAATTTGACATGTTCAAACCAACCAAACACTTTGCAAAGTCGAGGTTTCAATTTCTCTAATCTGTGAGTTTTTCGGCACTCACAATTTAGTTGAATTTTTTTAAGCAGAAATGATATCAGAGTAATCATTTTTGACCAAGGTAATCAAAACCGGACCGGACCGGGTGAACCGGGAACCGGACCCCTATCCGGTCCATATAGCACTGGAAACCGCTATAGCAAAGAACCGGAATTTAAACCGGATAACCGGTACTGAACTGCCGTAACCGGACATAACCGGATTCAAAGCGGTTTGGAGCGGTTCAAACATATTGACCTGCTTCCACAGAATATATTCGCTGGTGAAGGAAGGGGTCTTTTATAGCAATATCCCTGTACTCCTTCTTCAACTCCAAGCGATGTGGGACTAACCTTGAGTTGCTATTTTCCAGTTTTTCTCATTCTCCTTGCTGCCTTCATCAACGAACATTTCATTACTCAAATGTTACCTGCTGTATAATAATAGTTTTTTTTACAAACATTACTATACTATCATTACAATATAAAATAAGGTTTAAATAGTTTTTACCCCCCTGCAAATATACCCATTATCCAGTTACCCCCCTGCAAAAAAAAAAGGTTTAAAAAACACCTTGTAAAATGTAACGTTATCCAGTTACCCCCCTGCTGTTAACTTTTCTGTTAAAAAAATGTAAAATGTAATTTTATCCAGTTACCCCCCTGATGTCAGTGCCACGTGTCACCATATTATGGGGTCTCTGTGACACGTGGCACTGACATGCCACGTTAGCATCTATGTCACCACTGCCACGTGGCACTGACATGTGCCACGTCAGCAACCAATGGATGGCTGCCACGTGGCAGTATTGTTAATTCAAAATAAATCTTTAAAATGCCTAAAGTGAGACTTGAACCCTTGACCCCTTACTCACACCCACAACTCCTAACCATTGAGCCAAATTAGTACTTCTGATTATTAACTCATCTACTAATATATATTACATCATTGCCAATTAAATTAAAAAAAAACCAGAAACAATTCATCAAAACCCAGAACCCAGAAACAAATCATCAAAACCAGAAACGCCTTTCGATTAACAAATTCATCATCAAAACTGGGATTAACAAATTCATCATCATCAACCAGCAACAATTCCTCATCATCAAAACCCAGAAACGATCATTCTCATCATCAAAACCCAGAAACGATTTTCCAAATTCATCATCATCATTCCTCACCAAATTCAACATCATCAACCAGCAACAATCCCTCCCTAAACGCAGATCCCAACCAAAACGATCCCAACCAGCAACCAAAACGATTTTCCAGATCCCAACCAAAACGATCCCAACCAGCAACCAAAACGATCCCACCTTGTGCGCCTGTTGCTGCCCAAAACGATTTTCCAAGACAGTTTGTTCCTCCCTGCTCCTTCGGTTTGAGCAACGACAGTTTGTTCACGACCAAGACCGCTTTCAACGCGGTGGCTTCTTCTTCATCTGGTATTCACGACCCTCTCTTCAAACTGAATCGCTGTTTCAACGTGTTCAAACTGAATCGCTGTTTCATGCCTTTCGCGATTGTCAGGCTATTTCCCCAATTTGGCTTAATCTCTTGTGCTCCAACAACGATTCCTTTTTCTTCCAGACCCGTGATTGGAACGATTGGCTTCACAAAAACCTGTCAAACATCCGCCAGCACCTCATTGATAACTGGGCGCTGACCTTCACGAAAATCATCAAGAATCAAAACCCAGAAACGCAAGTTTACCATTCGTTTTTTAGGCTTCTTTTAATCTCAGATCTGTAGATTTCGTAGGCTTCGTAGATTTCGTTTTCGTTTTCGTTTAATGTTTTAATCTTCGGATCTGTAGATTTGTTTTGGTTGTTCATTCGTTGTCAGATCTGGAATTGTTGATTGATTTAGGGAGAGATCGTTTTGCTTGCTGATGATGATGATGATGATGAAGAACAACTGTGTTTTTTTTTTAATTTAATTGGCAATGATGTAATATATATTAGTAGATGAGTTAATAATCAGAAGTACTAATTTGGCTCAATGGTTAGGAGTTGTGGGTGTGAGTAAGGGGTCAATGGTTCAAGTCTCACTTTAGGCATTTTAAAGATGTATTTTGAATTAACAACACTGCCACGTGGCAGCCATCCATTGGTTGCTGACGTGGCACATGTCAGTGCCACGTGGCAGTGGTGACATAGATGCTGGCGTGGCATTCAGTGCCACGTGTCACTGAGACCCAATAATATGGTGACACGTGGCACTGACATCAGGGGTAACTGGATAAAATTACATTTTACATTTTTTTAACAGAAAAGTTAACAGCAGGGGGGTAACTGGATAACGTTACATTTTACAAGGTGTTTTTTAAACCTTTTTTTTTGCAGGGGGGTAACTGGATAATGGGTATATTTGCAGGGGGTAAAAACTATTTAAACCATAAAATAATACTACAAAATTACTATATAAAATAATACTACAAAATACTGTTAGATAATTCTATAATGAAAATAAATGTGTACACTAATATTACTATGAGAGTACTTACATTATACTAGTATCTAACTATCTATGATTGTTGAATATTATAATTTTATTATGTTATACTACGATTTTTTTGTTTTTTATCCTTTATATATTGTAAAAAATATATTAAATAATCTATTTAATTAATTCCGGTTCAACCCCGATTCAACCGGTTGAACCCAAGAACCCCTGAACCGCTACCTCTTCCGATTCAATGTCTGGTCCGGTTTTGATTACTTTGTTTTTGACAATACCAGTATGGTGATTCATGCTAAGATTGAACCTCATGATTGAAGAACTTGGTTTCTGTCTTCAGGTTTAAATATTTAGTCCCTGCAAATTTCCAAACCCATCAGTTTTAGCCCCAATAGTTTTTTTTATATATTTTTGCCACATCACGTTGGAAAGGATACGTTAGACTTACCACGTTGTTAAAAGAAAGTCACATCAGTTCTTATAAACACAAAAAGCACTTTAGAAACAAAAATGATGATTTTAGAAATTATCGAAACAAAAACGTAATTTTTTATGGAGACTAAAATCAAAACTCACTATCTTTGCAGAGATTAAAATGAATTTTAAACATTTTAGTTTTTAACCATGGAGAAGACAAGTGACATTACTTTTAAGGTTTAATTGGTTTACATCGCCGCCGTAAAATTTTCTATACCATCAACTGATAAAAAAATCATGGTATATGGGTGATTTTTAAGTTAGTTAAGATGAAGTCAACAATTTTAAATAACATGTTGTTTCGTGATTTAACGACGTTGTAAAAAATCTTTCATAGCCAAGCAAATGTGTATATAAATTGAATCCTTATTTGTATAGTTTTTTTTGGCTAACATGCACTTATGGTCCTTTATATTTCACCAAAATTTCAGTTTGGCGCTTTATGTTTTTTTCTCACTTTGGTCTTTTATATTTTAAATATTGTCAACATAGTCCTTTTTTTAACTTTCCTTCCACTAATGTTAACTGATGCCACATTGGCCGTTAACAAGTGACGTGGCTTGCTTAGTTGGCATTATTGACTGGAAAAAAGACAAATGATCAAACTGAAATTTTTGTGAAAGCTAAAGGTTGTGTTTGATTTGCTAAAAAGTCAGAGATTAGACTTGACAACTTCAGTTGTACTTGTTTGATTTGGAAGCTGTTCATGGTACTGGACAAAATTGGGGTAAGGGGCTGGACAAAAACTCAAATTCCTATCTCTCACAAAACTACAGTCTAACTTTCTGTTCACCGAAAAAACCAATGTTATCAGAACCGGACCGGTCATCTAGCCGGTCAAGGCACTGGGTCACTAGGTCATTGGTCGGACCGGCGGGTCTTTGGTCGGACCGCATGACCCCAACACACTAAAAACTGACCTGATATGTTAAACCAAGAAAGAATAATTAACTTTGTTTTAAAAAAAATAGCAACAATAATTAACATTTAACAATTTTCAAAGGAAATACATATATATATATATATATATATATATATATATATATATATATATATATATATATATATGTTCGTAGATTATTTAATAGACACATGCTTGGCTCAAGTGGTGGTAATTTGGCCGAAGCTCCACCTGCTGTTACTGGGTCTAAATCCCACAGGTGGAGTTTTTTGCAAAAAAAAACATTAAGAAAGGTGGACAATGTTGTTGACCCGGTTCTGCAAGGTGTCTGAACCGGGAAGGCTACCGGGTCCCGGTTCGACCGGTCGGTCCGGTCCGGTTTTAATAATACTGGAAAAAACACCAAAATATTATTTTTATTTCCTACTCAATAAATGGGGCAAGCATGTTCATGGTCATGGAAGGTGGCATTAAAATCTCCAATAATCACCCGAGAGTCATTTAAGGAGGAGTGTATTACCGTGAGATTATGACAAATAGATTGTCTTTGGGCAAAACGAGGGCTTCCATGTACTATAAATATAATCAAACAAACCACTACAAAAATACTAGATTACCTATTTCTAAAAAATTGACACATCATCAATTTTAAGGACAGATATGTCATTTCTAATTATTTTATCTCACTTTTTACTATAATCTACTAAAACTACTAAAACGAGTCAATTTAACCACTTTTTTTATAAGCAATATTAGTGGGGGTGGGGGAATGTTAGTTTCCGGGAGTTGAACTCGGGACCTCCTTCTTGCATTCATTTGGTGCACTCCTTCGATATCCCTTAGCTCGCCAAAAATTTAACCACTAACAAAAATTCCAAAATAACTTTTTTTGAAATAATTTAATTAAAATGATCAGCAATGGGAGAGGCAACGGGAGAGGCAACAAGAGAGACAACGGGAAGCGGCAACGAGAGACTAGCAACTGGAGAGGTAATCAAGAGCAACAACAGGGAGAGGCAACGGGAGTGGCAACGATAGACTAGCGAGATCGGCAACGAGAGAGACAACCGAGAGCGGCAATTGGGAGAGGCAACGAAAAGCGACAACGGGAGCGACAACAAGAGACTGGCAATGAGGTCGGCAATGAGAGAGGTAGCGAGAGAGGCGACATAGAGTGTCAACAGGGAGCGTCAACGGGGGTGTATATCTTATATTAGATCTCATTTTTTTTTCTTCTGATTTTTACTCCATTATTAAGATTGAAGAAGATACTAACTTTTTTTTAACTTTTTGCGACACGAGTTTTTTAAACAAGTTGAAATATAGTTTTTTTATTGAGCTTTTCCTCTTTCTTTTATTAAAATTTTACAATTTTCAACTCCCGCTGCCGATGTGAGGACCTCTTTGATGGGTGATCTGTAAATATCTCTGTAAGTGCCCAACTCACCTAAACTTTATGCAACTAAAAAAATAACAAATTCAGTGTTACCCGTGCATAAATTACTAATAAACAATTGTAAGATACCCAGAAGGAAACGAGGGCTTCCCTCGAGCAACCTTCAAAAATAGTAGTAATTCTAAATTCTAAATAAAAGAATCCAAATCCCCAACAGGTCATGGTCAACTACTCATCCAAGTTGCAATTGTCAATTTCCAAGAAGGACCGTGCCCAAAACTCGCCGTGCCACTAGTGCCAATTGACACGTCAATAGACACGCGTCGTAAATTGGCTGGACAAGCTTCGACCGCTTTCGCTATAAGAAGGACTCTACCCCAATTCACAATTCATTACCAATTCAATTTCAATCCTATCATCAAAGTCGTTCTCAATCATATCTCCTCAAGGTATGTGATCCCTTTCTTTTCTTCTTCATTTCGTATTTGTCTTTTTTCAATCGATTTCTCTCGTTTTAGTTCCAATTCCAAAGATTTGATAGCCGTCGAAAAATCGATTTCATAGAGTTTTTAACTTGTAAGGTTTAATAGATCTAAAATTAACTTCAGATCCTTAATTTATCTGTGTTCATAGCCTTTGTTAAAGATTTATATTCATGGTTAAGATTGTATTCAGATATGGTTTATGAACATGCTTGAACTAGGGTTTCATTTCCATTAGAAATTCTTCAGATCCGTTCTTATAATACTTTTATTATATCGTTATGATGTTCAAATTCAGTTAGTTTTCTGGTGTTCAATTCTGATTTTTCTGTTGTCGTTGACTCTACAGATGCAGATCTTCGTTAAGACCCTCACCGGAAAGACCATCACTCTCGAAGTCGAGAGTTCCGATACCATTGACAACGTTAAGACCAAGATCCAAGACAAGGAAGGAATTCCTCCGGACCAGCAGCGTCTGATCTTCGCCGGAAAGCAACTTGAAGACGGCCGAACCCTAGCAGACTACAACATCCAGAAGGAATCAACTCTTCACCTTGTCCTCCGTCTTCGTGGTGGCATGCAGATTTTCGTCAAAACCCTCACCGGAAAGACCATCACCCTAGAAGTCGAGAGTTCCGATACCATTGACAACGTTAAGACCAAGATCCAAGACAAGGAAGGAATTCCTCCGGACCAGCAGCGTCTGATCTTCGCCGGAAAGCAACTTGAAGACGGCCGAACCCTAGCCGACTACAACATCCAGAAGGAATCAACTCTTCACCTTGTCCTCCGTCTTCGTGGGGGCATGCAGATTTTCGTCAAAACCCTCACCGGAAAGACCATCACCCTAGAAGTCGAGAGCTCCGACACAATCGACAACGTGAAATCAAAGATCCAAGACAAGGAAGGAATTCCCCCAGACCAGCAGAGGTTGATCTTCGCCGGAAAGCAACTCGAGGACGGCCGTACCCTCGCAGATTACAACATCCAGAAGGAGTCAACTCTTCACCTTGTCCTCCGTCTTCGCGGTGGCATGCAGATCTTCGTCAAGACCCTCACCGGAAAGACCATCACCCTTGAAGTTGAAAGCTCCGACACAATCGACAACGTGAAGTCAAAGATCCAAGACAAGGAGGGAATCCCACCGGACCAGCAGAGGTTGATCTTCGCCGGAAAGCAGCTTGAGGATGGTCGCACCTTAGCCGATTATAACATTCAGAAGGAGTCAACTCTCCACCTTGTGTTGCGTTTGAGAGGAGGTATGCAAATCTTTGTGAAAACCCTCACGGGTAAAACTATTACCCTTGAGGTGGAGAGTTCTGATACCATCGACAATGTTAAGACTAAGATTCAAGATAAGGAGGGAATTCCACCAGACCAGCAGAGGTTGATTTTCGCTGGTAAGCAGCTTGAAGATGGAAGGACTCTTGCTGATTACAATATTCAGAAGGAGTCAACCCTTCACCTTGTCTTGCGTTTAAGGGGTGGAATGCAAATTTTTGTGAAGACTTTGACTGGGAAGACTATTACTTTGGAGGTGGAGAGTTCTGATACTATTGATAATGTGAAGACCAAAATTCAGGATAAGGAAGGTATCCCACCTGATCAGCAAAGGTTGATCTTTGCAGGGAAGCAATTGGAGGATGGAAGGACCCTTGCTGATTATAATATTCAGAAGGAGTCTACCCTTCACCTTGTGCTTCGTCTTCGTGGTGGATTTTAAGTTGTTGGAGTTGGAAGGACTTCGCTTTGTGATGTTTGGTTGGTTTGCAAAATTTTCAAGTTGTGAATGTGTCAAGGGCCTGTCTGTGTTGGCCCTTGTGAATAAATTTGTTATGTAGTGTGATCGTTGTTATTAATTATGAAACTCAGTTCTCTACCTTCTTAAAGGATGTGTTATATTACAATTTTATGTTATATATTGCCTTGTTATTGTTTCGAATCCCAAGAATTGAAGCTATGAGTGAGAACTCTGGCTCGGTAAATATTTGAAGTCATTGTGATTGTTTCTTGTGAAAGTGACGATTCTGCTGCAATTTCATATGCTGTATCAATTTTGACCAGTATAGATGTCAAAATTGAGGATCATGTTTCCGGTTCAAAGGATACATGTCAAAATTGCTAGCAAAATGCATAATGGGTCTGTCATCACTTTCAGATTCCCAATAGGCTGCAAACCAGGTTTACATAATGATATTAGAAAACCTCATATGCTCGATCAAAAACATGACGCGTGTTTTGTATTCACAAATATTACTTATCCATTGTTACCCTCAATTCTTTCAATTTGCTCTCCATATATACTGCTGGCCTGCTGGGAGTCTGGGACATATTTCACCCATGCACTGATTCAAGAAGGATAGAGTAGAGTTGAGAAAGAAGAGAAATTGAAAGTACTGAAATTCAATCACTGAATATTATTCACACATTTGCTATCATTTACAGAATTGCCTTTATATCAAGGCTTAAACAACTAACTTGATATTAACAGTTTTTTAAACCTTACAGAATTAAAACAGCGCAACTAATCTCTAACTACTTGAATTACATTCACAACATATAGAATGCCTGGCATGGTGGCATCAGGTAATATTTCGTGACATGGGAGCTAAACTGTTGGTGGAGGGAGGGGGCACCATGCTAGATGAAAACTACTACTTTTTTGTTTATAAAATGTTTAATCATACCTAGGGTATGGTACCGAACGATTGCAAAATCATGAAAAGATCATCAGGTTTTATTACTAACTTTAGCTGATTGAATACTTGTTCGGATCACAAGAAAAAGAAATTGAACTGAGAGGCAATAAAAATGTTTCAAACAATGAATAAAAATGTAGTTTAAAGACGGTGATCCTTCAACGTATTATCACGATTACTTTCTCCAGCTAATTATTCTTTCTTTGATCACAATAACCAAAGTCAAGTATAAAGTATAGTGCTATAGAGCAGCGAACAGCAGTAGACGTACCTGCAAAACAAGAAACATGAGAGAAAAGCAACCGGAGGGGTCTGACGACGCGCCCTTAAAGATTTATCCGCCTCTACAGCGCAAATTCCCCGAGGGCACAACCGGTTTCGTCTCAGATCATCGCAGTAGCGACTGAGGAATCAGAACTGGCAAGAATTACTGTTTGGTGTATCAGGAAAATAACCCAGGAAGGTTAGGGAAGAAGAGAGGAGCGTTTTGTTACTGAGAAGAGCGAAATCTGGTGTCTCAAGCACTACTCGACTAGCGTTTATATAGGCTCTTCTGATAACTGATTTCAGCGAAATCGGTGGAAGTGGAGCTTGTAACCGTCCAGCTTGCCCACCAAGTAATGAATCTGGACGACAAGACTTGGCGGCCAAGTAAAAGACTGTTGCGAAAATATTGAGTAAAAATAGTTTTGGTTTATCTAAATAGCGAAAATTGGGAATTTTCGGATAGGCTCAATTAAGTCCAAAATATAATAATAAAATAATATATCAGTAACCAAAGAAATAAACGCAAGGCTAGACGTGCGCGCAGTTGGTCTCAGCTTGTGCGCGCGAGGAGTCCCACTTATTAGCTTGTTTACAAGCTCTCATAAAGCTCTAGTATATAAAGGAAGTTTAATTCACAATCCCCCACATATTTCAAAAGTTTGAAAAAGAATAAAGAAAGGAAGTTTCCTGGGTTAACATCGTAGATGTAATGCATCGGAGCTGTATAGCAAGCTATGGAACCAGTCCTAGACAGATAAAACATAACATACAGAGAATTGGTTTAGCTAGCTATGGGACCCAAGACACATGTTATATGTTAGAGGTTTTACCATCACATTACACCCCCACTTTTCTTTTCTTGCTGTTTCCGCCATTTTACCCTACTAGGCCGGGCGCGCGCTCGGTATTCATGAGTGCTCTAGAGATCTCGCCAGGATCTCATGCAAGCGGCCCCACTTGACACTCATATAGGTGATTTCATCAAGTGTATGCTGCAAGTCATACACCACCCATAAGGGCTATGATAATCATTAGAAGCTTTAAGCTTAACCTCTTTAACCCTGCAGTCTAGCACTATCACAATAACATCATAACACCATAGGAAGGGACAAGAATAAAATTAATTACTTGAATTAATTTTTCAGTGATAGCAATATCAAGAAGCGACTTGTTTTTACCACATTGAACCTTCTTCATGGGATCTCCAATCACAAAGGTTGGGTTAGCATCACTTCTTAATTTCAATTGGCTTAAGTCCCATTCCCCTCGATGTTTCACAAATTAATTTCTTCCCTAAGGGTTTTGTCAGAGGATCGGCCAAATTCACTTCTGACTTCACATAATCGAATGTTTTTGCAATTGTTTGACAATATTATGCCTCAGTTGCACATGTCTATTTTTGTCATTATAGGTCTTATTCTTTGCAACGGCTATTGCCGACTGACTATCACAATGTATTGACACTGATGGTGTCGGTTTTATTTCCAAAGGAATTCCAGCTAAAAGGTTCTTCACCCATTCGGCTTCAGTACTAGTCAATTCTAGAGCTACAAATTTCGATTCCATAGTCGACCTAGCTATTATGGATTGTTTGGCTGACCACCAAGTTACCGCACCACCACCAAGTGTAAAATCATAACCACTAGTGGATTTTGTCTCATCTGAATCAGATATCCAGTTAGCATCACAGTAACCTTCTAATACTGTGGGAAATTCACTGTACACCATACCATAATTCGTGGTACCTCTCAAGTACCGCATGATGTGAGCAATTGCCTTCCAATGATCCTGACCAGGATTGTGAGTATACCTACTCAGACGACCAACTGCGAATGCAATGTCTGGTCGAGAAAAATTCATTAGATGCAGTAGGCTCCCAATTACTTGGGCATACTGAGGTTGGTCAACAGGATCATCTCTATTTTTCTTTAAGTGTGAGTTAGCTTCATAAGGGGTACTCAAAGAGGTCGAGTTATAGTGACCAAACTTCCTAAGAAGTTTTTTAACATAATGTTCCTGTGATGGTATAATACTATCACCTTCCCTAATGACTCTAACTCCTAATATAACACTTGCCTCACCCATATCTTTCATTTCAAAATTAGATGAAAGAAAACATTCTGTTCTGAGAACAATATCAAGACAAGTACCGAAAATGAGCATGTCATCTACATACAAGCATATAATAACATGTTCTCCATCCACAGATTTAGTGTAAACACCTTTATCAACTTCAATTGTGGAGAAACCGGTATTAATCATAGTTTTATCAAACTTTTCATGCCATTGTTTTGGTGCTTGTTTTAAACCATATAACGACTTAAGGAGTTTGCACACTTTATTCTCATGACCAGAAACTATACATCCTTCGGGTTGAGACATATAAATTTCTTCTTCTAAGTCGCCGTTCAAAAAAGCAGTTTTAACATCCATTTGATGAATAACAAGTTTATGGATAGAAGTTAAAGCTATATATTAATACTCTAATAGAAAAAATTCTAGTTACTGGAGCAAAAGTATCAAAATAGTCAATGTTTTGTTTTTGGGAAAACCCTTTGGCTACTAATCAAGCCTTGTATTTATCAATAGACCCATCAGGGTTATATTTTCTTTTGAAAATCCACTTGTATCCTATTGGTTTTGCTCCAGGAGGTAAATCAACTAAAGTCCAAGTTTTACATTTTGAAATTGACTCTATTTCAGTTTTAATAGCTTCTTTCCAAAATTTTGACTCAGAAGAAGAAATTGCTTCAGTGAATGTTTCAGGATCCTTTTCAACAAGATAAGTGTAAAAATCATTTCCGAAGGATGTTTCTTTTCTTGGTCGTTTACTTCTCCTTAGTTCTTCACGTGGTTCTTCACGTGTATCATCACTAGTAGTTACTAGTGGTTGTCTAGTTATGCTATCACGTTTCAAAGGAAACATGTTTTCAAAGAAGTCAGCATTCTTGGTTTCAATGATAGTGTTGTTATCTAGAACATCACTTCTCACAACTAGAAATCTATACGCAGCGCTACTTTCGGCATACCCTATGAACGCACAATCAGAAGTTTTGCAACCGATTTTTCTTTTCTTTGGGTCAGGCAACATAAATTTTGCTAAACACCCCCACACTTTTAAATATTTCAAGTTAGGTTGATAACCTTTCCATAGTTCATAGGGGATTTTTCCGGTTTTCCTATGAGGAGTTCTATTTTGTATAAAGCAAGCAGTTAGGATAGCCTCACCCCACAAGTTATTTGGCGCACTAGAACTAACTAACATGGCATTCATCATCTCTTTCAGGGTCCAATTTTTCCTTTCGGCTATGCCGTTAGATTCAGGTGAATAAGGGGGTTGTTTCATGTATGATGCATTCCTTTTCACAAAAGTCATTAAACGATATGTACTCTCCTCCGCGATCGGATCTAACTCGTTTAATTTTCCTATCTAATTGGTTTTCTACTTCTGCCTTATATGATAAGAAAGCTTCAAACGCTTCATCCTTTTGTCTTAATAAATATACCTTAGTATATCTCGAAAAATCATTTATAAAGGTCACATAATAATATTTACCGCCTCTAATTGGAGTTTGTTTTAGATCTCCTAAGTCCGTATGAATTAAATTAAGCAACTCAGTTTCACATTGTACCGAGGGACGAGTTTTCTTAGTTAGCCTGGATTCAACACACACGTCACACTTGCTATGTTGTTTATCGCTAATTGTAATCATACCCAGACGTTGCAATTTAATAACATACCTAAAGTTAATATGTCCCAATCTAGCATGCCACATATTACAAGAGTCAATCAAATACGCAGAAGTAGAAGCATTGTTATTAAAATCAGAAATGTTGAGTACAAAAAGTCCGTGATCATAATATCCCTTTCCTACAAAATTATTGTTCTTAGTAAGAACAATCTTATTAGATTCAAAGGTTACTTTGATTCCATGCTTCAGCAGTACTCCAACAGAGATCAAGTTTGCCCTTATATTAGGCACATGAAGCACATTTGTGAGAGCCAATGTCTTTCCCGATGTGAGCTTCAGAAGAACTTTTCCTTTTCCCAAGACTGGAGCAGGATGTGAGTCACCAAGATAGATTTGTTCTTCTCCTTCCCCTACAGCAGTGTAGGAGGTAAAAGCTTCTCTGTTAGCACAGATATGCTTGGTGGCTCCAGAGTCTACCACCCACTTGTTCACATCAGTCGCCATATTGACCAGAGAAACGACAGCAGTGATGACATCGTCATCCTCATCATCATCTCCGCCGGCATCAGCCAAGTTGGCGTTTGCCTTAGGAGGAACCTCGTTTTTTACCCTATGCCTGCATTTTGGAGCATAGTGTCCTGCCTTTCCACAAACAAAACAGAAGCCTCTTTTCTTGAATTCAGAGCTATGAACAATAGGGTTATGATCGTTGTTCTTTTTGTGGTTCTTATTATTAGAAGATTTCTTAGAGTCGTTCCTTTTGTTTGAAGACTCAGGTTTGTTTTTGTCGTACCTTAAAGACTTATTCATCGCCATGTTTGCTCGAGCAGCCATTGATTTTGCCTTTGATTTGTTGCTTTCCTTCCGGTTGGTATCTTCAATGATGATATGAGTCAGCAGTTCATTCAGCGTCAGTTACTTGTGTTTGTGCTTCAGTTGATGCTTGTAGTCCTTCCATGATTCAGGCAGCTTCTCAATCAGGATACCAACAACGAACTCATCCGGGAGAACAATATTTTCAGCCTTCATCTCCTCCAGCAACCTGTAATACTCATTAATCCGAGCTTTGATTTCATCATACTCGTTCATCATCCAGCGGTAGTAATTGCTGATGACAAACTTTTGTTTGCTAGCATCTTCAACGGTGTATTTGAGAATCAGTGAGTCCCAAATTGCGTTAGCCTCCTTGTAGGTGCAGTAGATGTCAAACAATTCGTTACACGGAGTGCTCAAAATTGTGTGACGGCACACCTTGTTGGCATGTGTCCAAACTTCGACCTGTTTGAGAGTTGCAGTAGACAGCCTGGGCTCAGTGAGGACTGCAGCAACTCTATGCATGTCCAGGAGAGAACTTATGCGCTCCTGCCATCTGCGAAAATGTTGGCCAATGAAGACCTCAATTTTGGAGATGTCAGGAAAAGGATTCGTATAAGTGACAGGCACAGTAGGAGGGACGGTGACTACAGCGTTGTCGTTGTTGACAGGAGCGGAGGTGTCACCGTTGTTGTTGGTCTGTTCAGCCATGAGGATAAATCCTTAAGATTATAGTGCTATCTGACCTGGAACAAGAACAGCGAACAGTAGTAGACGAACAGTACCTGCAAAACAAGAAACGTGAGAGAAAAGCAACCGGAGGGGTCTGACGCCCTTAAGGATTTATCCGCCTCTACAGCGCAAATCCCCCGAGGGTACAACCGGTCTCGTCTCAGATCGCAGTAGCGACTGAGGAATCAGAACTGGCAAGAATTACTTTTGGTGTATTAGGAAAATAACCCAAGAAGGGTAGGGAAGAAGAGATGAGCGTTTTGTTACTGAGAAGAGCGAAATCTGGTGTGTCTCAAGCGCCACTCGACTAGCGTTTATATAGGCTCTTCTGATAACTGATTTCAGCGATATAAAATGGCATCCAAAATGGCATCCAAAAAATAACTCAAATTATGGGCTTAGAGAGTTCCTTGATTCTCTTGAGAAGGACTTGCAACTTATTGTACCCTTTAACAAGAAGTGTTTATGGTTTCAAAAATCACATGAAAAGAGGGTAACAAATGGGGATTGGAACGCTAAGTATTTATTAACTCTCTATATTAGTTCACCTTATCTGATTAAATTAACTTGTTTAGTTAGATTGTCAGTTAGCTTTAGTTATGTAATAACCCTAGTTAGCTCTTAACCGAATTGTAACCAAATTGTTACCATTCAATGGCACTTGATCATGTAACATTTTAATCAACCTCAATTATATAGTTTACAACAAACTAAACATTAAAATATAATTGTTTCTCTCTCAATAAGACAAAGATATAAATATGTAGAGTTAAGTGGTAGTTACATGCAACTACTATTGGAGTTGCTTATGAATTGCATAAATCCTAAGTGGTTGTTTGGGTCTCCAAAAAGCAATTTAGGCACCCCATTAAACAAAGCAATTTAGACACTCCATTAAACACAGCTTCATAATAAAACACAAATAGAAAACTTGCAATGCTCCATTCCCCCATAACCATGTATACTGACAACGTATGTCTAGTTATTTTGATCCCAAATCTTCCCAAACTACAACGTACAACAAAGTACTACTCCAATTTTAGGTATATATCTCATCAAGTTTGCTATTTCAAGAAGGCGTAATAGGTACTAGAATTAAAATACAAAAAATGATTGGTGGACATTCATACACCCTTCTAACACCCAGGGAGAGAGATAGAGGAAGAAAAGTGATAAATGTGATGTGAGTTAGAGAAAGGAGAGAGATAAAAGAGAAAGATTGAAAGAACGATGTTTGACAGGTGTCAAAAATTAAGGGGTGTCCAAAAATGAGGACTCATCAAGGTATTAGTAAGATAACTAATCAACTTAACAGATAAAAGCTAAAAAAACAAGTATTCAACACCAAAGCCCAAAGGTACATGTTTTTACAGCAGGAATAAGCATTCTATAAGTAAATTACAAATGGCAGAGAAAGTAGAAAAATCCTTCAATGTATTTATTTTTACAGCTGAAGTTACAGTGTTAGCAACACGATCAATTAGACAAACAGAAAAGAAATGCTATCATTATGCACCTAAAGAAGATGCACCATGCAGTACAGATCCGGTATCCACTACACATTGCTTTGCTTATAAAACTTAGTGTCAAGAACTTGCTTTCCACACATAGCACAAACTCCTGAAACAAAACACATAATGAATTAAGTTATGTACTTTCATGAAAGAATGGATACATCGACCGGACCAATTTTTTTAAAAAATAATTGAAAAGCAGTGAAAGCAAAACAGAAAATCTGAACATTAAATATCACCTTTTGAGTAAGCACAGGTGTGGCAGTACTTGCCATCCTGGTGCACTTGCTGCTTGCAAATGATGCACTTAGTATTTCCATAAGGGGTCCATCTGCAATAAATCAGTCTAAAATATGAACACTCTTCAAAGACTATTCATTATGAAACATGCAGTAAACAATCACAAAGTTGCGAAAGGATAAAAGGGAGCTCTTTTTTTTTGGAACAAAAAAAAGGGAGCTGTTTACATAACAGCTAAACCTACAAATTACAATAGATTACTAGATAAAAAACTTGCTGATGGTATTGAGAAACATGTCCAAGTGCAAGACTAAATGCATAAACATTCACAAAATAGGAATTGCATAGACACAACCCTCCTTTAAGTGTGTTGGAACTTTGGACAGAACACGCTCTATTGCGTAGGCGTAATGTCACTCATTCTAAACACAACCTTGCTAGTTTGGACGGCTGTGTTAAGCAATGCAAAAGCAAGAACCGTACTTAAGTCATTATTAATTTATATAGTGTAAAACCAGTAAACAATGCTTATGGTATTGAGGATCACTTATAAGTCCAAGACTAAGTGCACAGACATTATAACGAGATATGGAATTTAAGAAGCTAAAACATGTCCTAGCAGTTCTGAATCTGAAGCTTGATCCACATAGATGTATCAAAAAGACAAAAAACAATTTCCAACAGGCAACAGCCAGCATCAATTACAGAATCAAGTTCTAGACTGTGAGAGTCAACAATCTATTCAATTGTTGTTAAAAATACTTAATCGGAATAGCTAAGTAGTTCTACTTCTCCATCACTAACACCTGAAAAAAATAGGATTCTTTTATTTCACAACTAGTACAATACAACCATAGCAAATGACAATCCTACATAAGAAAACGCATTGTCGAAAAAAATAAAATTGAAATGAGATTATATTTTATATCCAAACCACCAAACCAAACCAGGTATGTCGTGACATAATGCGTGCAGGGAAACCTCAGACCAATGTTTCAAAAACTGAGATCAGATATGCATAGCACCTCATCCTAACAAGTTCATCTCTGCCAGTTCCTAAGAAGATTGCCCCCCTCCCTCTCAACGAAGTACAATTTCAACATAGTAACACAACTAGCCTTAAGATTCAAAGAACGTAAAAACAGAGACTAGCATGAAAATAATTTTCCACAGTTCATTATAATTTTTGTTCTAAAACCTCAACCACAAAATTGTTGTTATCTCAAAGAGTTGAATAAGTAATTTGGACCAAGTTTCCAATACAAAACTAGAAATGCTTACTAGAACATCATCAGCTTAATAACATATACCAGTAACAGAAAGAAATTCAGCTTTCATTCCCAAGTTAAAAATGAAGAAGTAAAGAATGCAACAAAGAAAGGAAAAATATTTAAAAAGTAGGTTATAGCCAGGGAACCTAGGTTGTCAAAAAAAAAAGAAGCCAGGGAACCTGTTCTTCTTGGAGAGGAGCTTGTTTTCGTTGATCTTGCGACCACCATTTTCAGTAGTATTGCTGGCCCCTTCTTTCCACTTGTCTGGTACTATCACTTTTGCTAATTTCTTCTCACCTGCAACCACCAATTCAAATTACCAAAAACGAATTAAAATTTTGATAGGGAGATAGAGAGCGGGGAGAACTATGAATGGATTGCAGAAAAAAAAACGAGAGAGACTTACACTTCTCGCAGACCATTGTAGTTGTTGATGGTTCTGATTACTGAATTGTTTAGCAATTTACCGATTCGAAAATCAAATTCAGACTCCAAAATCAGAACAAAACCCTATGCCCCTTTCAGGTTATTCGCGTCGTTTAATCTCGCGACTAATATATAGTACTATGTATGGATCTTATTTTGTTTATATAGTTTATATAGTCCTTCAAAACGACAGGCTCTTGTGAGTTGTGACCAAAAAAACGACAGACTCTTCTGACCAACCGAACTATTGAACAAAAAAGAAACGAATTGATAACAATCTTATAAAATAGATTTCAGAATTTAATTTATATACAATTTATTAAATGAGATTTTTTAAAATGTCAGCGAATAATGAAATGACACGTTATAAAATATATTTTATTTTATTTTAATTTCCTTAAAAGCCACTCATATCTTGATTTTTAATTGGTTGATTGTATAAAAAAATTTAATACCAATTAAACCCAAAATTTTAACAGCTATTTTACCACTCTAGCCGATAAAAATTCACACATCACAAAAATAATTTACTTTTATTTCATTCATTTTGAACATTAAACTTTTAAGTAGATTATAAGTGATCTTATCGTACCAATTAAACATTTTTAAAATTATTTTGTTGTACATGATTTTCTCACTTCTTCTTATTCTCAAGTTGAATTGCGAGAATCTAACTTCCTATGGGAATTAAACTCAATCAGCTATAACTATGCTTTCACCTCATTTGACTCTTTTTAAGCGGAATTTAATTTTTTAAATTAAACAAATTATAAATACATTCCTAAGAATTATAAATGCATATCAAGCAAATTAGTTGGGATAACATTCATGGTAATCATGTTCCGTAGAATAACATTTTCAGGTATATAATTTCATTCCGAAAACAAACACACTTAAAAAATGAAAAGGATGTTTTCACCTAAAGTTGTCGATTTGGGTCGACCCAATCCATTCGGGTAAAATACAATTTTGGGCTGGGGCGAGTTGGTCTAGACTTATTCGGGTCACTTGTTACCCGTCCAGACCCTGACCTATGCATGTTGCGAGTTGCGAGCCATATGGGATGGCTCATGAGCCAAAAACTTGTGCTCGATAGTTTTCATTTTCGACGCTTATATTAAACCGTGTTGCATAAAATAAAATTACACTAAATATACATTAATATTTAGGATGATTCGATCTATAAAGTATATTATTTAAAGGATATATATGTATGAATTCATTGCAAAAAATATCGAATCTCATCACCTAATCACTAACTAATTAATTAAGAAAATCATGGGTCTATAAGTATAAGTTTTTTTGTTCATCTGTTTAGAGAATAACTTTTTTTTACAAACCTTACAAAATAACAAAACAAGAGACTGGATAGGACAATTTCAGTTGTACCTTGTTTGATTTGGAAATTATTCATGGTACTGAATAGAAGTGGGGACAAGGGACTGAACAAAAACTCAAATTTTTGTACCTCACAAAACCGCAATACTCTTTCCCGTAGTACAACATTCTGTCCACAAAAAAAAAAAACAAAATACTATTTTTATTTCCTACTCGATAATTTTTCTTCTCTTTCTCTCTCTCTCCTATCTCTCTTATGTATCCTCTCTCTCTCCCTCCCTCCCTCCCTCTCCCATCATATTCTTCTCTCTCCCTCTCTCTCTACCTCTCTCCTCCATTCTCTCTTCTATATTCTTCTCTCTCCCTCATCTCTCTCTCTCTCTCTCTCTCTCTCTCTCCTATCATATTCTTCTCTCTCCCTCCTCTCTACCTATCTCCTCCAATCTCTCTTCTATATTCTCATCCTATGACCTCTCTCCCTCATCTCTCTCGCTCTCTCTCTCCCCCCTCTCCTATCTCATCTCTCACATTTTTCTTTATAATTTTCTAATTACATGTTAATATATGTTATATAATCATTATAAACATCATAAAGAAAATTGGGAAATGATGTTTGGTACGATACGAATTTCAACGAAGACACGCGTCTTTTTTTTTGACAAATGACACACATCTTCTTTTGATTTCTTTTAAAAAATATAAATTAATTAGTATCGCGTGATTTGTTAGTGACTCTTACAATTTGTTTTGTACTAGATAGCAAAACTCAAAGGGAATTGTAATCAAATATATTTTTTGTTTGTTTATGTTGTCTATTGTTCAACAAACAGTGTACGACACAAAAAGTTGTTTAGTATAGTCCAGTCCAGTCCAGCTCAATACTTACTTGTTTGCTAATCAAAGAGCCCCTAAGAGTTGTTTTTTTCATAAAAATGTTCTCATAACAAAACAAAAGAAACATAAAATAACCATACCCCCTTTCGGACTGTCAAGCCAATTCAACTTTTAACTCTCGTTTTAATTTTACGAGGCTTATAATGCATTCATATGAAACCTAAATGTGTAAGTGAAATAAATTGTCGAATATGAGTCTGATATTGAAATTAAAATGAGCCAAAAATTGAACGTCAAATGAGTCAATTTTAAAGAAATTAAAATATATCTAGGCCAATTTTTTAAAGTTTAGCCTTGCGGTTGGTTCGACCCATGGCTTCAGACCCAATTGAGTTAGGTCAAATTCTTGAGTCTTCCACCTTATACCCCACTTTCCTACCCCCATACACCTAAAAATTCATTAAACCACCCAAAATACTCAAACTACCCTTTCCTAACCCACACACCCCCAACACCTCCACCGTCCACCGCCAGAACGGAAGTCAGCGTGACACCACCACCTCCCTCACTGTTGCCCCGCCTGAAATACCATTGTGCCACCATCTCTCTCCTCCACAATCGCCGTGCGTGCACCACTACGTACCCACCTGAGCTTCAAAATAATAGGTATCGTCCTTTCCGAAAACTCAATTTCCGGAACACTTGTTGGCTGCTTTGATTAACCCCTAGATGAGTTTGTTCCCTTAACATTTAAACTTCCAGAAATTAAGTTTCTAGACAAGTATGTGAGTTAAACATCTGGAAACTCATGAAATAGAAGTGTAAACAATAAAATAATTCAAACACAATAAATTTATGGATGTGTAATTGATTTAAACTTCCAAAATCTTAATTTACGGGTGTTGTGGTAAACAATAAAGCAATTCAAACACAGTTCAAAAACTTAGTTTTTGGACGTTTAGTCTCACAAAAAAGAAAAGTAAATCAAAGTCATGTCAGAAACTTGATTTTTGGCGACAGTGGTTTCTACCTTGGTGGTGCTCGTGGTGGTTGCGACGGTGGAGGTCTGGTGGTGGCGACTGTGGAGGTCTTGTGGAGGTGGGGTTGGGGTGACTTGGGTTTTTGGGAGTGATGATGAGTCGTAGATGATGAAGTGACTTGAGGGTATGTGGGTTAGAAAGGGAATTTTACTATTTTCACCTACAAGATATTTCTTTCGTTTGTCAAAAAAAAATTCAAAAAACAGTTTCTTTCGTTTCTCTCCCCTTTCTTGCATTGCATGCCATTAACTCTTCACTCTCTGAAATAGCGCTCAAGTAAGAGATGGTGATTATGCCGGCTCCGACGAGGATCCACCTAGCACCGTCACGATTATTTCGGCCACTTCACATGTACACTTTCAAGTTTCAACGTTCTGAATGTCTTCTTCTAGATCCTTTTTTTTCATCTTGTTGTCCCAAATTGCGATTGTTTCTCAAGCAAACTTTTCGAGTTCTAGGGTTCCTCATTGCAATAGACCAAATGGAATTCACCACTGGACACTCCTCTCCTCCTTGGGGGAGGATTGCTGTTTTGATTATGAAACTGTGGACCATCTTAATGAGGAAGTGTTGTACCCATCCCTCCAAGGCTCATTATTTCGATATTTTAAGGTTTGCTTATTGTCACTTCCCATGTCTACATTTTTCTTGATTTTCCTATTTACTGGCATGCTCTGTTATGCTATTGCCTGGGTCCTCATACATAGTTACTTTCCATTGATGAGATATCCAACTAAACCATTAGGTTTTCAAGAGGCCCCTCTATTGTATGTATTTCTTGTCTCCTATTGACTAGCATTGGTTCCTCTTATCCCTTAAATGACTTGGAAAGGTTCCCAGCATCTGGTTCATAACAGTACAATTTAGGATTGGAAAGGCCTTCCTTATTTCTAGAGAAAGATTTTGTAATAGAAGCTAAGTTTCTGTCTTGTTTATTGATCATTTTTGAAGATTTTCTTCATCACTAGACAATTCAAATTTTGATTTGATCAACAATATGGGAAATTACACAGAACCACATATTTTGTATAAACACATTAGAATCGAGTCGATGTGCTGCTGTCTTGCCATCTGCATTATCAACTACTGTACTTAGAATTCCTCTGCTCAAGCTATTCTAACCAGAATTATGATTTTAAATATTCAACTTTGAAAACTGCTGTTTATGAGAGAATTTGTAGTGTATGTGAAGGATGAATATAAACTGCTGTTTGTTGCTCTGTACACTAATATGCATGTGATTCTGTTTATATTTATAGTTTACCTTAGTAATTACCTACTTGATGAAGCTACAAATATGGTAAATCTCGTGTTCCACTTCTAGAAGTAGCTAATTTTCTGTTTGAACATATTTGAGTATGTCGGTAGTCTTCTGCCTTCCGGAAATATGTGTATTTCCGGAAATTTTAAAAAAATATTTTTTTTTAAATTAAAAAAAAATTACGCGAAATAATTAAATGTAACGAAACTCGCTAAACTAATAAACAATAATAATACAGTATCAATACAGTATCAACACAAAATGATGATGGCTATGGCCAACGAAGAGTCTTCCCTCACTATAATTTTTACTAATCAGGGCCTCATTGATCATCAGGGCATCATCATCAACGAAGATGATGATGTCTGTTTTGAGGGGCGAGACACGTTCTAGTGTAAGTTATAACACAGCGTAACAGTCGCTGCCCTGAAAAAGAGACTACTGCGTAAGGTGCAACCGGAGGGCGATGAGCATGAAATAATTAGTATAATTTATCGGAAACAAGCTTGGGTTAATGGACGTGTGCACTGGTCTGCAATGGATGTCAACAACGACGATGACGACCAATCATGTTATCTTTAAATAGAAGGGTTATCTGCATTTATACATCGAAACCAGAAGGACCGTCGCTGAGATCCTTCGTCGTTTCACTCCACCATATCAGTAGTTTCTATTATGTTTTCGTTTTGTTTGTTGTTGCAATATGTTATTTTAAATCAATGTAGAAAGCGTTTTTAATTAATCAAATAAATGTTTCATTTTTTATTTTTACACTCCGGAAACACCATATTATATGATAAATTCGGATGACAATTTTAAGGGATTTCCGGAAATACATCAAATCTAGATAAATCCAGAAGTATGTTTTTTTGATTTTCCGGAAATATTGCATTTTATGGTATTTCCGGAATGTAAAATGTCTTCCAGAAATACCGTAAAATGCGATATTTCCGAAAAATCGGAAAAAACTTAATTTCGGATTTATCTAGATTTGAGGTATTTCCGAAAATTTTGTAGATTTAAGGGATAGTTTCGTCCGTTTGGTTATTTAGGGGGTATATGGTATAAGAGGGGGGGGGGGGGGGGAGAGGTTCCGAAAAAAAAAAAACAGCCTAAAAGTTATACTTTATTCAATTTTCTTTTGGTATAATTGGCCTTGTAAAATGAACTAATGAAGTGGGTGATTTTTATTTACCCTAAAAATAATTTGGCAACATTATAAAATCTTACTCTAATACAATGCATTTTAGATGATAACTTCTTTTTTTCCTATTTATTATTCTAGTGGGGCCAAAATCTTACTTTGATGTATGACCAAGTCCTAAATATCCTGATCGTGGCAAAAATTTGTATTTCACTTTTCTCTCTCTCCTGCTTGCAGTGACCAAAGTGAATTCGAATTGTCCTGGTTTTAATCTAAATTGTTCTTCTTTTAGGAATTGTCCTTTGTTTACTTGAGAGCTTTATTGTGGCTTAGTGCCTTACTTGAGAGCTTTTATAAAAGCAATTCTCTACATTATTTTTTCTTTTTAGTGTAGAAACATTAAAAAAGCTCTGTCTTTGGGGTAAAGCTTTTTCTGCTGATGAGATTTTTTTGGGTAGCATTTAACAATTTTCTTTTAATATCATCAATGAATAGTATATGTTTGTTTAAGAATATGAAACTAAATGGATAATCCATTACCAAATCTACACCTATATCAATTACCTATTTGTTGGATTACCTATAAGAAACCAAAAAGGAATATCAAATATATAAGAAAACTCTGCTAATTTAAAATTTATGAGCCAAAATAAATAAATATTTATAAGAAAAAGAGTTTGTTCCCCCCTCTTGATATATTAATCCCATGGACTCAATGAACACTCCTCTGGCAAAGTAGGAAAACGTTCAGAATCATTGCAATAGTCATAGATCACAAGATTTCTCTGAACCCAAGCATAATCCTTTTTCTGATCATCAGTGAGATGCCAAGCATTATATTGATCCCACCAATTTTTAGTTGTGGTTGAAACACATGCAGGAAATGGGTGTTCCCATTGACAAGCATCCACACTGAAGTCCTTGTAGGATGATACAAATGGAGCTAATTTCCAATTTGTCTTCTCAAGACCACCTCTTGTTGCCCAATCATCTGCATTCCATATGCTTGAAAACAAGTACATTGGTTTCTCATTGGGAAAGAAATTGTTTGGTTTCCCATTGTTCTTGAATACCCTTACTGGAACTCTGTCCACAAAAAACCTGTTTCCAATTCATTTATATCATTCGGTCAACAAATAGTAGAACAATAAAAATACCAATAAGAACAATATAAGATGGAACTTACACTATCTGGTGGTTGTTCCAAAGAATGGAATAGGTATGGTAATCCTCAGTGGGATCAAACCATAGCGAATGCCTCATTTCACGGTTACCAGTCCCATTTTTATACACATTAGTCTGAATCAAATAAGGTTGTCCGGTTCTATTTCCCAGAAACTCAAAATCAAGCTCATCTCTTTCTGGCCCTGCACCATTTTCTGTACACATCTGCAACAATTCCCCAATCTTATCAACACCCCACAAATTGGAATCATAGAAACATAAAGAGAAACCTAACAAAAAACAACTGCCTTGTGATTGAATTGAATACTTACATAATAAGCTGTTACAACACCAGCAGAATCACCTCCTACCAACTTCAACCTCATGCTAAACCACCCAAATCTATAGCTTTGTTTTGTTTGAAATCCACATCCTATACAAAAAATTCAAATTCTCGATAATACAAAATGTGTGTCCAATAAAATTAATGCAGATATCTGTAAGGCATGTCTCGACTAGCAAATGTGAAAATTGTTAGGCTGATATCATGTCCCAAGTTTGAACTCGGGATCTTGTAGACTTACCATACAGACAAAAAAAAATAATACAGATATGAATGTCATGGTCATGCATTTGATTTGATACCTGTATCATTGTCTAAGGCGAGATACCAGATCTGTCCATCTTCTGATGTAGTAAAATGGTTTTCAGACCACATTATGCTGAAGTTGTCTTCAAAAGATCCCTTAGAAACTGTTGCTTCTGCTGAATAACAGTAAGAAGCTATAGCCATAAGGGCTGCAAGGAAAAGAACCATAGAGGTTCTTGCTTCCATTCTGAGTAAGGAGGAGAATTTGAGATCAATAGAATACAGGGTTTCTCGGTTGGATCTCTGAACCCGAGGTGGGGGAGTTCATTAAATAATCGTTACTTTGAAAATGATTTCACCACATCCAGTTGTATCATCATATGCTATTGTTCTACTTTTGTTTAGACTTGTGCTAACATTTATTTGTTTAATTATTTTGTCTATGCTAAATTTACAATTTTGCCCCATTCACTAGTGTTACCGAATATGTATCAATGCTGTGAGAATCAGATCGGACTATGGTAATAAGAGGAGGTGCATAAGAGACAAGGGTATATTGGTTAATGAAGAATGACAATAATTCAATATCTAAGAAATATACAAAACAATTGTGGGAGTGGGACCTTAGCCAGGCTGCTTTTTGCAAATTGCAAGAGTTGTGAAGACTATATGCACAAGAATGAAAATGGAGATGGGGTCAGGTCATTGCATGTAAGAACGTGATCATTCTGAGCTGGTCTTTCAATAATGGAAACTTGAAAAGCTCTCGCATTCATGCCCACCCTATGTTGGGCATTATTATTATTAAATAATACAGCAATCATAAAGTCAAGTATTTAATTTTTTGGCGGTGATTAAGCTTTGAATTCCTTGTAAAAAAGAAAACTTTGAAGATTGATAAATTACTTTTCGGCGAGTCCTAATACTAGTAATTTTATCTGGGGTTTTAAATTTCTAGTTTCTAGACACACCATATGCGCATGCATTTATAATATGTAATTTTTTTTATAAGCAAATGTTAGTAGGGTAGAGGAATGTTAGTTTCCGGGGTTTGAACTTGGATCTCCTTCTTGCAACTCATTTATGTCCTTTAGCTCGCCAACTGAGCTACCTTCCTGGGACTATAATATGTGATTTGATTTAACCTTTAAATAGTATTAATTTACCAATAAGGGTTGATCTGAACGGTGTTGACACCCGTTTTCGCCGAGGGCTACTCGGCTGACGTAGAATCGGCTAACCGAGGGCCGAAGGCTGATTCCCGTCGGCAAAAATAGATATTTTAGCTGCTTGGGGTTTAAATTGACTATACATGACCACATGGCTAAGAAAAACAACTGAGGTGCCTACTCGGCTGACGCCTGATTGGTCGAGGTAAGACTCGGCCGAGACAAATCGGCTTGACGTGGCTACTAAGTTTATATAGACTTGGAGGTTAATACTTGGTCTTAACGTGTTCATATAATTATTTATTAAATAATTATATGATTTATTAAAGTAAATATAATGGAGAAAGACCAAGCCAAGCTACGGTAACCACCTTCCTAAATTTCTGGGAAGTGGGCATGAGGAGTTAGCCGAGGTAAATGAGCGTGCTTTGGGATCAAACATTCAACGCACGTGGACACATTTAGACGTTGGAGCGGTTAAGACAACGTGGAGAAGCGTCGTAGAAGTGGAAGCGAAGATATTTTGACCCCACTACCCGTGCTAGTGGAAGAGTGCTTCCTAGTTTTTAATTAGGGCCTAGATGTAATTTAGTGCGTTGATCTTGATTAATCCAACGGTAGGCAAATGTTGGTTGTGTTAGTGACCGAAGAGGACCTATGTATATAAATAGGAGAGCAATTGTACAAAATAGAGACACGTCAATCAATCAAAAACTCTACGTTTATTTCGTCTATCTTTATCTTTATTTTATGCATTAGTTAGTAGTATAATCCAACCCTCGCAGTCCCCTCTCACCTAACCTGGCCCTTTCTAGAGGAGTCAGGATACCCACAGTCAAGGAGCAGAGTTCCCTCCTTGGCACAATCGCTTGAAGAACAAGGAATCGAAGAACTTGCTCAAACCCCACGGCCCAGACAGTCAAACCTACAGACAACTTACTGAGGGGTATGGGATCTATTTTCAGTAACTCTGTCAGCATATTATATGATTCGGGTGCAACCCATTGCTTTATAGCTCAATCATGTGTTGATCGGTTGGGATTAGCTTTCTCTCCGCTATCCGAGTCGATAACCATTTAAACTGCTGTTAAGGGTCGTGTCCAGACCCAATCTTTATGTCAAAATTGTCCGATTGCTATAGGAGACAGAAATTTTGTGGTAGATTTTATTTGTTTGCCTATGAGAAGTATGAATATCGTTTTGGGTATGAACTGGATGACTGCAAATCATGTTACTATAGACTGTTCCAATCGAACTATCAGTTTCGCCTCTGAATTAGTTGAATTGCCAAAGGCAAATTCTGAAGCAGTTATCTCTTTCACCTCAGCAAGTCAGTCGTTATTCCAAGGTACGGAAGCTTATGTTATTATGTTATCGGCATCAACTGAAACTGGGTTAGGTTTGTCTTCTATTCAAGTTGTGAATGAATTTCTGGATGTTTTTCTGGATGAAGTCTCTTCTTTACCTCCAGATCGTTAGGTAGAATTCTCTATAGAATTGGTTCCAAGCACCAGGTCAATATCTATAGCTCCTTATCGAATGTTGTCCTTTAGAATTAAAGGAATTAAAATCCCAACTTGAAGAGTTGATCTCGAAGAAGTTTATTCGGCCTAGTGCTTCTCCATGGGGTGCTCCTGTGTTACTTGTTAAGAAGAAAGATGGGAGCATGATGTTGTGTATTGATTATCGCCAGTTAAATAAAGTCACCATCAACAACAAGTATCCTTTACCAAGAATAGATGATTTGCTCGATCAACTTCGAGGTGCTGCAGTGTTTTCAAAAATTGATCTAAGGTCAGGTTATCATCAGATAAAAGTGAGAGCCTTGGATATTCTGAAGACAGCCTTCCGTACTAGATATGGACATTACGAGTTTGTAGTGATGCCCTTCGGTCTAACTAATGCTCCAGCGGTATTCATGGATTACATGAACCGAGTCTTTCACCCATACCTGGATCAGTTTGTAGTTGTGTTCATTGATGACATCTTGGTGTACTCTAAGAACATTGATGAGCATGTTCAGCATCTCCGCATTGTTCTTAATGTACTTCGAGAGAATAAGTTATATGCTAAGCCTTCAAAGTGTGATTTTTGGATGTCTGAAGTAAAATTTCTGGGACATGTGATATCTCAGTCGGGAGTTGCAGTAGATCCCAGTAAAGTGGAAGCGATGTTGAATTGGGAGCGACCATCGTTAGTGACAGAAATAAGGAGTTTCTTGGGGTTAGCCGGTTATTATCGGAGATTTATTCAAGGGTTCTCGCAGTTAGTTCTTCCACTCACTCGGTTAACTCGCAATGGTCAGCCGTTTGTATGGGATTCTGATTGAGAAGAATGTTTTTGTTGCGTTAAAAACACACTTAGAGCAAGTGTACTCTTTCGCAGAAGTAGTATAAAAGATTATCGTATCCACGGGGATTAATTAACAAGTACCAAACTAATCAAGATTATATATTGTTTAGATGAACCAATAGTAGAGCAGTAATGTAAACTAAATAAAATTAATTAAATAACAAATAGTAAAATACAAGATTGAATCAATGGAGAGAGGCCTAGGGTCACGGTTTCACTTGCAAGATTTGATTCCCCTATGTCTAATTCTACCTGAATTCCTTTATTTTATTTAATTACCAATCCATTTACTAAAGCTATTAATCCGTTTGGTCATTCGCGATTAATATTCTTTTTCCTAAACTAACCCTTGTTTGGTCATGCAAGAATTTAAGTTGAGGAAAAGCATACAGAACAAAAAGGTTGAATGATTGGAAGACTAAATTAAAGTTTGGTCATGCATTAATTATAGCCTCAATTATCCTATAGGTCCACCAACTAATTGCAGTACGGTCGCTGATCAACTAATTGATTTTGAACATGCAAAGGGTGATCGATCCTAAGAACGTGATTAAATTACTAGGACAATATTAATTGAAATAAAAAACCAGAATTCAGATATGAAATTAGAACATAAAAAGATCTCTAAACATGCAAGATCCACTTAAGGCCCTAGAAGAGGATTTAGCTATCCATAGTGTTCGAGAACAATAAAATAAAATTAGGAGTCATAAATTACAGAGATAAAAATAACCCGAAATAGAGAAATTTCTGATCCTGAGAATTTAGTCTCCTTTTTCTACTTCAGAGCTCTCTCCCAGTGTCAAAAACGGGTACCCAAATTAATTTGCTCCTCACTCTCTCTGTACTGTTGCCGTCACTACCGCTTTTTTTCTTTTCTTGTGCGGAACTTTTATATCCGTTGCGTTGACTTGCCTCTTTTTTATATGTGAAGCCTAGGTCAGGATAATTACATGCACTTCCTTTCTTTTAATTCTCCACAACTTCCTTTCCAAGCAATTAGCCTTTTCTACTTTGATTTTGAATGATGGGCTACTTCCTTCCAATTGGCCGTAGGCCATTTTTGTGACATGGACTGCCTTCTTCAATTGCATTTGCATTAACATAGTTCCATAATCCAAGTCCAACCTTCAGATCCTTATTCATATGGACTTGGATTTTATTATATTGTTCAGCCCCATTGAAAAATGTAGAGCAATATATGTTCCAAATGAGAATTTTGTTCTTTTTTATATTTTCTTTCTTTCTGCAAAATAAATTAATGATTTATATAATTGTTAATAATTGCTCTAAAAGTGACCCAAAAATATATCTAAAAATGCACTAAATTGGAGTTTATCAGTTTTCTAGAGTTAAAAACTTGTTTGACTTCTGCACCAATCCTAATTCTTCCAGATCCTTCCTTGGAATTTCAAATTTACAGTGACGCTTCAGGAAAAGGTTTGGGATGTGTTTTGATGCAAGGTCGTCAAGTGGCGGCGTATGCCTCAAGACAATTGAAGACGCATGAAGTGAATTATCATACCCATGATTTGGAGTTAGCTGCTATTGTGTACGCACTGAAGATTTGGAGACATTACCTGTATGGTTCTCGTTTCAAAGTTTTCAGTGATCACAAGAGTTTGAAATATCTGTTTGATCAGAAAGAGTTGAATAATTGACAACGAAGATGGGTAGAATTTTTGAAGGATTATGATTTTGAGTTGAAATATCATCCAGGGAAAGCTAATGTAGTGGCAGATGCTTTAAGTAGAAAATCATTGCATACCGCCTCATTGATGATTCATGAAATGGCTCTTCTTGAATATTTCAGGGATCTAAATTTGAATGTAAGGACCAAGAGGAATCGATTAGTGTTGAGCCACATTCGGATTTCTAGTTCATTGAGGGATTCTATTCGCTTAACACAAGAAGATGATGTGGATCTGCAAGCTCGGAAAGGATTGCCTGATTTTACCGAAGACAGCGATGGTGTAATTTGTTTCAACTGAAGAATATGTGTGCCAAATAATTATGAGATCAAAAGGCAAGTTTTAGAGGAAGCCCACAAGAGCCAATACTCCATACATCCTGGGTCTACCAAGATGTATCGGGATTTAAAGCAGATGTATTGGTGGCCTGGAATGAAGGTTGATATCGTGAAATTTGTGCCTCGATGCTTAACTTGTCAAAAGGTTAAGATCGAACACCAAAAACCCTTTGGTTTACTACAGCCTTTGAACATTCCAGAATGGAAGTGGGAAAGTATTTCAATGGATTTCGTGATGGGACTACCATGGTCTCCAGCAGGCAATGACTCAATATGGTAGTTGTTGATCGATTGACGAAGTCAGCTCACTGTGTTCCAGTCCGTTCCAACTATTCAGTCTCCAGATTAGCAGAGGAGTATCTCAAGCATATAGTAAAACTGCATGGGATTCCAGTTAGTATTGTTTTCGACCGTGATCCAAAGTTTACTTCGAAATTTTGGAGAGCTTTGCACGCGGCCCTGGGAACCAAAGTTTTCATGAGTACAACTTATCATCCACAGTCAGATGGCCATACTGAAAGAACCATTCAGACATTGGAGGACATGTGTGCTTGATAGTGATGGCAAATGGGAAGATCATCTTCCGTTGGTTGAATTCGCTTACAACAACAGTTATCATTCCAGTATTGGAATGGCTCCTTATGGGGCTTTGTACGAGAGGAAGTGTCGGACTCCGCTTTGTTGGTGGGATGTAGGTGAAGGTAGACTATATTAGGACCGGATTTGGTTCAAGAGACTACTGAAAAGATTCATCAAATCACAGAAAGAATGAAGGCAGCTCAGAGTCGCCAAAAGAGTTACGCTGACAAATGGAGAAGACCGTTAGAATTTGATGAAGGAGATCATGTTTTCCTCAAGGTTACTCCTACTACGGGTATTGGTCGGGCACTACGAACCAAGAAACTCAATCCTAGATACATATATTGGTCCATTTCAGATCATAGAAAGAATTGGGCCAATTGCTTTATCGTATTGCCTTGCCGCCAGCATTGTCAAACCTTCATGATGTGTTTCATGTGTCCCAGCTGCGAAAGTATGTGTCGGATCCTAATCAACCGTTAAGTTTTGAGGAGGTTGATCTTCGACCCGATCTTACGTTCCAACCGTATCCAGTTCAAATCATAGAACGTGGTGAAAAGACACTCCGAACCAGAACGATTCCGATTATCAAGGTAGTTTGGAATAGATTTTCACACGAAGAAGCAATATGGGAACTCAAGGATGATATGCGGACTCACTATCCGTATCTATTTCAATGAGGTAAGACTTGACGAATTTTTGAGGACAATTTTTTTTCAAGTTGGGGTGTAATGTAACATCCCCAAAATAATTAAGCGAATTATTTTGATGTTCAATCTAGTTAATTATTTATGATTATGTTAAAATTATTGAGTTTATGAAATTAGTTTGATTGTTAATGAGTTGTGGAGTTAAATAGGACTTATTAGGGAATTAAGGATTTGAGTGGCGTTAGTTTGGGGAGTTCACCCACATAAGTTATTGTTAATAACTTATATAAGAAAGAAAAGAAAGAAAAGAGAGAAAGGAAAGAAAGAAGAGAAGTCAAGAGAGAGGAGAAGAGAAAAGAAGAAAAGAGAAAAGAGAAGAAAGGGAGAAGAAGAAGAAGAAGAAGAAGAAGAAGAAGAGAAGGAGGACTCACCCAAAACCTAAGATTGCAATCACCATCATCATCATCTTCCCTTTCACTTTCATCTTTCATAGCTAGGTAAGTTTATTTCCATTTTTCCTCTTCTTTTATGGATTCGAATTTTAAGGGTTTGAGAGAGGTGATGAGTTGAAATCTTTGGTTGGAAGTTGATTTTGATGTTTCCTAGATGATTAGGAGCGAACCCAAGCTAGATTGAGCGAGGATTGAAGTTCGATTTGGTGTTGGAAGCGAGTTGGTGATTTAGGGTTCGAATTGGGGATTTTTGAGAAAAGTTGTATTTCGGTCAAATCGTTGTCTCGCCGTTGAAGGTGAGTTTTACTCACGTTTAGGATTTTATTGTTTCTGAATTTATTGTCGTGCTAAGTTAAAAAAACACGTGGTTTATAAATTAAACTACGAAACGAAAGGAATTCATAATTGAACCGAGAGTGTAGTTAGGGGTCTCGGTAGAACTCACTGAGATTGTATCTCATTGTTTATATGTTGTTGTTTTTACAGAGAAACATGGAAAAAGGAAAGCAAAGAGGCATGAGTAAATGTGATACTCGAGAAGTTGATGAAGACTTAGCGTTTACGCTTATGTTTATGCTTCCTTGTTGTCTTTGTATCACGACCTTATGACTTGAACTTATGTATAAGTTGTAAAATTGTTTCCGCTATTTCTATGCTTTTGGATATTGAACATTAGGTGAAGTTATGTTTAAGAAGGCCTAATGTTATGAGTACTTGAGATTATGTTTTAATTTGAAGTACTTGAGTTATGTGTAACTCTTTGATGTTATATATATCGAAAGTTTTAGCATTGTTCAATATCTGAAACAGGAAATTTACCTCTGATGTATGCTAAATTGTATGTTCTAACATTTCTACTTGTTAGAAATATTAGGGTGTTACAGTATTTGTATGTGGTGCAGTCTTTCCTCCATTTACCACTGGTAAATAGTCCAACTCTATGGATACCGATGTCAGTCCCAACTCACGCAACCAAAGTAAAGTTTGGCAAAATCACATAGCCTCTGCTTCTTGTGTTATATATATATATATATATATATATATATATATATATAATTTGTGAAATAATATAATTTTCACCAATCAATAAATATTAATTATATCAATTATTTGTGTCAATATAACATTTAAATAATAATAATAGAATCAAATTATTCTCATTGTCATATATTTCAAAAATACATATAAAGATTAATATTACATTTACATATGTCAATACTATATTAGATTGGTAGTAAAAAATTTTGTTGACATATATAATATATGTGATAAAACTAAATATTATTTGGAAATAGTATCTATTACGGAATGTTAAATTATTTAACCTACTTTTTTACCAGAATTATTTAACCTACTTAAAAATGTCATATACTTATATATTCTGTACCTACGTTAAAAAATAAACAATATTTTTTAACAAATGAAAGGACCTGTCGAAATAAACAACAGATGTGAAAAGAAACCATGCAATGAGCAACACAGGCGACAGCCACTATATAATATATATGTTTTTCAATATAATAGCGCCAATATCAAATTATTAAAACTAAGTATATTCATAAGAGGCAAAGTTGACACAAAGACAGTTTGGCCGAGTGGTCTAAGGCGCCAGATTTAGGCTCTGGTCCGAAAGGGCGTGGGTTCAAATCCCACAGCTGTCACCTTTTAACAACTTTTTTTTTATCAAAGGATTTTATTTTTGGTAAATCAAAGGATTATAATTTATAATACTGCACCAAAACACACAGAAACAAGCCACAGAGGCACAACTACCGCAGGCCAGGCAAATAAGCAGCCCACGAATCTACAAGTTGTTTTTTCTGAAGCCTATGAATTGACATCCGGGACCAAATTTGTTTCGTGTTATTTGTACTTAAGTTACCATAAATATTCGTTTGTACATCCACTACAATTTTAAGGAGGAATGATATTTTGAATCATCATCCACTACAATTTTATGGATGAATGATATTTTGAATAATTTTTATGGATAATTTCTACATATTTCGTTCACAATGTGTTTTCTTTTCAGTTATAAAATAGATTTAATTTATATACACAATAGGTGTATAATTATTTTACACTATCTACCAATTATAAATTGACATGTCATTAAAAAAAGCTTTTTTGACGTAATTGAAAAGAAGTTAGTCAACTAATAACTATTTTACGTGTCATGTATACCATGAATTATTATTGTCGGTGGTTGTAAAAAAAATACGTCGATAGTGCGTAGCAATTAAACTCTTATAAAATTTACATTTGGGGACAATATTCCTATAAATAATAATAATGGGTTTTCTTTAAAAAAATGGAAAAATTTTAGAAGTAATAAAACAATTATAAGAATTAAAATTATATTTACAAGGGTTAAATATGATTTTTTTGACAAAAATTAAACATTTTTCTATTCATCGTAAAATAAGTATTATTCATTTTAAGTCATCAGTTTTTGGTGGTCACTTATGTCTTGTTTTTTGCACTTTTGATCTCTACCAGTATCTCTGTTTACTTTTTTGGCTAACAAACTATCAAGCTAGTACTTAGCATGACACACTTTATTGATTAGGGTGTCGAATAACCTGACATAATAGCTAGGATGAAAAATCACCCAATGTGTCGAATGATTTGACATCCTAGTTATTAAATTGTGTGATATCACTTGTACCAGCATGACAGATATTGTTAGTCAATTGAGCACCAATATAACGTCTGAGGCATGTCAAATAACATCGTAATCATTAATCAGTGCAATGTGGCATATGCTAGTGTGGTACTTTGTTATTCAACTAAGCATCAAATTAACATTTGGGACCACAAGTGAAAATCCATATATATATATATATATATATATATATATATATATATATATATATATATATATATATATATATGTATGGTTGTCTTTGATTGTCTTTGATTACGATTATGATTATGATAATAGAAAGGAATTTGATATCATTTAATAATTCTAATATTTCAAATCTGAGGCAAATTCATAAATTAGAAATACCTGGACTCAAATCATTCCCTTCTTGCACACACTATTAACATTAATGTTAACTAATGTTTTATTTTGCAGATGTGTTCGAAATACTCACAGGCGTTGGATCTGAGCATGAGTATGATCGAGAAGGAAAAGTAGTAAAGCTGAGAATGATTGAGTTGGATAACGATGGGTTGTTTAATCTAAATAAATTGATTAGAGGTTTGAAGAAGATCAAAAAACCCCAAATCATTGAACCATATCATGTGTTGTCGCTGGATTATAAGTGTACATTCAATCTAAAAAACCCCAAATCTTGAAAGATGAATAGAGCGACATCATATGTCGCAAATTGCAGGAATAAAGAACGAAACTGAAATTCGTTGTGCTGGAATTCGGCCTGGAATTCGATAACTCCTACAAGAAACTCAAATTCGTTGTGCTGGAACGAAACTCAAAAGTACAATACTTGGAATTTGACCTCAAATTCGTTGTGCTGACTGATTTGATCTCGATGAAGCTCCAAGTCGATTCTGAGTTGGTTCTCAAAGCAAACTAAGAACCCTAGAAGTCCGATTTGGGAGAAACAACATGTTTTCTTTTTAGACAGACACAACGTGTTTTCATGATTTTTGAGAAGATATAATAATTATCTTCAGATAAAGTAGCTTTAACCAATTGTGTAATATTTATTTATTTTTATGTTTCTTATAGGAAGATGTCAATTAATAATATTATTAAGTAAAATAGAAGATATATTTGGAATCTACTTGGATGCATACAAGTCTAAATAAAAGTATCTATTCTCATTAAGTAAGATTGAGCATAAAATCTAAAGGTACTAATATCACTGATTTTTTTAACGGGGATGCCTTTTTTTTGGTCTAGGGTCTTTGACCCCCTCCGATATCTAGGGGAATGCTTTAATATCACACTGATTATGAATATGTAATTCTTAATTAGAAACTAAAAAATGTAATGTAAATTTATCAACATAATCTATCTTACAATACTTGATGGTAAATATTATTATAATCATTAAAAATATATAAATACTAATATTAACCTGCCTTCAGTCCCAATGAATCACGTTAGGGAATGGGTTTCACATCTAGGTGCAACGAAGACCCTAGCGGTTGCATCTGTGTTTCTCCGATTCATTAAATTTGTTTGCCGTCCAAAATAGGTATTTTCAACATGAAAATAATAAAAAAATTAATTACTTTTATTGTATTTAGTTAATTTTAATTGGAAAAATTCAATAAATTTACCTATAATATTATAATATAATATAAAACAATTTAAATTTCATTTTAAACAAGTTACGTGATTTTCTGTTGTGTCAATGACATAAATTCATAAATAATTTGGTTTAATCAATATGAAAATTAATAAATATCTTAATATTCTCTCCACAATTGGTTTTATTGAAAAATATAATAGGAAAATTGTTTCCCGTGCATCGCACGGGTTCCATACTAGTATATACTTATATATAAACCAATTTCTCCAAAAAAAAAACTCTTTGGTTTATCATTTTTTTTAATTATTACACATTTCAATCAACTGAAAATAGTTACGAACAACAACAAAGCACACCTGAGGTCATAAAGACTCTTTTTTTGGTTACCCAAAGATCCCTTCAAACATTAATAGTAGTACCATTTCCAGTTTTCCATCTTGCTCCAAATTTAACAAGCACCTGTGAAGTGTGGATGCTACGCCAAACATAGCTGGGATTATGGTCTAAGCGAGCCCCAAGAAGTTCCCATTAGGAAAATATTTAGCTTTGAAGACACGAGTAACAATAGCATATGTGCACTACAAGAAATACTGGAATTGCCGGCTGCTTATTTCCGGCGGGATTAATCCATCTATACGATTCCGGCGGATTTTAAGTAGTTAGTGGCGGATTTTTTTCCACGAAATATTTTCGGCGAAATGTGTGGATTTTCAGGCGGTTTACTTTCCCCCGGTATCTTTCCAGCGGTTATGAGTGAGATACTGGCGGAATATTCCGCCGCAAAGGACTTTCAAAAAAAGAAAACTTAAAATCGACCGTAACGATATTACCGGCGGTTTTTTGGAGGGGAGGGAAATTTGAAATTTCCGCCGGAAACGTGGAGAAAACCGCCGGAAACGACAGACCAAAAAAACCGCTGGAAACGTGTAATTACCGGCGGTTTTCAAAATTCGAATTTCAAATTAATTTCCGCCGGAAACGTGTTGCCGTTGGCCAAATTTTGAATTTCAAAATAATCCGCCGGAAACGTGATTACCGGTGGTTTTTTAAAATTCGGTAAAAAAATAATTTCCGCCGGAAACGGCCCAATTCCACCGGAAATTTCTAGCCGTTGGTGGGAAAATTTTAAATTTCAAACAGATTCCGCCGGAAATGGTTTAAAACCGCCGAAAATGTTTCCTTTAACCGATTTATAAATAAGACCCCCTCTTCCCCATTCATCTTCCCCATTCCGAATTTCTTCATTCACTCTCTTTCATATTCCCCATTCCTTCATCTTCCCCATTCCTTCATCTCACCCATTTCAAATTACTTCATCCCCATTCACTCATCTTCCATCTTCCCCATTCCTTCATCTCATCAATTCCGAATTTCTTCATCTCCATTCACTCATATTTCATCTTCCTCATTCCTCCATCTCACTAATTCCGAATTTCTTCATCCCCATTCACTCATCTTTCATTTTTTTTTTCTTCTCTCATTCATTCTCCTTACATACTCTCATTTTCTCTTCCATATATACACTTATTAACTCTCATATTCTTTTCTACCATTCCAAAATTTCGCTCATCTTTACGTGTTTGCAAACTTTTCACGGTATTTTTTAAACAAATATTAGTTATATGTTTTATTTTATAGTAATACCATATATGTACTTAATTTAACATTGCTAACTTTATTTGTTTATGATTCAGTTAGAGGTTGAAGAAATTTTCGTTGGGGGGACTCGAAGAATATAATTCGGATCAAGTCGAGACTCATCTTCAATTTTGGTTAGTTATTTAGTTGTTTCTTATTAGATATTGTAGTGACATGTTAATAATATATATGTTTGGATAGTAAATGATTAAAAAAAATTATGTTTATTTAGCATAACATGTTAATAAAAAAAAATTTTGGTCATAATTAGTGTAACATATTAATATAAAATGTTTTTTTATGTTTATAAAAAATTAATTTTATAAGATGTAACTTATGTTTGTTAAAAAATATTAGTTATTTAAGTGACATGTTTATTTATTATAACATGTTAATAAAAAATGTTTTTTGGTCATAATTAGTATAACATGTTAATAAAAATATATCACATTATAAAAAAATTGTTATTAGATATAAAAAAATAAGAAGGCATATGTTTGCTAATTAAAAAGTTATAGGTAATTATTTAGTAAAAAAAGTGTATATGAAATTAAAATTAATATTTATTGTTTACATATATATTGTAATAATTGTAATAATATATTTGTTTAGATAGTAAATGATTAAAAAAAATTACGTTTATTCAGTGTAACATGTTAATAAAAAATATTTTTTTGGTCATAATTAGTGTAACAAAGTTCCAAGAAAAGCAATGTTTTATTTGCCAATTGTATCAAGATTGAAAATGATGTTCACTTCAATGGAAACTGCATGTAAAATGACCTAGCACTATGAAAATAGAAGCAATTTTGGTGAACTACGTCACCCATCTGATGGTGAAGCTTGGAAGCATTTTGATCGTGTTCATCCAGATTTTTCCAATGATCCACGCAATGTTCGGCTTGGTTTGTGTTCTGATAGTTTCACACCATATATCCAAGCATCAGCAACACCATATTCTTGTTGGCCAGTTATTGTTACCCCGTACAATCTTCCTCCTGAGATGTGTATGTCTAAACCGCACATGTTTTTAGCTGCTATTATTCCAGGTCCAAGTAATCCAACAGCTGGTATTGACATATATTTGCAACCTTTGATGGGCGACCTAAAAAGGTTGTGGAATGGTGCTTTAACTTATGATGCAGCACGTAAACAAAACTTCAAGATGAGGGCAGCTTTGATGTGGACCATTAATGACTTCCTTGCTTATGGAATGTTGTCTGGATGGGGGACACATGGTAAGATGGTGTGTCCGATTTGCACGGTAGACACAAAATCTTTTACTATTAAATATGGAGGAAAAAATTCATGGTTTGACTCGCACCGTAGGTTTTTACCTAAAGATCACCCATTTAGAAAGTCAAAATATGCATTCATAAAAGGGAATGTTGAAACAGCTGAACCTCCTCGTAGGTTGACACCAGAAGAAGTTTGGAATAGTGTTAAGGATATCCCTCCTGTAGAAGTTGTAGCCGGTGTTGTTTCACGTCCAGATGGTTATGGACAATGGCATAATTGGACGAAGAAAATTATATTCTGGGAACTTCCTTATTGGAAAGATAATCTTCTGAGACACAATCTTGATGTTATGCATATTGAAAAGAATTTTTTTGACAACATATTTAACACTGTTATGAATGTAAAAGGCAAAATGAAAGACAACGAGAAGGCTAGGAAGAATGTAGATCATTACTGCCGGCGAAAGGATCTGTTGTTGGTTGAGCAACCTAACAGTAGGACATTGAGACCTAAAGCCAATTATTCTTTATCTATCGAACATGAAAAATCTGTTTATCGGTGGATAAAAGAATTGAAAATGCCTGACGGTTATTCTTCCAATTTAGCAAGATGTGTCGATGTGGATAATGGGAGAATGCATGGGATGAAGAGTCATGATTGTCATGTATTCATGGTGTGCTTACTTCCTATTGCCTTTAGTTCATTGCCAAAACATGTTTTGAATTCGCTCATTGAAATAAGCCAATACTTTAAGAATTTGTGTTCTGCAACGCTAATTGTAACACCCCGATTTCCGTGCGTTGCGATTAGTGTAGTAAGTGCTTGTTTTATGAATTATTTTGAATTTATAAGATTAAATTATCTTGTATTTGAGTTATTAAAATTGGTTGAAATCTTATTTAATGTATTTTTATATGCTACTAGTAATATATGATTGCTATTGTATATTTATTTTAGTTTTAAAAATATCAGTATTCTTGATGTTATTTGTATAGAAAATTATTTTGGGCTATTGAGATGTTAAAATAATAGTTGTAATGAAATTGGTTTTTAAAAAGGATTTAAAATAGATTTTTATGTATTTGTTTACGCACACACCCCCTGCTCTCTTGCTAACCGCACCCCCTGCGACTTAACCCAGCCCAAACACTCCCAAGCCCAGTCCGCGCGAAACCCGTCCAGAACATGACCCGGTTCACTTCTTCTTCTTCCTGAAACCTACAACAAGCGAAACCCTAACCCATCTTCACCCTCCCTCGCGTCCCCACCCAACAAGCCACGGCCAAGTGCCAAAATCCACCTCATCACTCGAAATTGCCTCGTGAATCCATTTCTGACATTGATTCAGCGATTCAAAGTCCCTATCACGTGTTCCCGTCGCCATCCCATCCGCGAGAAACTCCATGGCCGCCGCCATAGAAGCTTCACCACCGCCCCATATAGGCGTCCCTTCCATTACCAGCCACTGCAACCTCCGTCCACGTGAACCAAACCCAGACAGGAACTTCCCTCACCAGAATCAATATTCTTGTGGTTGACTTCGCCCAAACCTCCTCAATATCAAAACCCCTATTAGTTCAAGTTTTTCCCTCACTGAACCGAAACCAAGTTTGTGCGTACACACACTGTGACATCATCATATTTTGTTCAGATCTGTTCCTTTGGTCATTCGGCTTGCAATTTCATACTGTGGTCACTGTTTTCTACCTTCCGAATAGGTACTTCCCTGTCGAATCACATTTTGTTAAGCGAGCAATTAATTATAGTTAACATTTAATATATTTAGTGTATGACTTTGGACTCTCGTTGTTGTTGCTATGTAACTGTATGTGTTCGATTCAAACATCATCTCATTGGAATTAAATCATGCTCGAGAACTCGTGATTTGTCATTGTCGGTTCGCTTTTGGAGGACGCTTCGATATCAGGTACGGGGGAAAGGGTTTCTATTCTATATGGGGAATAGAGGAAAGGACTATAATGGTGCTGATTACCGCTATTCCTATTTGTTTGTATTTATTACTTATTATTATTCGATTTATTCAATTCGGATGACTGTAAATGATTGGATGACTGTAAATAATTGGGTGACTGTGAATATTATGGTTGACTGTAAATTATTTGTATCTGGATGACCGTAAATAATACAAATAATATGCTGAGTTTAATTAATGATTCTAATGTGAGTAGTTGATAATATGTTGAATGGTGTCCATTGAATTGCAAGTGATGAACATAGGATTTGTGAGCGTATAACTCGTATGTATTATGATACTAATAAGTAAATTGGGTTGACTGTGAAGATGAAGTTAGTGT